>CM039124.1:52111009-52433420 GCA_022036555.1 Microstegium vimineum
CGGAGTTTTTGATCGTTTTCATAGGGCCAGGCCCAGGGGACGTTTTTGGCTCTGGGAAGTCAGGCTCACTCACAGGCCAGGATGGCAAACGTGACAAATTGCACCCCCACGAGCACAGCCGGGCTGCTGGGTCACCCTCGCAAACGCACCTCACTGGATGCGAGAGCTTCCTCACCCGGGCTCCCGAGGGAGTTTCATTGGATGTGAGGTGTCTCCTAGCTACGACGTGACGATGCATAATTAATAATCCCATGTATGCTATGCAAACCTATTAGGTACGCAAACTATGCAAACTATAATCAAGTGCACATGATTCTAATCCGATGGTTTCAGATACAGGTGGGACAATTATTCACTTCAACCATCCCACCTCTATCTTCCTAATCACTTAAACCCTACGTAACGGAGCGGAGGCACGTAGGGTTTAAGTGATTAGGAAGATAGAGGTGGGAGGTAGGGATGAAAACGGATCGGATCGGAGCGGATAATAGCTTCCCCATATCCTAATCCTATTTTTTTAATCGGATTCGGAGCGGATCGGATATTATACGATTTCGGATACAAAAGCGGATTTTGTAGGATGTCGGAAATGGTACGGATTCGGATCGGTTTCGGAGTGGAAGCGGACTTTTCTAAGACGGATAATATGCACTTACATGTTGTTTTTTTAAGATGAGAAACATCCATTACATGTCATTTATGCTTACAAAATAATAAAAATAAATTGATAACTATGATTATGCACTACAATATAATAATGCTAGTGTCATGGGTTGAACCGACTTGTACTCTTACGCTTGGGCTCCCTAAAATATTCGGTTATCCTATTATAAGCATCGGATAATCCATGTTCAATTATCGAATAATCCATATCCACCGGATTTTCTCAATCACATATCCTACACCACATCCACATGTAGTCGGATTTGGATTATCCATATCCGCACGGATTTGAAAAACACTTCTCCATATCCTTAAAATTTGGATTCGGAGCGGATCGGTGCGGAGGATTATCCACACCACTTTCACCCCTAGTGGGAGGGTTGGAGTGAATAATTGTCCCACCTCTATCTAAAACCATCGGATTAGAATCGTGTGCACTTGATTATAGTTTACATACCTAATATATTTGCATAGCATACGCTCCCATTTATAATTCAAGTTGTTTTAAAGAGCACCCCAGTCTCCAAAGTATACTTTAACTTTTATTTTTTAAAATAATTTATTAGAATGTGATATATGTATATTTTTATAAAAATACTTTTTAAAATAAATCTGTTCATATAGTTTTTACATTTCCAAACTTAACAACTAAAAAGTTATTCATGATCTATATTAATGATCCACGGTAAAAAAAATCTCATATTCTACTTAAGGCTTGTTCAAAACGACTTGGATTACAAGTATGGAGAGAGTATATACCAAGGCTTAACAAGAAAAAAAAAGTTAGTACTAAAAGATACTTATATATACATTAAATATATTAACTATTTTTTCTCAACGTTTGTGTGAGGCAGGAGCTGCTGGCCGCAAAGGTGTACGTACAGTCTAGCATAATGGGCCCTTTCTACATTTTAAGCTTCAGAATTTGCTTTGTAGGGCGTGTCTGTAGCGTTGCACGAAGGCAACCAGACCTAAGGCAGCCACAGTCAGGCTAACCCGGTGCAACCTCCCTTGTTTGATGGCAAGACAGGCCCGATAGAGGCCGTGTTTATTTGCCGGCTCAAATAGCATTTGAGTCTGATGATGAGAGGGAGATGATTCCCCACGTGAGCCCACACGAGCCCATACGAGGCTCTGAAAAAACGGTGGGGAGGAGCTTCGCTGGGGAGCCTGGCCCAAGCGTGGACTCCGATGCTGGGCCAAAGAAACAAACACGAGATGTTGCACCTGGAGAGCTCGAGTCACCCTTCCGGCAAGGGGAGCCTGGCCCAAGCGTGGACTCCGATGTTGGGCCAAAGAAACAAACACGAGATGTTACACCTGGAGAGCTCGAGTCAACCTTCCGGCAATCCGGCCTGCTTCCAAACACGCTCATACAGTCTAGCATAATGGGCCCTCATATCAGAGTATCAGACGATATCACACTCAGTCCTCACAAATGGCATAGTTTCAAATCACAACTAAACCCCAACCACATTATCAATAGGACTGTGAAACCATGTGAACAGAAACGACAATCATCTACAGAAGGGCTAATGCCAGCAAGATGAAAGAACTCAAGAACTGCAGACAATTTCTTCTTTATCGCCACCACACCCAGACAATAACTTTTCTCCTTTTAGAACATCCAGACAATAATGAACAATGTCATCCTATGACCATCCCAACACACAGCACTGTTAACAAACAGCAATGGAAGTATACTACAAACTGAATATAGATTTACTATGGACAAGAAGGCCCTTGGCATGCAAAGACAGTCGAGTACTAGAGTCCGCTCCACCAGAAACCAATTTGTTTCCTCGTCATCTCGAGCTCTTAGTGGGTCCTGGTTCGTATTTGCAATGTGATCTATTGCTACACACAGTATCCAACCCCATCCACTAGGGTAATTGATTTTAGTACTACTAAAGGTGTGCCTTGCCATTCTCGGGTTTCCATCCTAGTTCCCGAGCCCTTTGCTCCCACAAAGAAGTCAGTTTCTTCTGTTGGACCAATGCTACAGCTGACTTCTCTCTAGTTTCTTCACAGGTGTCCATGCCTGAGCTGCATTTGTCAGCCTCCTTCTGATACTGTGAAGCTAATTTTTTGGCCTCGAGCAACTTAACATCAGCCTCTTGCTGGGCTTGTGTTGCCTCCTCTTCTCTCTGCTTTAGTTCTTCTACAAGCAGCTCTGTGAAACTTTTTTCTGTCTCTTCACCAGATGCGCGATTCTTGACCCCTTTGAAGTGTTTAGCACAATCTGAAAATATGGAAAGGTGTGAGTTTCAGTTAAAGCACAGTAATCAGAAATTGAATAATATGGCTAAGGACACAAAATACTCAAAGTAAATCCACTTTGTCATGTCTGTCTCAATCAAAGACATAATCAAGCCCCTACGTTTCTTGAGAAGATAATTCAAATATATCATAGCATAATGATAAAGATCTACTTTGAGATACTCCTTCCGTACCGGATTTAGAAGTCGTTTTGGACAAGATTGAGGTCAAACATTGAGAATATAAATCATCAATAACTTTTAAGTTGTTGAGATTCCAAATGTAAAAATTATATGAATAGATTTGCCTTGAAAAATACTTTCATAAAAGTATACATATATCATTATTCCATAAATATTTTTATAAAAACAAGAGATCAAAGTAACGACTTCTAAATCCGATACGGAGGGAGATGGTATTATTGTTATGTCTAGCACTCTAGCTCTCAGCATTGCTTTGATATGTTAGTTGCGCATAACATCAAAATGTACGTATATAGAACAAAAAGGAACAAATGACACATCACTTGCCAGCTGAAACTATTCTGCAACAGTGGTGGCATATAACATGAGAAAAGACAACGAAAAAGACAGTAGAAGATTTTTTTTTTATGTTCCATGGTTAGCATCTAGACATCCAGGGTAATGATTAAGCCAATATTTTTGGAGGATGCTCGAGCCTCTTATTCAAGTTGTAGGATATGTAGGACAGTTTGAAGCTTGAGTGACGGCAAGTTACAACAGCACAGACAATGAAACCCACAACAGGTAGATTCTAATTTTAGTACTGATGAACTCATGATATACGTATCTAATAGCAATTATTAACAATACCCTGGTCATGGGGCACATCAGTAATGGCCGTGCGCCCGTGCTTGATGTTGTTATCTGTTCAGCAACATCCATCTTGTTTGTCCAATTGCCCCTACAAACTGAGTTCCACTACAAAAAGATGTTTTCCCTCAACTTAATTATGTCTTTAACGTTGGGTGAAAGAAATGGGTTGGAGATTTGAGCAAGCACTTCGCTTCTGAGACCCAAAAAAAGGGAGGCACCACTAGTATAGTGCAGACCTCCGAACCGAAGTATCATCCACTGACCGTGTAATGTCTTGAGCACAGCAAAATCTGATAGTCACTCAGTGCAGACAAGCACATCAGCACAAAAGCAAAGGGAAGGACAAACAAGGACAATCCAATCGCTTCGGTCGGACTCGGATCTAAGAAGAGCGGCAGGCAGCGCCAAGATCTGAGGAGGCAGCGAGGGGGGAGGCGCACCTTCCGGGAGGTCGAGGAGCGGGCGGGCGTCGCAGTTGCAGTCGCAGGCGGGGCACGCGGCCGCCGCCGCCGTGAGCGCCTCCGCGGCGTGCCAGTAGAGCTGCGGGCCGACGATGTAGGCGGCGAGGCCGAGGCCGAGCAGCGCCACCAGCGCGGTCACCAGCGCCGGGCTCGGGCCCCACGCCGACGACGCCATTGAGCAGCCGCGTCGCGAGGGGGGCAGTGGAGTTCTGGACTTCGGAGTTGGACCGGTGGAGAGGCAGGCGGGTCGCCGGCGCCGCGCGGTGGTGGTGCGGGGTTAAAGGAGTCGCGGGAGTGGGGAGTGCATGTGCATCAGTGGAGGCGGAGCGGACGCGCGAGTGGAGAGTGGAGACGGACCTGAACAGTGATGGGTTTGGCGGAACCCAGACTGACCGACCGACACTGCTGTGCTGAGTCACAAATGTAGCCCCGTATAGGACAGCTGTTCCTCCGCCTTCCATACACACGGAGTATGCAACTGTATTTCCTCTCTATTTTTCTTCTTCTTTTTCATAAAGACGCTAAAATATGCCCCACATCTGATACGTCTTGGGAAAAAAATTAAGAAAAATTCGAAGATTATTATAATGATTTTGTTAAATTAGAGATATGTCATCTTGTTCCACATGTCAATGATGTCATTGACTCAGCCGAGCTCCAAATGTTAGTAAGATAAAAGTGGCATATCTTCAACTTTAAAAAATTACAATAACAAATTTGAAATTGTCCCGAAAAATTAAGGTTAGTACAAAGAGGAACAACTGAAGAACGACTAAAAAAAAAGATCAAACCGGTCATTTTCTTTCTTCCATCATCCACTTCTATCGAAACATGAATGTCCCACTGAAATAAAAGAAAAAAGAGGCATGCAAACACTTTTGACAAATAAGACTTTGAACACTACAAAAGTCAATTGCTATAGATAACGAGATTTAGTAGCCACGGATGATGAGACCATAAAGTCACTTTTAATGATTATTCAACCGGGTAACCATTTTTATCTCTTTTGAAAATAAATTTGGAGCCAATAAAGTGTTTTATCTTCATCGGAGCACTATAGCAAGGGGACATTTTGTGTCCAACAAGCTTAAAGTGTAGTACCATCGTATCAAAATATAAAGCATGCATGTTTTTTTTTTTAAAAAATAGCTTCGTTATCTTTGGTCAACAACTAGACTAATTCTACGAAAAATCTGTGTTACAAATGTAGTTGCATTGTGTTTATATTTAGAAATACTCTCTAATGTTTAAGCCTTTTGCTGTCACCAATCTATATTATTAGAGGAATTGGTAATCAAATTGTAGTTTTGAAGATGGTACCAAGTCAAATTGTGTCATATATTTTGGGACGGATGGATTAACTGGCAATGGTATGCAACTATAAGCCTCAAATTTTAGATAGGTACAAATTGATCACTTTCGTTCCCAAGTGTTATCTCTTACGTTAAGCAGTCAAATGAACCTAATAGCAAAGTTATGGTTCAAGATACCGCAATCTAATGTTTGATATATGCACCCGTTTGCAAATGAATACCTGCACAAGATTAATGTTTTTACGAAGATCAGAATTTAGCAAGTTCGTATACGACTATACGAGTCTATAAAATATGGGGGCCTATGGCCTGTGCAAACGCCGAATGGGCTGTTGCTTTGTTCTCTTCTGCCAGATCAGCACTCGTTAATCCTTATGCCAAGTGGGCCCTCACGGCCCGATCCCAAAGTCCAGAAACAAAGAAAAAAAAAGCGCGCCGGCCGTGCCACGGAAATCCAAGCCCAAAGGCCAAAACCCCGCATCGCCTAGAAACCCACGTCGACGGCGACGACTTCTTCGAGCGTCGACGCGCCATTCCTCGCTATCCCCTCACTCCTCCCGCCCCCCGTCCCCCTCCCGGCGCCGGATCCACCACCCCATGGACGACCCCGCACGAGAGCCGCTCGCCGGAGGCGGTGGCCTCCAGCGCCGGCCCGCGGCCGCCGCGAGGAGCGGAGGGGGGCCACAGGAGTCGCCTCCGCGCGGGCAGCGCCCCGCCATCCACGCGGACGTCGACCCTCCGCCGCGGCCGTGGCCCGGGATGCAGAAGCTGGCCATCGTCGCCATCGTCGTGCTCGGGTGCCTCCAGTTCCTTCCGGCCACGCACTTCCGGGACCCCAACGACCCTGGCCGCAACTGGATCCCCATTGACCGCTCGCGGAATCCAACGGTACGGTACTGCGCGCCACGCTTTGGCTCACTCTCTCTCTCTGTGCGAGTGCTTTGCTTTCTTGGACTAGGAATTTAGCTTTGTGCACTGTCGATTAATTTCTCGATATTTGATCACAAGAATGCTAGAATCTCCATTCCACGATATGCTTTGCTGTAAAAATAAAAGTTTTTTTTTTTGCTTATGTAAATTTGGAAAACCTGCCAAAAAATTTTTAGCACAATTACTGTAGAATTACAACCTTTTTTTGGACGCATAACAGTGTTTGCTGCAAAACTAGAAGTTGTTCTTGCAAAACCAGAGCTTTTCAGCGAGAGTTGAAGATTGTAGTTCTTCAGCACAAATGTCAGGATAGTATTAGTTTTGTGTTATGTTTCCAAAAGCTGTAGTTCTGTAGTGCTTGTGTTAATAGTTGCAAGTGAAATTTACTTGCATGTTCTCAAAATTTGGACACTGGATATGACATCTGGAAATAAAATAATAATTTTGTTGTTAGTATTGGATTATTCAAGGTCTATAACCATGAATGTTGTGGTGTTTGGTTGCAATTGTTTATTGGGTTGACTCTTTTCTACATGGCATGACTTCGCGGTGACTGTAATTTCACTTGGTGTTTAGTTTGCGTGTTAGTCTGGGTTGGTATGGACTTTTGAAAAATAGCTTGAATTGACAATGGGAAAAATAAATTTCTTAACAAACTACTGATTCTGCTGCAGCTGCAGGGTTCTTTAAATGATGTTGGAAGTGTAGATGTCTTCTCTTGGACAAGTTGTCTGGATCTTCGTACTCTTGCTGTGCTGACAAATTCCACTCTGTCCAGCTCAAGGTTCAGTATCTTACGTATTTCAGTAATTCTTACTTTATTAGAAATGTGATCTTAGTATTTGACAGTATAAAATCTTATCAGTAGTTTATAAATTATCATGTGCATGCCATTAGGGCCCATGAGATGGAGCAACCCCAGGCCATGCATAGTTATTTGTAAATTATTAGTACTGCCATGGTCTGTTTATGGTTTCCCTAAGGTTAGATTTGATATTCAGAAATAGGATTAGTTTGAGTTGGTTCCTTGATTCTAGAGATTGGTCTCTTAAGAGTCAAATCACCCCATCAACATAAGGATAGGACTATCTCTTTTGGTTGAAAATGAACTAGATCAAGAGTTCCTAATTCCTATTTCCGTCATACGCCCTTCTGGTGCGGCCGCAGGGCATCGCCATGGCCGTGCTGCTTGGGTTCATGTGCATCTAAAGTATATGACAAAGATCCTAATAATTGTTTTTTCGTGCATGACTATTTGAACTTTCCGTGTCATATTGAATAGTTTTTCATCTATGTTAATTGTGCCACTAATGATATATAATTATATATAGAACTTAAATTCGATGAACAAAATTGTACGGACATAACTCCCCCCCTCCCTTTGCTTGGCAGTGATCCACAGAATATATCTTTCCATTTCTTAATACCTGAAGGTGGCAACGATAAATTGTCCTTCCACAAGCTAAAAGTCTTGCTACCTGATTCAGATCTCACTGTTACTAGGTGAGCACACAAACTAGCATGGCCCTTGTATCTTGTCCTTGTGGCTATTCTTATATTTGTGCCCCTTGCAGTCAGAAGCAAATCAAGGACAAGCTAAATGTTGCCACTCCAGAAGGAAACTTTCTTTGGTTATTTCACAGGGAATTATCACCCTTTTTTATCGCAAAATCTCAGCTGTCGAAAAAGAGATATGTTTATATCCCTGCAGACTCCATCATAAAGGTACCGGACATCCGTTCGATCTAACTCAAACCTATTACTGAACTCTTTTGGTCGCCACCTTTCTCTTTCAGATGATCAAACATTTTCAATCATAGGTTTTAAAAAAATAAGCAAAGCTGTTGAAAACCTTCGTTGCAACAAAGGTGTTGTTTGGTTGGGGAAACTGTAACGTGATTTGACTACCGATGGTAACACATCCCTTTACTGTTTGTTTGTTTCAGCCCTTCCGTAATCAAGTCCCACCGTTATCAGATACCGACCTATACAAATCTATTACCGCTCTCTCCCTAGCGTAATCCCCTCGGCCCTGCGCCCTCGGGTGTCGGGTCCGGCGCTCCGCCTTCTCTGGTGGCCTCGATTCCGTGCCCGGCGGCTCCGTCTTCGCCCCAAGCATTATCAGATCGCGATTTGTCTTGGTCTCTCCTCAAATATATGCCTAAGGACTTTCAACCTCTCGTGCCCGGCGGCTCCGCCTTCGCTGGTGGCCTTGGTCCCCGTGGCTGCACCTTCACCGGTGCAGCACTAGGAAACTCCGCCGATGTGCCGGCAGTTAGCTCGCTGTTCCATGCCTGATGCTTCCATACCATGGTGGCGTTGCCCTACAGACTACAGTTATATACTTCCTCATCTATCCCTCTCTCCCACTCTGTATCTCTGATTGCTTCCGGCTTTCCCCATTACCGTTACAGGAAGTGAAACAAACAAAGTCCGTCTTCCGATGATTTGGTAACCTTACCATCGTATTCTGTTTACATTTGCATTACCATTTCTGATCCAAACACTGTGAAAGTCCTTAGGCATATATCTTCACATAAGTTTTAGAGTATCAGGGTATTGATATTCAATTCACGCGCTCGGACAGCAAAACTCCAACGTCATGTTGGAAGATTTGATAACACTTTTGGATTGCCTGTTGTGAAACATCGACTTTTTTCCCATCCACAGGGTAAAATCGAAGATCTTGGTCGCATGGATTTAGGCAGTTATGCCATTGGCGCTGTTGAAGATTGCAGCAAGTGTCTCAGTGACTATATCAGTATGGATGTTCTTGGTGCCATACAAAGAGCGGGAGCTAAAGAAAGTTGGGTGCCTAAAGAACCTTTCAACAAGGATGCATGCCTACTTGATTTTGATGTGCTCTTGGTAGAGCCTCGCAAGCTGGAGAAAAACCTGGTTGCTTCCATAATGTGGTGGGCTAATGCCATTAATTTAGCCAATCAAAAGTAAGTTACACTCATGATTTCTATTTCATGTATAATCTCTAATGCGCAACAATGACAAACAACATCTTTGAAATAATTTCAAACTTTGGCCACTATATACTCACAACTGTCTTGGTCATGTTAAATTTCTATTTATAGGGACCAGATTAGGTTGGCCGTAACTCTGGCCTTCAATGACAAGTACATCAACCTCCCTTCAAACTGGAAGCGCACAGATGATAACACTGATATCCTCCACTTTGATGGACCTAAGAACGTTTGTTCTGAAGATGGACGTCAGCATGAGCAATCAGGCTACGGTGCAACCTGGCAGCAATACCTTCACCAGAAATATGAAGCCATACTCAACACCTAAATAACGGCAGTTCACTGCACACAAATTTTCAGTTCTTGTCATCGAGTGGAAGCTGACTTGAGACATTGATATTAACCTGTAAACCCTACATAGAATGCATATTTACTCCAATTACTGTATTTCCGCGTGGCGGAAGCAATGCTTTCACTTCCGCATAACATTCAGGATACTAGATAATTTTGTTTTTGCAGCTGACACCGGAAACTTTTCCTTATTCAAGTTCAGTTTAGTTTTTCTCCCAACAGCAACAGGTGGCCAAATTATAACTCCCATATGGCCAGATATTGTATGATTATTGCGCCGAACCATGGTATCTTGCCAACGCCCACTGGATCCTTGTTATACCTGGATCCAACAGTCCCCATTCCTGGTTGGCTTTGATAAGTGCGTTTGAATTGCGTCCAACTCCAAAAATCCATTCCAACGCACCATGCTAAAAGATTTCATTGACATTAACCTGCCGGGCAAGGCAGTGTTTCTACATCATTGGTCATTACATAATTTATTTACATCTACATGACTACATTGCTACTTCCCGGATGCATCACACATTGTACGTCACAGGAAATCCCAGACTGGAATGGTGTACTGGCCTTGATCCGTGGTCTGGTGGCCCAGTTGAGGATTGCTGCTAAGAAACTGCAGTGCTTGAATGTCTGGAGTTGGAGCCTGCAGTAAGAAAGATTTGACTTGTCAGAAAATCAAGTAGTGCAATCCATTTGTTACAAGTTACAACTGGTATTTAATAAGTTCATGTGATTTTACTGATCTCAGTGATTTAAGTGGCACCAAATGCAAGTTTCCCTACATACAAACTTGTTCTGAAGGGGAATGTGCGGTGTCAAGACAACCACTTATAGCAATAAATTATCAAAGCAGAGAAATGTGTTAACTAGCAGAATTATAGGCCTCTCACAGGCGTAGCATTGAACAGGAATTACCTGTGTAATTTGAGGACCACTATGAAAGGGTGGTGGTTGTAAATGAGGCTGCTGAAGATGTGTTGGTTCTTGAATCTAACATGTTAAATTGCAGCCTGTGAGGGAAAAAAAGTACAATTCTATTTTGCTTCAACAAGTCATGAACTCATGATTTCCAGTTACCTGCCCAAATGGTGACATGCCTGGGAATCCTTGTAGAGAACCAAGACCAAACTGATGTGCAACATAAGGGGCCTATATTTGCACAAGCATAATATATATCACGTGTGTTCCTCAATAAATGTGGGGGGGGGGGGGGGGGGGGGGGGGGGGGGACAGAAAGGATACCAAATTTACCTGCATCATATGGCTTGGTGCAAGAAACTGATTTGTTGGGGTTCTTAAATGATTTTGGATATCATTTGACACCATGGGAGGATCAATCCTTAGTGGAATTTCAATTTCCTCAGGTTCCAGCAGATCTGCAACAGGTTAATCAGATAATGCATTGATCACAAACCAAGTACCGGAGCAGTGCAGGTGATGAACAAACCTTGTCTACCCTTTTTCTTTTTGTTTGGATTAAGACGACTTTGTTGCTGACGGCACACCTCTATATTTTTAATTTTCTTACCAGTTGCTCTGCGATGTTCACTGCTGCTGACCTCATTATTAAGCAGATTTGGCTGATTGACTTTCAGGACAGTACTTAAGGAAGATTTATCATGCAACTTTGCTTGCAAAAGTACCTCCACTTGTTCAACAAGCTGTTCATATTGGCTCTCCAAGAATGCATAAGCTTCAACGTTTTCTGAAGCTTTTGCTGCAATTTTATACAAATTCCGGTATAATGTGTTGTACCGTTTTGACAATGAAAACTTCGGATCTTCATCTATGGCGGCAAAACCATAGTTCTCTGGAGATTCACTCTGAGCATCTTTTCTCCATCTTTTCAAGATATAGTGTGGTGGGAGTTCTTTAATATTTCTGAGATCAAGAATTTTCAATACATGGCAACAAAGAAGACCCATGAATTCAAACTTCTTGCAACTACAAACAACCATACATTCTGTTGAATCAAATCTAACAAATTGACCTCGAGGCCTGTCTTTGACAGTTACCTGGTACTCAGATATTGGTCCAATCTCACCACAGCTATAGACCATGCACTTCGAGATCTGTTCATGTTCCATCCTGAACATCTCAAAAAGTGTTGGAGTATATAAATTGGCAGCTTGCCAAACCAGATGCAGTGGTGTTACTCTTTGTGCTATTTGAGCTCCAAGGTAGTCGGCATGTTGTTCAGCTAGGCGTTTCTCCTCCAGAAACTTGTCATAATTGATGAAGAAGTTTTGAAGATCTATTTCTGGTTTGAGAAGATCTGTCAGGATGGTATCTGTGTTATCACTTCTTAGTGTGGTTGCAATATCAGCACAGAACGTATCACGCCCACATGGCAAAGCCCATCTTTCTCTATCCTCATACAATTTACAGAACCACTCATTATCCTTTATATTGTATTTCTCTGAAAGCATTTCCCAGCTCGAATAGAAATCGTCATCCTCATATTCATACAGCCACCTACTAAAATCTGATGCAAAAGTCTCCGAGCCTTGGAAGGTATCCCTGAATAACTTAGCAGCATTCAGATACAAATGCAGTAGGGAGAAGCGGTGGGTGGTCCCAGGCCAAGAAGAAGAAACTGCTTCACTAAGTGCAGCAGACTGATCAGTCAAAACTGTTTTTGGTTGCTTTCCACTCATAGCACAGTTGAAGGTCTCAAACAGCCATCTAAAGGATTGGACTGAGTCATCATAAATTAGCGCTGAACCGAATACTATCAGCTGTTTATGATGGTTAACACCAGTAAATAACAGTAGAGGTCTCCCATATTCACTTGTGCAATATCTTGTGTCAACACACACTACATCACCAAAGTAGTTATAATCCATTATTGATTTAGCATCAGCCCAGAACACGTTTGTAAACTGATCATCTTCATCTACTTGAATGGCGTAAAAGAAAGAAGGATTCTCGCCTTTCATCCTATGTAAATATTCACAGATGGCCTGGGTATCACTTAATTGCATATCTTTCATACGTTTTGTCCTTGTGTAATTTTTATACTCATTTGGTATCAGAACAACTTTTGGTGGATCAGGAGGCTGCAGTACCTTTGCTAATAACTTTTGTGACTTCAAAATCTGAATGTCAGCCAAGGGAGTTTCAAGATCATGATTATGATCAGCCACAAACTCAGTCGCTACATATTTTGCACTTGCTGTAATCTTAATAGTCATGTGTGCCTGGCAACCAGTTCTTGTTTCTGGTTTTGGTTTCTTTGATTCGGTAGAAGCACTTTTTTGACGAAATCCCTCCTTGGAACAAACAAATGCTCGAGATTTTGCAACATTCTTTGCTGTTTTGTCCAACCAGCCTTTTCGGACACTGAACCCTGTAGTTCCAGCATAATTGACATAGAATTCATAAGCCTTATCCTCATTCAGAAAAACCATACCAATCTTTGGTTCTCCCCCAGGTCCAGGGACTACTTCAATTTCTGGATCTGGTTCTGCTCCATTGTTTCGTCTTCTTTGCTATCAGCCTGGACAAAGGGAAATCCTGAGCGTTTAATTGAATTAACATATGCAAATGCAGCTGTTCATAGGTTGTACTTACAAAAAACTCAAAAAAATATATTATTCTAGACTATTCTTTTACTAAACAAAATTTAGACACTGCAAACTTAAGAGACATCTCCTATGCAGCACCTGTAGATTCCCTCTAAAAAGAAATTTACACAACTAATGGGATGTTTGGCTTAAGGAATTAACCCATCCTTGATGGGATAGTCCACCATGGGTTCGTCTCATGAATTTTTGTAGGATCAGCTTCAACTACACTAAGCATGTGCTTGCGAGGGATGAAGTGGTGATAAATCAACGCATGTGATTCCTTAAAGCAACCAAGTGGGTAGGTGAGAGTTAGGATCAGATGATACATCACCACTTCTTCCTCAAACAAAATAACTAGATATGTCTCTACTGGATCTTACCTTCTCCATTTTGAGATTTTGCTTCTCAAGACGTTTGGAACGCCTTTCTGAAGGCAGCTGAGAAGGCTGCAGAAAACAAGAGTACGAGAACATAAGAATAACAAGATAATTGTCATATGTAAATTGTTCGCATGCAGTGAAAAGTGGAAACCATAACAAATAAAAGGGGAGCAAGTTAGTGCCTACCAATTAAGAGAATTTCGACCAATTCATCAGATAACACAATAACACAGACCTGGCAGGTAAAGTTAATAGATTACAAATATGTGAGCCTACAGCCACAGTAGCATAACCAGTAAGTAACTCTCCAGAATTGAGATTTAGTAAGTTAAGCAAAGGCCCAACAAGAAGAGTTACAAGATACTTTTTACACACAAGAGTAAAAGCACAACAAAAAAACCCGAGATCGGTAAAGGGACGCAAAGAGCCATGAAGATACCACCATTTTCTGTAGAAATGAACTGCTTATGCAAATGAGGTAACACTACATATTTTCTGGCCACATAACAATATACAATACATTCAGTCATCATTATTTCCTTGCATTAATATGATTAGGCGTAGAGTTTGTGATATTCACTTTGTTTAATGGATCCATAAAGCATGTAATCAATGTTGTAGCAACAGTGCAAAGCATTCAAAATAGGCAACATGGTCAGAAAGTTACCAGTTCTTCGCTTGACAGAAATCTACCTCCATCACCACGCTTACGCCTTTCAGCCAAAGCTTGTCTTGAAGCAATCTAAAAGGACAAGAGTATGCGACACCATATGGAGTAAGTACTTGAAGGGAAAAGAGTGTGCCAACTATTTTAGTATGTCTCTTGAACACTTTGAGATCATCTTGGGAACTCAATGGTAGCAGACAGTTACATAACATGGCATATTGCTTTGCGTATAAGCATATAAACCTCTGCTTTTAACACTGGAATAAGATGTTTCGTTATTTAACTTCTTTCTCTTCGATTCAAAATGTGAAAAAAAAGCATCACAAATATCAATGAGCCATGTATTACAATTTCAACAGTTTTCACAATGCCTGCATACATTTTACTCTAAAGTATATGTTATCACAAGTTATAGTATGCTTATGACAACTGATAGCAAATCTAAGCTGTTTACCTTGGTAGGCCTGCTGGAGGCAGGTCTGCTCTGCCGTTTAGAGCGGTACTTATTGAGTATCTTCTTTCTCTCCTCATTATTGTACTGTGATGCCCTCACACCAAGTTCCCTCAAGACGCGTGCTTGCAGGGCATCGTCCTCCATAACAGCCTTCCTTGGCCTCCCTCTCCCTCTCTTTTCCTTCACTTCCACCTCGACCTCCTCTTCCACTCCTTCCTGATCCTCCTCCCTTCACCCTCTTCCTCGACGCCATCAGAAGCATCTTCAGCCACCTCCTTCTCCACCACGAACCCAACAACAGACTCCTCACCATGCTCCGCCACGGTCTTCTTACTCTTACCCCTCCTGGAACGCCTCCCATTCTGCAGCTCTAACCCATTCCCAGCACCACCAACCCAACAGCTTTCTCCACTTCAATCACCTCTGTATTCTTACCAGGATTGCGGCTCCGCGTCTTATAAGGCTCCCTCTTCCTCTTCCCCGCAGCAGCAGAAGCACCCTCAACCACCTCCTCTGCCTCCTTCCCTGCATCCGAATCTTTGCATTTACTCCTATTCGCGCAATTGCCTTTCCAGCAGAGGAACCGCTGCAGGATCTTCTCGCCGTCGCCCACTGAGCGGCGGTTGGAGCCCATGCGCGCCTTGAACCCCAGCCGCTCGCCGTAGCCATAGTAGAACCCCTTGGCTTCATTGACGGAGTCGAATTCCATCCCCACCGTCGGCACGGTCGCCGTGACATCCCCGGGGGCAACCTGCAGGTCGTGGCTGTGCTCCACCACCAGCTTGGTCACCTTCCACTTCCCGCCCGCCCCGTCCTTGGCCACCACCTCCATCATCGCCCTGCACCGCTCGCCCGGCGGCCCCGCCGGCGAAGCCAGAGCGTCCTCCTCGTCAGCGTCGCCGGCCTGCGGCGGGGGACGCGGGCCCGCGGTCGCCCCCGCCGAAGCGACCTGCTGCTCATCACCGGCGCCGGGCTGGCGGAGCGGCGGGTCGGAGCTCGCCGCCGCCTGTGCCCGCGCGGCGGCCCGATCGACCATGCGGGGTAGGGTTTGAGCGGGATTTGAAATGGCGCGCGTTTGCGCGGCAAGCAAGCGGGGCGTGCGGAGGGGAGGGAGGTGGTGGTTGCGGGGTTTACGTAGCGATCGGAGGTGGGAGGGGAGATCGGGTGTGGGGAGGAGGCGTCTTGCCTTGGCTGCGGCGGCCGGCGAGAGTGGGAAAGATGCGGGGGAGGGCCGGGACGGGGGGGGGGGCGTGGCCCTGTGGGGATTCGATGGGCGCCCAGGAGGAACCGTGCCACAGCTCCGCGCACCGGAGATATCTCACTGCGAGGTGGGCCTAGCAAAGGTGTGGCCCGCATGTCATGGCAGCCGATGGGGGGTCGTGGCAGCCAGCGGATGAGGGCGACAGTGCGGTGCCATTGAGTGCGCGACGCGTGTGCCGTAGGCCCGTAGCACGACGGTGCGCGCGGGGGTCAGTGGAGCGCGGGGCTGGAGTGTCAGTGAGCGGAAGGTGGGGAGCCTGTTCTGCACGTGCGGTTGGTGACGTGTCAGGCTGTGGATGGATAAGGTAATTCCACGTGTCAGTCAGAGTGGTCAACGCACCGATTCGCTTTGGTCCACGTAGGAGGCTTTATGGCGAGCTCCGAGAGTCGGAGCTACTGTACTGGTTCCTCGATGAACAAGTCTATCATCTCTGAACGATGGTTGCAACAGGATTATTCTACATCAGACTGTTATATTCGTATTTGATTTGTGTAATCGTTGCAATTAGCAACGTTGCTCGAAATGTTTCCATGAGAATCACATAGAGATGTTGCAGCCTTTTTCACATACATGAGTGAAACGACGTTTTAGGTGTTTTTAACTGAGATTCTATCTAGTTCTTTTGTTTCAATCGAGGCAGCTCGCCAAATAATTCATGAGAGTGATTGTCACGTTCGTTTCTATAGAGTATGAATTTAAAACATTTCTAATAAGAAAACGAGCCATGATTTCCTGTGTGGCTAGCTGCAATGGTTTTGACATTTGTATAATATAGCTAATATGTCTTGTTTTTATTTGCGAGTGAAGTCAGTAATAATGGATTAGATTGTGTACTCAACACCAAAAGCAAAACACGTCTGCACCCATAAACTATATATGTCTAAGTAATAATCTGACAGCTGTGCCCTTCTTCCCTCTAGTTGATCGAGCACATGAGTTTCATTCTTTGCTTTAATTTTGTGCTCTAACCTGATGGAGAATGTATACCTGTGCACCACTGACGATAACACGCAAGCGGTGGAGACACAATGCAAAATGAAATCGTTGTCGATCGATCAAGACTTATTTTTGGAAGCATATATATTCTCAAGAATTTTCAAGAAGGTGAATACACACAAGAGATAGAAGTCCAATTATACAAGGCTTCATCGATCCAGTTTCTTTTAAGTGCAACAGATCACTTCCATTCATTCCTCCTACCATCTCCTACACCAAAGCCATCGATCTTTCATCCCCACGTACGTACGAACTGCCCAACTGCATACCAAACAAGAACACAAAGGCACGTTAATCTTCCATTATTACGTAGTTATCAACAAACAAGAAATTAAAGACAACTGTTCAAAAGCCAGCTAGCCATGGATCGGATCCGAGCCTTGCCTCGCCATGCATCAGCGACGTGCAAGCAGTTAGTAGTAGCCAATGTCCTTGTCGTCGACGACGAGGTCTCCGTTGATGAGCTCGCGGTAGGCGGCGACGGGCCAGATGAAGCCCCTGGGGAGGAGGCGTGTAGCGAGCTCGACGTCGATGATGATCTCCCTCATGGCGGGCTTCTTCTCGCCGCTGACAGCGATGAGGTAGCTCCTGCCGACCACCCGATCCACCCGGCGATGTAGAGGAAGAGCAGTCCCGGGGTGATGAACTCGCCCCAGTGCCGCTGGTCGCCGCTGACGATGAGGTGCGGCAGCCCGTCGGCGCCGCACAGCAGCCCGAACTTGCCGTAGTTCTCGAACCGCCGCTTCGTCTTCTCGATCGTGGCGTTGATTGCCAGCGCGGGGGCGCTGTCGGGCGCGTACTTCTTCAGCGACGCCGTCAGCTTCTTTATCGAGTTCTTCTCCCGCTTCGCGAACGCCTTCGACTCCTTGCACGGGGTCAGCCCCGCGATGTCGGCCGCTGCCGGAGGTGGGGACGTCGCGGCTGAGGAGAGGAGCACCGATGATAGCGCTAGCGCCGCGGAGAACGTCTTCACGGACGACGCGAGCGACACGCTGTTGTTGGTGGTGTTGCCGTTGCTGTCGCCGCCGGTGGCGGAGCAGGCCACGGAGAGGCGCGCGCGCGGGAGGCGCGGCTTCGCGGCGAAGGCGGCCGTGGAGGAGGCGGCGAGGGCGGCCATCTCTTCTGCTGCTACTGCTGCTGCTGCGTCGGCGTGGAGCTGGAGCTGGGAGAAACAGACGAGCTTATTGGCTGGCAGGGCGTGGGGGATGGATGGAGTTTTGGGATCAATCAAGGGAAGAAACGCGGTCGGGATAAGGCGGGCGCGGCGCGAGTGGGTGAGGCGGGGATAAGGAGGAGTGAGCTGGGCGCCGCGGATTGGCGACGGGGCATCCGCCGTGGCCGCGTCGGCGATTTTGTGGGGTCGCCGCCTGCTTTTGGGCTTGTGGCTGCCGAGGCTGCTGCGGCGAAAGGGATTTGATTCCGGGGTTGGGTCGTGTGCTTTCCATCTGCTGTGCATGCTTTGCTAAAGAAAATGAAAACTTGGTTGTCAAAGTTAGACCATGGTACCTTCTAGAGTTAATTACAATTTTTACCTGTAGGATCTGTCATTGTTACAGTCTAGAATAACACTAGTGTATCTAAACAACCTAGGATTTGGAACGCAGGAATTTCACAAGAATCACACAAGAATTTCACAGAGTTCATTTCCACAGGAAAAATGCAGAAACGGAAAAAAAAATCCCACGTTCCAAATAGGGGAAGTTTCAGCAACACCAGTAAGGTATGAAACAATCGCCCTCGAAGTTTCAGAACTACTGTGGTATCTAGTTTCCTGATGTCTACCGTCCGAAAGTATGATGAAAAAAATGCAAGGATGAAAAACATACCAGAGATACCATTAGACCATCTATCTACATGACTATACGTACTTCCCTCATGAAACGACACCAGAGCCTTAGGAAACGACAAGTCTGTCTCAACGTAACATGAGGTGAGCGATCTGAGATATTGGTGGAGCTCGCTGGAGGCAATCAGGACGCATTACACATATAAAGAGTGCAGAGAAGAGTAGCGGTGCAAGGCCTAATAATTGTTTTTGTTAGGTCTATGGAATTATGGTTGTGTCGCACATGTCAAAAGTTCAGTTATTAGCAGGACTGCCTAGCCAACAGCTTCCAATCCTCCAATGCTGCTACTCACCATGTTATATATAGCTGCTTACTCCAAAGATATTGTGGCGAGAAGATTTCCACTTGCAGTTACTGTTTTTTAGCAGTTTGCCAACAAAACCAAGATAAAAATCTTGTGAAAGTAGTTTGACTAGTTTGGTAAAATTTTGTGGTGCCATATACTTTTAATGCTGGACCGGATGAACTAAAATGCAAAATGTTTTAGTGATACCCTCTAACTCTCTAAGTCAAAACTTCTGTACTTGATCAAATTTACAGAAGAATGTATCAATATCTCTATGACATGAAGTTAGTACAACGAAATCTACTATGAAATATGGTTTCATAGTGTATTTATTTAGTATTGTAGATATTAATATATTGTCTATAAACATGGTTAGAGTTAGCAAAGTTTGACTTGAACAAACTGCATTTTACAGTTTGGAACAGATTGAAGGGTGTAGGGAAAAAATACCACCATTCTGAATGTTTTTTTGTTGTGCCTCTGTCTCATCTTCGCATCATTTGCTTGTTTTGCCGCAAAACCTTTACATAACTACTTATGAACTATTGCTAATCTACAGAACCAGAGTAGCATATGCCATTTCTTGGTAAAAATGTGCATCTCCTTTGTGGCTTGTCATTCGTTAATTAAAGAAATCCCGCGGCGAGTCCTCAGTGGCGTAGTTTGTCACTGACTTGTAATCAGATCAGACATTAGCAACGTGTTTGGTCTGATGGATCAGTCCGTTCGTGCCATCTCCATTCTAGATGACAATGTATATTATAGATGAAGATGGTTACAAACATCAGCCACTAATAAGTGGTCAACACAAAGTCATGTGCTGTCTTGATCCACACCTTTGAACAGAGATGTTCACAAAAGAGCAATCCTTATGCTTGAAAGACGACTTTGTGCTTTGGCTGGCAGTACGTCTGACGCACCTGGTTCCATCAATAAAACTCATAGTTTCGTTGCCTTGCAGTCAAGCAGTAGTAATCAACGGTACGTAAAGAGTGAAGGACTGAGAGTCCCTAGAGCCGGCCAGTTCCTCTGTGTGGCTGTTTAACGCGTAACCGCAGTCACCGCAGTCACCTGCCCTGCCAGATCGAGGAATTGAGGAGATCCTTAGATGCCTCTTCCTGATGCCGCTCATTCTTAAGGCAGTCATTAATAATGCACAGAATGTAATCCTGCTGCAAAGTGAAGATACCATATGTTGGCTGAAAAAAAAACATGTCTGTAACTAATTTTAAGAGCTGAAGAGCTTGGGCTATGCTAGAGGACTAATTTTCTTCAAAGCCGCTCGTTCCTATACCATGCTCTCTACTATTAAGTCTCTATATGGTTGAGTCCTAACTTGAGAATGGATTGGTGGTTTCCGGCCGTGCACTCTACTATATAGAAATATTATAGACAAAGATGGAAGGATGTCCTAAAAAAACTTATTGAGGTCATATATACAGGGTTGTGCGGTGGACCCGTTTCCTTCTCTAATAATGTGCAGCAACTATAGAAACATAAAAATTATGCATGACAGAGTCTACTATTAAATTTCTATCTATGAGAAGCGAACAACTATAGAGCTATGATCTCTAATTTTCTGCTAGCTAGCTAACTGAAAATACTCTTTTTGTTTCATCACCATGCCGCAACAGTGCCTAAAACCGCAACCAATACCCCTGTATCCCTCTGAAAATAACCTGCATAAAGCTGCAGTCTATCTGCGATGAAAGGTCCATGTAAATGAAGATTTACACACATGGATGGATTTGAGCACCTCGGATCAACATGGTTCTGCCCTGTACACTGGATTCAGCCACCAGCAACCATGGGAGCGGAGGAGAAGGGGATGCTCAGAACTAAATTGTTGCTCGTGAATGGAGGGGATGGACGCGCAAACCATCTGCCGCACCTCACCAATGGGTAGGACCGTCACATGATGCTATTAGTTGTTGTCCAGATGCCTCTCGCTCCAAATGAAATCATTAAGAGAGACACACCAACACACCGGCCTAGTAGGAAGTACTCCTATACATCTGTAATATAGACCAAACTATTTTTTTTAGAAACGAGGTCACCCTTGCTTTTATATCCCAAAAAGCACACCGTAAAGTTCTTACAACGTTTAGGTACGCCTGCCACAGAATTCAATGTCTTAAGACTCCAATATAGGCCAAACTATATATAAGCGGCTTCACCGGCCTACTATACGTCTTATTCTGTTAAACCTCTCTATAGGGGAACAAGGTTTTTATATTAGTTGGTACTAATTGGACAAATCAAATAGGCACAACATGGCAGGGCTAAGAAACTGTGCATAAAAACATGTTCGGCAATTATTTAGCCATTTATACTCCTATATAATATAGCACGTACGTATATTTAATAAATTTTTGCTTTGTATCTGAACCTACCAAGCCATATATTTTGTCCATTAATGTAATCATTAAGATGTCCATTTGTAAGTGAAAAGTTTTAGAGAGTGTATTTAACTTTCAGTTTATTTTGCAACGTAACGTTATTTCTTTTTTTATAAAAAAAAATCGTCTTTACACCTCGAAATTCTTTTGAATATGGATTTTGTTCAACTTTTATGTATGGAATTGAACATGCACATAATTTGATCTATTGTTGGTCAAAACTCATGGATGAATAAAGAAAATACTTTAGAAGTTGAACGTCCTTGTGCAATTATTTTTCTTTCTCATTTATCTTCTGTTCATCCGGAAGAAGCGTCCATTCGGAATCGCCCTAGCTAGAGGCCGGTGTTTTTCAAAGAGCTAAGAGCATGGAGTGCTCTAGTAATGGAGGGCATGGAAATGCCAATTTCACCCGTGCATTATTCTGTCGAATATGTGAGCGAGCCATGACGAGGTGAGGATATGACCAATTCAAAGAGCATGAACTTTGCGTGTCTGAGCAATATAATCCATGAGAGAAGAACCTTGGAATGAATTTGGGTGCATTGCCATCTCGACCAGAGTCAATCTGTGCGTGCCTGCGTGCAATTAATTACACACAACAATGGCACACGTTGCCCGCGGAGCTGCCAGGGCGCCGGGCTTTAGTGCTTGTTCATCCAAAAGCAGCACATACCGATGCTATAGTCTTTCTTCCAAGACCACCTAGATCGTGTGTTGGACTTGGAAGCCGTTTCAACTTCACCCTCTCCACGAGTGCGTTAGCTCAGGCCTGCGCCCTTGGTGGCAATCCATGTGTGCAGCTACGAAACATTTGGTGGCTTGAGTGCAGAACTCGTTTTCCCAACACCACCCATTCCCATGCATATGCATTCCACATCCGTCTCAGCTCTCCATCGTGGGGAAGCCGAGGAAAGGAAACCTCTCGGCCAAATTGAGAATTGAGAATATATATATAGATGGAGGGAATGCAGCAAGGTCGATCGGTTGCCTGTTACTATTACTACTACTATACATTTGAATATATATAGATCGAAGAAGTTGTATTGGTAGGCTTGCACCCACCTGTGGATAATTAATAAAGTACATTAGCAAATGCTCTGCTCTGATGTGGCCAACAAATTTGCATTCAGTCTACCGGGTGCTGACATGTGCCATCAATTTCTGAGCCATGATTCGTCTCAAAAAAGCTCAAAAGAATTAAAGAAAGACACTGAATGAAAGAAAGAAAACGTACGTGCACTAATTAAATTTTACGCTATCTGTGGCTAAGTGTTTAGGGTTTAGAACATGATATGATTGGTTACATGTACTCAATTGCGTTATTAAGTGGTTCCGTATACATGCAAGTTGGATTTATTTGTTTGCCTGGTCCACCAATTAATCTATCCATGTTCTGATCGTACGTACAGCCGTACAACTCGAGCCAGGCTGGCTAGCACGCCTACCTCCGTTGGTAGAGCTCCAGTTGAAGCAGCCAAACACCAACCAAATGTTTTTCACGACCATGCCTAAGCATATGGCTTTCAGTAAGAGGAAAGAAGAGTTGCCAGAAATGGTCTAAGTAAGCCAAGCCTTGCCAAAACTAGATTCTGGGACGACACTTGGGTAGGAGATAAGCCTCTGAAAGTTAAGTATCCATCTTTATATAATATAGTGCGGGATCCTCATGCAACAGTCTCAACAGTGATGACTACTAGTCCTCTGAACATATCTTTTAGAAGGGCTCTGGTGGATAATAAACTTACAGAATGGCTTAGTCTAGTAGCACGGATCTCTTTTGTTGAATTGGTGGAAGGTTCAAATTACTTCAGATGGAGCCTAACCAAATCTGGTTCGTTCTCTGTCCGCTCTATGTATCTCTATCTTATAGAACACCTTTTCGGCATAAGATGATTTGAAAGATTAAAATTCCTCTAAAAATTAAAATCTTTCTTTGGTTCTTGCAAAGGGGTGTCGTCTTAACAAAAGACAACCTTGCTAAGAAAAATAGAAGGAGAGTCAAAAGTGCATCTGTTGTAATGAGAATGAAACTATTCAACACTTGTTCCTTGACTGTCCCCTTGCCAAAATGATTTGTAGGATTATCGTTTTTGCTACTAGTTTGATCCAACCTAGATCAATCAACCACATGTTTGGGGTTTGCCTGACTAATCAAAATAAAATGATTAGAAATTTGATTTGGGTGGGAGTGGCTGTCATGTCTTGGGCTATCTGGAGATGCCGTAATGATGTTGTTTTTAATCATTTGAAATCCAACTCTATTATGCAGGTAATTTTCAGATGAGCATACTGGTTACGCTCTTGGGCCAGGCTGCAGCGTGATGAGACAGCCAAAGACGCGCTCTCAACGATAAGCAAGAATTGAAAGTTATTGCTTTAGAGATATCCAATAAAGGATGGAAAAAAATTTATTGTTTAAACTAGTGTCCTGGTAAGACTATGATTTTTCTCCTTTTTTATTTATTCATCTAAAACTTTGTAAAATTGGGCTGTGTACATCCCCGGATGTAGAGGTTGGATATTATTATCCATTATCTAAAAAAACCAAGCCTCGCTAAAACCAACACTATGCATCCCTACAAAACTAGTATCATAGGGATATAAAGCAGATCAAATTCACTAACGTTCCTCGGGTAAGTCACGCCGTAACATGCGGCCCTATATCCATCGTTGAACCACCATCCGACGACTAAAAAATCCCCCTCACTTTTTCACGGCATCTCCTTACGCTGGCTGCTGCAGGCGGGCCCTTCTGCACCAGGCGCCGCCGCACCGCTGCAGCTTCGCCCGGACCGCTCCTCGCACCGCCGTAGGAAGTCGTGTTGTTGCGCGCTACTACGGCACGCCGCCACGCCGCCACTCACGCCTCCTCCTCCCTAGATGGGGTGGAAGTCCAGCTGAGGAAGTCCCGTGCCGCAGCCTTCTGCGCCACACCGGCATTCGCGTCTCCCCGGAGACCGTAGAAGCCGAGCTGAGGAATACCCACGGCGAGGTACAACAGGGAGCTCTCCGGCACCACGCTGCTCTCCGGCACCAGGCTGTCCTAGAGGAGATGAAGCTCTGTGTGTTGTGATGGAGATGGCTGTAGACATGGTTGTCCAGGAGGCATGCTGATGTCGTGGAGATTTCTACATGGACTTTCAATGTTCCATTGTTTAGATTTGTTGATGGTTCATGTAATTAGATTTTGTATAGAATACTTATTGTAACCATGTCAGATTCTTCATGCCTATACAATGAAAGGAAGAGGCATTATCTTGCATTGACAAAATTTGTGAAAATTAAGACCTGAATTGTATCAGATTTACAGCATACTGATGTCTCCTTTGTGTGATGAGATATTCCCTCTGTTAATAGAGAATAGCACTTTGCAGTTGTAGCCATCAGATTTGCACAGAAATAAAGCCATTTTTAGGGTCTGTAAATACATCAGATTTGCACACAAACAAACACATTTTGTTAAGTACACAATTAGTAAAGAGATAAGCATGTTTTAGATTTGTGTGTTCCAATTCCAATAATATTGCTACTACTAAAGCCCCAACATGTGCTACTCTTAGAGGTCATTTTACATGTACATTTAGGCCACAAAAGACTATAGTTAGACCACAAAAGACTACATTTAGGCCAAAAAAACCATAGTTAGGCCACAAAAGACTACATTTAGGCCACAAACGACAATAGTTAGCCCTGTCCAAATTTCTATCTTACTAGCCTATACATACTAGAACTGAAGGTCATCCACACGAGTTGCAGTTGTTATGAGTTGAGTAAATTTGGTAATGCCATTGAATTCTTGGGACTGCAGACTTTCTTCTTTGTTGCTGTCATTATTCTCCAATTGGACTTGGGGCTGAACAACGACTTTTTTCTTTTGTTGCTGCGAATGAAATTAAAATGATTAATTCAGATTTACATTAAAAATAACATTTATAAATGAATAGGTTATAGGTTTGTAGCATACCTTTGCTCCTTTTTTTGTTGGTATGGCAGATTTTGTTTGCTTGCGTTTTCTCTTGTGTCGTAGCTTATCGATCCAAGTTCTCTTTTTCTTCGAATTTTTTGACTAGACCTCCTTTTTCTTCAGCTTTGCAGCACTAAGCAAACCATCTCTTTGGTTCTCATTTGGGTCAGCATTTTCTTGTTCATTTGTTAGTTTTTCATTCATAGAACAGCTAGATACATTAAGTTTATCCTCAACTTGTGTGCAAATACAATCAAGTGCATTATCTAGCAACAAGCAACATTCTTGAGAGTCAACAACTTTATATGCCAAATTGTAAAATTTATGAGACAGAAACTTCAATCTCTGTTGAGCTTCTAGTTTTGGGTTTTCTATCACATTTTTTCCTTGCCTATCTTGTATACTTACGATGCGCGCTTCTCTAGTCCATCTCTTTAAGATATAATATGTTGGCAACATCTTTATGTTCATTAAATCAAGAACTTTTAGACCATGTGCACATAATATCCCTGCCCTATTGAACATTTCACAACTACAAGAAACTGTCTGATTTAAAGGGTCACCTGTCACTATGCGCTCCTCCTCAAATCTCAGATCTCCATGGAGACTCCCAACAGCAACAACATATGTGTTGTCTCCTAATACTCTTGTACATGCAGCCATAGATCTTTCATATTCGCTTTGAAAAGCTTCAAAAATAGCCGATGTGTATATTTTACTTGCTTGCACCAACATAGGAGTGCACAATTAGCATTCTTGGTATGTTCTTCCTTGTCTCAAATTCATATTCCAACTCCTTTGTTCTTTTTTCTTCCACTGCCCTCTCAAAGTGCCTCAAAAATCGAACAATATCAAAATCTGATTTCAAATGGTTCTTCAACGCATTGTTAAAACTCTCACTTAGTTGTGTACTTCTCACTCCTAAACTAAAAACATCTCTCATATAACATTCAGCCCACTTTTTTTTTCACCTTATAGATATTATCCAACCAAGTTTGCTTGTGCATTTTTGTTCTCATAATGTCAAACGCTTCTTGAAATGTCTCCTTGTCCTCATAGCCATACATACAAGCACTGAAATCAGCGAGAATATGAGGTTCTTCATCTTCCTGGTCATCCTCTCCATCTTCCTGGTCACCCTTTGCTTCTTCTTCTTGGCCCTTCGTTGATAAATGTTTGATGGCATTTTGCATTATGTGAAATGTGCACAGCCCATGATATGATTCAGTGAATACATTCTTTATAGCTTTTCCCATAGCAGCATTTTGATCTGTATAAATAGTTTTCGGCTGCTTGCCATTGTGAGCTGCTATAAAGGTGTCAAAAAGCCATGTAAATGAATCTTCGGTTTCATCAAAGAGAATTGCAGCACCGAAAATAGTGGTTTCTCTAAAATATTTCAACATACTACCAGCCTGTCCAAAAGCTAACTCTCTCTGCCTCTTGCTCTGTAAATAATTTTTGCGGTCACGACAAGTATAACTAAGGTTAAATGGTCCTCCAACTTGACGGATAGCCAACTCATGGGCAGCTTTTGGTCTAATTCCAGAATCATCGGCGGTCTCAATTTCAAAAGCCTGCAGTTCTGAAATTTTCCTTTGTGATGCCATCAAGTGTCGAGTTTCAGGCAAGTGAAGCAAGTGATTGTGTTCAAGGACAACATCAGTGACTTCATAATTTCCTTCACCTCGGTCCAATGTGATAGTCATTCGTGCTTTGCAATCGGTTCTTGTCTCAGGTCTAAACTTTGTCACATGATCTCTTTCCACTTTTCTCCGATAACCCTCATTAGCACAAACATATTTGCATGAAGTTACCTTGCGATCAAATTTGCTGAAATTTGTATATCTTTTCCTCACATCAAAGCCGGTACAACTCCCATATGTCACCCAAAACTGCCAAACTTCATCTGGATTGTTAAACCTCAAACCAACTTGAGGTGTTCCCTTGTCAAATTCTGACATTGCCTTTAACATAAATCAAATGTCCTCGTCAAGTTCTGTAAAAAAGAATAACTTTACTACACATAATAGACAACACATGATTGCAGATTTGCTATAAATAATAAACATGTCATTTCTAAATCAATAAACAAACAGTGAGCCTATATGAACTGCATTTGAATACTTTCTGAAGATTGGATTGCATACACAGAGCTTTTTCTAACGCTATCTGAACTACTGCACTGGTTGATTGTATTTTGCATATTTAATCCTAATATGTCAAACCACACACCCATAGACTACATGTACTATTTCGATTTCAGGTACACATGGAAATATTGTTGCAAGTAAAGTCAATACAAAATACATGAATGTGAGAGTGAGAGGTTAGATACTTTTCTGATGAGCCCCTTGACGGTGTGCTGGGCGAGCAGCAATGTTGTCGAGCGGCGTCCCAGCGTCCAGGCGTCTGTGCTGCGTAACTGAATGGTTCAGCTCCTGCGAGTAGCGGGCGGCGGATTCCTCGGCCCCTCTGTACGGAGCGAAGCGGGCGCCAAGCAACACAGGCGACTGGAAACCAGCACGACACACGGCCCCGGTGTCGGTGCTCTGCAGTTCGGTGGCTGGGTGGCGGGCAGCGGGCGGCGCGCGGTCCTGGGACGACGGGAAGCGGGCGCCGTCGGCGCAGCCCGCGGGAAACCAGTGCGGCGCGCCAATGAACCAGCCACTCCCGCCTATCTCCAGGGGGGAAATGAAATATTTCCTTGAAACGTTACCAGCCGTCGGATGATTCGTGGACGCCGGATACATAGCCGCAAGTTAAGCCATGACTTGCCGAAGGAACGCTACCCAATCTGAGTCCATCAAATTCATAATTAAGCAATTACATACAAACAATGTGGGACCGAACTAACATCAACGCTAAGAGAAGCAGCAAAATGTACTAGCGCAGCTAGCCACTAAAGGTGACACCCCTAACCAATGGAGATTTGCAACATTTGGGAGCTGTACCTTGTCCCCTAGGCCAATAGCCGTGTTCCAAAAATATAAATAGACTGAAAGGATCGTCTACCAGAATCCTGGTGCAGGATAATCCTAACACTATTTGCAGAGACAAACAAACACTATCGCGGCTCGGCCAGGCTTGTCTAAACCAGTAAAACAAAACACCAGATATTACACCACCAAAGTCGTGCTCTGGCTGACAAGAGTAAGGTCTAGCGGCGTTCTTGTGTTGAACCAGGATTCTAAACAGGCCTGCCGCTCATTACCACCAGGTTTGGGTCTCCAAGAAGAGCGAGGTCTAGTAAACTTAGCTTTCTTCTTGGCCATGCGTTTGATCAAGATTCTTGAGGGAACGATTTAGACGACCCAGCTTCTTATATATACAGAGTCAGAGAGAGAGAGAGACGCGCCAATGAATCTAGATACTGAGAGTTAGCTCTGTGTTGATGAGGCCTTAGGGACCGGGGCCGCATTATTTATTGGTTCGTCAGCTAATAGGTTTCTTTATTTTTCTTGAAAAACATAAATGCAATAGTTATAGAAACAAAAACATGCGTACCCCCTGCATGCTGAAACCAAAATCATATTTTTACCGGAAAAACTTAGCTTATACAAAACTTTTGACCAATAATTATAATTATTCAATTTATTATATACAAATTTAAGATATAAAACTTGTACCAGTAGACATGTATTCAAAGTGTTGTATATATAAGCGATGATATTGATTCGAATATATGACAATATATATTATGAGAAATTAATTGTTGAATTCTATTGTGTTCGACTTTTCTACGACCAAAATGGGTTTTAGGAGGCACAACTGCAGTCCGTGTTTTTTTAGATAATCGAAGAGACCTCTAGTTTCTACATTATCGCACATAGCGTTTACGTTATTACATATTTCATCCGCATTAATGATGAGTTAGGAAAACAAGGAAACATAAAAATGATGCATGACAGAGTTTATTATTAAATTTTTATCCATGAAAAACGAACAACTCTAGAGTTATGGTCTCTAATTTTCTGTTCGCTAACTGAAAATACTCTTTTTATTTTATCATTACGCTGCACAGTACCCAAAACTACAGCCATTACTCATATGTCCCTCTAAAAATAGCATGCATAAAGCTACAGTCTATCTGTGATGAAAGTTCCACGTAAATAAAGATTTACACACATGGATGGATTTGACCACCTCGATTGGATCAACATGGTTCCGCCCTGTATGTACACTGGATTCAGTCGCACCTTACCAATGGGTAGAACCGTCAGATCATGTTATTAGGACACCATAATACATACTTTACCATAGAGTCTAAGGTCATCCTCAATGAGAGTTTCATGTCTCAGTTTCCAACACAGCCATGTTTTTTTACTGTGCAGAAGAGTTTCTTTCTACTCTCATAAAACTCTCATCATCTCTCTCTTCATCAATATGGTGCCACATCAGCGTATTTAATGCCCCATAAAACTTTGATGAAACTCCATTGAGACTGACCTAAGTCTATTTATTACCCTCTTATTTATGGTATTTTGCTGATGTGCCAGTATATTTATGGAGTATATTTATGGTGGTCTCGTTTCTAAAAAAAATAGTTTGGCCTAGTAGGACCACCCTTGCTTTTATATCTCAAAAAGCACACCATGAAGTTCTTACAACGTTGAGGCACACCTGCCACAAAATTCAAAGTCTTAAGACTCCAATATAGGCCAAACTATATATAAGCGGCTTCACTAGCCTGCTTACGTCTTGTTCGGTTAAACCTCTCTATATATAGGGGAACAAGGTTTTTATATTAATTGGTACTAATTGGACAAATCAAATAGGCACAACATGGCACGGCTAAGAAACCGTGCATAAAAACATGTTCAACAATTATTTAGCCATTTATACTCATATATAATATAGCACGTACGTATATCTAATAATAATTTTTTGCTTTGTATCTGAACCTACCAAGCCATATATTGTCCATTAATGTAATCATTAAGATGTCCATCTGTAAGTGAAAAGCCTTAGAGAGTGTATTTGACTTTCAATTTATTTTGCAACGTAACATTATTTCTTTTAAAAAAAACATTTTTACACCTTGAAATTCTTTTGAATATGGATTTTTTTTTTCATCTTTTATGTTGCCCAGTATTGTCATGCACAACACTCTTCCTGATGCATGCTGGTGGCCAAGGCTCAGAAGGTGTGAGATAAGATCGTGGCTACTCAAAGGTCAGCAATTTGTACATGATTGATTTTTCAATTTTCATGCATCCTCAGTAGCTGTGGTTCAGAGACTTCACATTGATCTGTACTTTATATTATCTAAAAATGAGATTTGTATTGTGTATCCACATATATCAAGTGGGCTGGGTGGAGCATGGAATGCTGGATGGCCAGTGCGAGACCCTTGCAAGCGTCGTCATGACCAACAACATTCCAATCAAGTGTGTCATTTTCTCTCTATCCAATTGAATTCCCCAAACAATTCAAATCCTTATGAAAACTCATTTGTTGCAGGGAGCATGCCGAAGCTGACTGAGAGGACAGTGATGAGCTTTTGGTGGTGTCAAACAACCAACGACCCAAAAACAGAGGGGAGAGAACCATGGTGTTTCTGCTATAACAGATATTTGGTATCATTCAAACTTTAGTTTTAGCTTGCAAAGTTCTAAACAAATCATGTGTCGCTTTCTCAGTGTTTTTTTTAGTCAAAATTGACGAGGTGTGCCCAATGACCTTCCTACCAACAAAGGTGTCAATTAAGATTATTGGCACCTCCATCCACGAGGTGTTGTTGGTGGGAGGCAAAGCACCAGCCTTGCTGCTGGGACACAAAGCACGTCCAACCAACACAGAGATGATAACTCCAAAAGGTGGAATCATGTTGTCCGACATATAGAGTATATGGTGCAAGCCTTAGGGTCTGCTTTCACAAGGTACATCATTGTCCATGCATAATAGTTTTTTGATCGAGTTACCTAATATTTTATCCCAGTTATATGCTTGCAAGTGCGTGATATAAATTTTGTTTTCCTACCATTTTTCCTTTCTAAAAATGACTTCTTGCAAAAGAAGAAAGCTTTGGATTGTATAGTTCAGTACATGTTACATATCTATTTTAAGTGTCAATGCATATACTACTAGCTAGAATCTAAAGCCATAACATTTAATTTTATGGTAAAGAGTGTCCAATGTAATGAAAATAAATACCCTGTTTTGCAAATAGATGTGCGGTTGTGTGAGGTGCTCAATATTCTGCATAGCTGATGCAAAACACTATGAAAGTCACGCAAAAGCCCATATTATCCTAGAGGTGGCCTCAGCATAAATGCAAGGAGGATGTATAGCTGATATAGGATCTTGTGGAACAAGATTTGATTCTGCAAGCAGTTCGGTACGAACGAAGAAATTTCGATTGTGCCATCCAGGAGCATCTGTTACCGGATTGAAGGTATGGGAACTCCCAACAATTCTTTTGATCTTGTGATTGATTTTGTTGATTTTTTTACTTGATTTTGTTGATTTATGATCTTCTATTTTCATGCATTATGCATATGTCAGGTACACTTCTATTTTAGGATATGGTTTTGCTAGGATTTTGACATGATCGAACCATGGATTATGGCATCCTATCCAACTGAAAACCAGATTAGCTAATCATGGATAAAGAAGAAGATTATATAGTATATCATAACGAGTAGTTATTATTATATTATAACGAGTAATTGTAATTGCAAGTCATTTTAGAATACATGTAATATTTTTTTAGTGTACTCTTTTTACGTAATAATTATTAGACGGCCCATGCTTGGTTTGAGGTAACACATAGAGTGTTCATGGAGTCTCTTGTACAGTTACTATAAAATAACAAGGAATCGTGATGCTACATTTTTTTAAAACAAATACACACCGTGTATGATGCTATACAACAACATAACCATAAGTGTTCTCTTCGTTGCAACGCACGGACACTCATCTAGTATATATATAGAGAGGGAAGCTAGCAGCACGATGAATGGAGTGAGTAATAAACTAAAATAATAGCAAGAAATTAAATGGCCAGATCCTTGTTAGGTACGTAGACCTAGCATAAAGAAATATTTATTATTAGGATTAATAAGATTCATGCCATTATAAATTTCGCATTTTCAAAAAAATATCACTAATATTCATCTATTTGTATCAGTTTATACGCTTGCAGCTATTTTGGGCCACCGTCTTTAAGTATTGAAACAAACTAACCCAGAGCTCTTCTCCTGCTGACGGTGGACTCCACCCGTCAAATCCATCTTCTTCCGCCATCTTTTTTTCTCTCCAACAATATTAAAAAATTAATTGCACAGTTTTATTGTACTTTACGAGACAAACATTTTAAGCCTAATTAATCAATGTTTGGACAATTATTACCAAATAAAAACAAAATTGCTACAGTGTGACGCGACAAGTGCTACAGGATTTTTTTCACCACATTTCCATCCAACAAAACTGTTCAATTAGTTTTTTATTTCATCTATATTTAGTACTCCATATATGTGCCGGTATTTTGATGTAACGGGGAATATAAATTCGATGTGATGGGGAATTTTGTAAAGTTTTGGAATTTTGGATGCAACTAAACACAACCTAATATTATGATGGAGCCGCACCCGCCCGACCTGTCCCCTCCCCCAGGTGGCGGCGGCACAGCACCCGCCTCTGCGCCGACCAGCCATCCTGGTGCACCTCCTTCCCACCCAGTAACCCAGCCACAGATATGAGATCCCCGGCTCCTGACCATTGATCCATGGGGGGCTTGTGGAGGTTCCGTCCAGCCCTGTGGTATTCCTAGCTCTGATGGATGTTTCGCGTTTCCCGGAGATCGCCGGCTGTTGTTGAACGCCGGACACCACCGGCGCGGGCTGTGTTGTGCTTTGACTGTGAGGAGACCATCGGGGTGGGCGTCCAACACCACAATGGCGAGGTTGTGGGGCTTCAAAGGCGGCGCCGTCGTCGTCGGAAGAGCTCGCTCATTCACCATGAACCTAACAACCACGTAAGGCCTTGTTTGAATGCGCATGTATCGGCCTCAAACCATATGGATTGGAGTGTATATTAGTTAAAATACACTCCAACACATGTGGTTTGAGGGAGATACATGCGCATCCAAACAAGGCCTAACTGGGAACGATGGAATGACATCGAGGGAAACAAAAATTTCAATTGATTGCAGTGAGGGCAGGGGAAATGAAAAATTTAGATTGCACATTGCAGTGAGGGGAAATGAAAAATTTAGATGGCTTTGAAGGAAGCCAACTAATTTTCAGTGGCACTAAGAGAATTGGCTCTAACATTTATTGTTTGGAAAGAAAGGAACGCTCGGTGCTTCAAAGAAAATACATGCACGCTATCTACTCTGATCCAGACCATACAGGCTGAAGCCCAGCGCTGGATTGAGGCGTGTGCAAGTGGATCATGGGCTCATGGCGATAGCTATGATGGCAGTGGAAGCTGAAAACACAGGCCCCTGAATTCGTGTCACGCAGATCATCAGCACAGAGCAGCAAGCATCGTCATTCACCGGTTTTCAAATCACCTCTAGCTTCTAGAAATCGACTTCTCTGAAATTGTAAACCCTTCATGACTATTGTCCTGATGCCTCGTATTCTGAAGCATCATATGAAAAACTGAAACTTCTTTTTTTTTAACTTCTTTAGCAGTACATGCAAGGACCAAGCTAGCGATGATGATACCCGTTGCTGTGGATAATTGCAAATGAACGTATATAAAAGGGTATATATATGTGTGTGATATGATGTTTACATGGACATATATTGAACCAGCTGGGACATACTTGAAGAAGATAACAATGAGCATTCAAGGAGATATACATATGTGGTGGCGCTGGAAGCATGGATTGTATATTGTTGGTGGGTCCACGTTCATGGACCCTTGCCTGCCCAGCTATGAACCTAGCATCGATGACACTGCATAACCAATAATGAAAAAGGGCTACACCTTCACCCTAGAAGAGAGAGAGAGAGAGAAATGATTGCAGTGGCAATTCAGTCGATCGATCCATTCATACGTTGTGGAGTCTCCCTTCATAGCGTGATTTAGGAATATTCAGTACACCGGCCGGCAGCCATGAATATGCGTTAGGAAAGACACTAGTCCAATACTACACCGCCATGCCATTGCCCGGAACATTGGGGTACCTAGTTCATGCAACTTAGTACGTCAGCTCATGCAACAGCCACAGACCATGATGATAAAGCAAGAGATCCACCACCACGCTCTGACAACAGGATGGAGGTCGTGACTATGAACAACGAAGGGACGATGAACCTAGTGCTAGTCCTGCTCTGATTTTTTTTTTGAGTTTGTGGTAGTTGTTGTTGTTTAGTTTGCGCACTCAGACCGATTTCCATAAATGACTTGTGGTAGTGGAGATTTGGGATGTATCCATGATCGTAAGTTTTTTTTTGGTTTTCGAGCTCTTTTCCCATCCTCTAATTTTTTTTCCTTGACCAGGCCGTAGCCTGCATTTCATTAAGCAAACAAATCTCAAAGTTACACAATATCCATATTAAGTTCCGATTGTTCAATTCTACGCCCGCTGGCAAGACGCTAGAGTGCAGGACCAACCAAGAATGTGAGACAAGCTAGAGCTAGAGTCTAGAACCTATAACACATGCAAATGACTATACAACATTAACATGCAAATGACTATGCAAATAACCAACACTAACTTATGGATTTAGTGAATGTCTTCAATTTAGGATTTAGTAGTGACTGATGTGTGGGTAACCACGTTTATTTATTCCAGTTTTGAATTGGAATCTTGTGCAGATAAAGAAGTTTTTTTTCTAAAACAAATTATATATGCAAAGAATATTATTTTAAGGTTGTGTGGGACTGACTGATTTGTAAAACCTAACCGATTCCGCAAACCCCAATTTATGATTTTGTGGCATAACTGACTGATTGGTTGCACAGGACTACACAGGGATCATATTCGGCATCTGGAGCACGCCCCGATACGCGGTGGTGCAATAGGGGAGAAGCGCTGATAAAGTGTGTGCTTCTTGGCAGCCATGATGAGCGCCGGCGTTGCCAATGTCTTCTAAGCAATGATTACCCTTGATGGTCGTCCATGCGTCGTGGATCTGTACTGCAGCAAATCCATCTGGCAAGGCCTTGCCATGTTTTCCAAATGCCTCCATTTCCAAACCGAAGCTGTACGACTTGCATGTACAAACAAATCTTATCATAAGTCCCACGTGTGGTGCAAGCTCACTCACTCCTTCAAAAGCTATCCACAGTCTATCCTAAACATATATATTGCAAATTTGACCTTATTAATTAGAGAAAAATAAGTAAATAACAAGGCAGGTTGCCAGTGGATCGGAGGCAAAGGTGGGGAAACGTTCAAACTTTATATAACTATAGTCGGTGAAAGGGATCTTGCAATGCAAACAGGATATCGTAACCACACCAATGAGCACTATAAATTGCACTAAAGGAAAACAGTACAAATACTTGTTGGCATATAGACTACTGAGACCAAAAGGGAAAATCAACACGCCAGTTAATAATATGAGTACGTTATCAGGACGATCATGTGTCGGCATTTTTAACAAAAAACCAAGAGCTTTAATCATTTCATATTTACATATGAATTTACCATACCGATATGGAAAGGTAGGTAATCTTCCGATCGATCTACTTATTCCATGCGATCCTGTTTAAGGTGCAAAGCAATTACTCCCATGATCACCCATTCTCTGCTCGATCTACCTAGTTCTCTAGACTTCTTGGTCTGATGGCTCAAGGGCGAGTCATTTCAGAGATTGTTCTGCCAGACAGTTTTCCATCTAGATCAATCTTCTCTCCTGCAGGCAATTTGCGCTGATAATAAATCACTAAAGAAAGCTTGAACGCTAATCGAGCCAATGCCAGCACAATGCATACCCATCAGTTTCGTGTATTCAGCTCTAGGAAAATCCTGGTGTGAAAGATGCATGATGCAGTCTCTGGTGAATCTATTTTATCACATTAGTGAGAAAAAAATAGACCACCTTTGTATCACTAGTGCGAAAAACTAAGAATAAAAAATCTTTTTAATAACATATAAACATCATAACTTAGATTGTTCTTGTATAGTTATTAGTATTAACGTTACACAAACACATTCTTTGGTGTGTGACATATAACAGGTCACCGGTTTCAAACTTGTAAAAGCATAGTTGTATTTCCACAAACTTTGATACTCTAGCTTAAGCCTTGGGGTAGGCAATTCTTTCCTTTTCAGAAGATCAGTTCTTACAACCTATAACCACAACCTTAATTATGACATCGGTACTGATGGCTGATGATGGATCTCATAAGATCATGCAAAGGATGGGATCTCTGCAATCGAGAAGAGATCACAAACAATGTTGGAAAAATCATCAGGCCAAATGCAAGACACCACCTATACTGAAAAAGCTTGATGGTGATGTCGTGGCAGTGTGGCAGTTGAAAACAATAATAAGCAGCTAAAAACAAGCACATAAATTTGTCTCATGCACAGCATCGGCATGCATCGGCTAGCATGCAACATCATCTACCATTTCTGGAAACACCTCATGCTTGTGGCCATCGGCATCTCTGAAATTGTCAACCCATCATCCTTATTGTCCCGATGCCACGTATTCCAAAGCATCATACCAAAATCGAAACTTCTTTAGCAGCATATGCAAGAACCTACAAATGCCCATTGCTGTGGATATCTACAAATGAACTTAGAGGATATTAATATATAGGGCCTAATATATATACCAAAAAACAGCTCTATCAATATGCAGGGACAAATTGAAGAAGATAAGAATGGACATTATATTCAAGGTAATCAAGGATATTTATGAGATTTTTGGATACATGGGTTGTTTTTGGTGGTTCTGCGTTCATGGACTCTTGGCTGCCCACCCCTGAACATGGCATTACTGAAGAAATGGTAAACCATATAATTGAAAATATGTGTTAGAGAGGAAACTAGCTAGCCCAACAGTACACCATGCAATTGCCCGGATCATCGGAGGTACGTACCTTGTTCTGTTGACCAACTTAGTACATCCGCTCGTGCAACAGCCACCACAACGAAGGGACCAACTTAGTGTAGTCATAATTTGAAATTTCTTTTTTTTTTTGAAGGAAATGACAGGAACTTTGCCGCTCAATTAAGATAGAAAAGGAGTATATGTACAGATGACACCATAGATGCCCAACAACGTGGTCCTAATTAAGACCAAAAGAGTAAAAAGACGTCTCACTATACTAGTTAGCTTCCACACCAAAATTCATTGCCCTATGTCTTTGCACTATAATTTGAAATTTCTTTTCTGCGCGAGTTTGTGATATTAGTTGTGCATAGTTTAGTTTGCACACTCAGACCGTTTTTTCAAGAATGACTTATGGTAGTGGTTGTTGGGGGAGTATCCACGAATTTCAGTTATTTTAATTATTGAGCCCTTTTGTTTTGTAAGTACCTAATTAATAGTACTACATCAAAGTTGGGAACTAAGGCAGTAGGAAAGTCAAAGCACTATATATCGATGTGAGAATGCCTTTAGGAAATATTCAACTGCTATGAACTTGAACTTCAACTAATTATATATTCTATCTAGTAGTATTAGTATCTAAACATCATGAACCTAGTTAATTATTATGCTAGTATAATAAAAGTCCCTTATACATTATAATGCCCGAACCATGCATCACAATTGAATATGTGCATGGGCAATGTCGCCGGACTGCTAATGGCTGAAGGTGATGTGCTACTAGGAGGTGTAGCATGACCTGGCCGGTGAGGAAACAACACACACGTAAAAATGAAATTTGCAATCCCTTTGTACATCTGGCCGCAAGGTTGACTGAAGGAAGATTGGTTATCGTTGGGTGCGTTTGTTCAGCCACCGAATCTCGTTGGCCAAACCCACATATATATGGAACTGTTGTTGCCTTCTTGGCTCAGCTTAACCCAGAGCCAAACTAGCTCCAGAATATGATTTCCTAATTCCGCTCATTCCAATTAAGCAGTATTAATTCTAGCTTTCCATATCTCCAATTCTCATGGGGTTCTTCTCTTGGTTAGCTATCAAAACATAATACACACATCTGTAGCCAAGGTCTAGCATGTATGCTGCATTACTGGCAAGATTGAAGAATGCAAGCAACGGTACTACAACTCTACAAGGACATGTGCGAGTGGATATGATATGATAGTGGACGGCAAGGCAAAGAAATGGTGGGCACCTTACCTTTTTATACTTGTCTCGCAAAATAACCGGATGATACATAAGTCGGCTGATTCTGATTGATTAAATAGTGTTCTGTGAGAGAAAATAAGTTGAAACAAGTTGAAAGTAGTTCAAACAAACAGAATGATGAACATATATGCAGGGCAGGGCAGGACAGGGCTTCATCTCATAGGACTGCCACAGTACAAACATACACATGGTTGGATATGCTTCCAGCAGGAACTAAAACTCAAATTAATGATGCTAGAGTACAGACGTGTTTAACTGGTTTCGAACGTGTGTTACACCATTCCGAGACAATCAAGAAGCATTTATATATAAATATTCTATTTCTATTGCTACTGCCAGTATCCACTGCAAAAATTGCAGCACACACGTACAGCAATAGCCTCAACCAATGCAAGGATCCAGTGCCCGTCATGTTTCTTAGTGGTAGAATGAAGGCACGAGATAGCAGAGATAGCTGATAGCCTAGCCACATAAGCCAGATAGAGCACATGCGTGTTTCATCCGAGGGCTTGAACTACCTGCAAGGTTGCTAAGGCCCGCCTAGGAGGAAGGGCGTCCAGTCCATTGGCTGCAGATCGAGGTTACCATACAGTGTGTGCAGTATGAGGGCATCTTCGACCTTTCTGATCTGTGTGTTCGAGAGGTGGAGAACGACCCAAGTGACTTGCAGCGCCAGTGGCAAGGTTCCCTCCACGAATTATGCATAAGGTTCTTGTCATGTTTGGTTTTCTGATACCGCTCATTCCAAACCAGAACACAAATATACAAAATCCTCACATATAGTTAGACAATGCAAGTACATGATGTGGGCTTTTCAAAAAGGCCATGCACTTCAGAAAAAGTTAAATCGATCGTATATATAGAGAACTAGTAGGTTGAATATATTGAGTGAGTACTCAACTAAAAACAAAGGAGAGAAATGGCCAGGTTGTCCCTTTTAGATACAACATTAAAGATTATAGTAGGTATGATGGAGGATTGTACTATCCGTTGCTTGATCCATCAATGTAAGACATACTCTTTTTTTAAAGGAAAAGCCATCGAGAGCATATTTTTAATCTTTAATCTATTTTGAAATGATGTGTTATCAAAAGCTGTGGAATTTTTTTTTAGACCACACCTAAGCGCGTTTTTCATTAAGCAGAAAGAGTTTTGTTACACAAATGCAGGCCTAGTAACACCCTGGTTACCTGACCTACACCCAACAACCAACATGAGAACGATTACATGATTGAAACTAATGCTACGAAAAGGAGCCTAAACTCCTAATCAGGCCCCCTCGGCCTCCAGACCCTCTAGGTTCAGATCCAAGGCTGTGACATCAAGCTGACCGTTGAGGAGGATCTGCAAGCACCGCTGCTTGTTCTCCGCCATGCCTCCTCTAAACGCGGCAAAGAACTTCCCCTCAATGTCCGGATCGGGCTCATCCTCATGAACCTCGTCTCTCAGCTTCTTGAGGAGGAGCCTTTATGCTTGCACAGTTGCATTAGCTGCTCGTGGCCTGGCTGTGATGCGCGAGCTTCGCCTTAGGGAATGGACGGACACCGGCGTCCGCGCACGCCTAAGCTTAGGACCACCACGGATGAGCGGTGTAGGCAACGGGAGACAGATCTCCGCCTCAATATGCTCCTGCACGGAGAGCTGCAAGGAAGCAACTGCGAGCGCGTTGCAGTCGAAGGAGGGCATCGGCCCCAGGTGATCGTCGAGTAGGTCAGCCCCAGCGGCTGGCATGGCAGGGCCAATCCCACCGGCGTCACCTTGGACGTTAGGAACACCCACGCGAACCTGGGGTGATTCATCCACCAACCCCGGCGCCCCAGCCTCTGCGAAGCTAAGCTGAGTCATCCATGGCGGCGACTGGGGGACCTCAGCCTCCACCACGGCAGCCGTCGGAGCATATGAACACCCAAGCAAAAGTTGTGGAATTTATTTGATGTTTCAAAACAGAACAGTGAAACACAGTTCAATGCTGGTAGTTGTTCTTTTCTCAAGACTTGGAGGTCCTGTTTGTGGATTCTAAACACTTATGAAACTCGTTTTGCAATTATGTACTTTTGTTCCTTTTCATTTCTCTTTGTGTTGCTCACGAAGTGTACTAGATGGACTATGCGTGGGTACAGGTGTTATGCAAAGAGCATAAAGCGCTTATCCGCTCATCGCCATGATGAGGTAACCATGCATGGACCTATTACAGGTATCTTATCCGACAAGGTCTATGATGAAGCACCAATGGCCCCTCTTATGGTTCTTTCAATTCAATGACTTTGATGTCGTCTCACCCATGCATATAAAGTATGTTAATTAGCTCAGCCCTCAGAACCCTTGGTTTGCTTCCATGCTTACAATTACATACACAACATTACGACAAGGCCTGACAGGTATTCAGAACCCACTTTCACAGAACTGGAAGGAATTCAGAACTCATTTTCCCAACACCACCCATACCTAATGCTAAAATGTTTCACATCCCATGGCTCATCCTTTCTAACTTGTCCATGGATAAGTTTAGCAAAGGAAAGGTGGCAATGCTTGCCATATTGAGAGTGGAGGCAACTGGCAAGGCTAGCTAGTTGGCGGTGCAATACTACTATATAGCAATATGATTGAAGAAGAATTGTGAGAAAAAGAGTGATGAATCTCAGAGTAACTAGGAATTTTTTCATTGAGGGAAAAAATAAGCATCTAAAGTTGAGTTGAAGATGACTTGAACATATATAGATGCATGATCCACACCTTTAATTTCAAGAAAGTTTGTGAGACGGCTTGAAGCTATATATGGGAGTTTGCGCATACTAGAGGTAGGTTCTATATGTAGACCTGTGCATTTGTTAATACCTAGCTATGTGTAGGCCAGTAGTCACATTCAATCAACCTTTGTGGCAACCCTGACATATCATCCACGCAATCAATGTTTAATTAGTACTGTCAGATTTGTGTATATGTGTAGGCCACGCAATGTGCAGGGCTTCATCTCTGAGACACAACAGCAGCGACCGATGCTCACAAATAGATTGAACTGGATTGGATTGCTGCAGTAGTGGTCATGTACATGGATGTAACACCCTAAAATTTGCTTTTTGAAAAAATAGTAATAAAATAATTTAATTATAATTTTTGGTGCTCATGAAAACATAGGAAATAAAAACTTTTCATGAAATTAAGTTTTATTAGGAGGTAGAAACATTGTTGTTGCATTCATGCTGGTGCATTTGGTTTATCGGTTTAATTGGTTGTTAAAAATTCAAATACGATTTCAAAAAGGTTTTTGGAAAAAGGTTTAGGCAAAAGAAATAAAATGAAAAGGAAGAAAAACCCTCCCTCACCCTCTCTCTGCTTCAGGCCCAGCCCAGCTCTGCCCTTTTCCCTCCCGCGCGCAGCGCCCTCTCCCCCTCCTCTGCCCGTGAGGCCCAGTGGTGAGGCCAGCCCAGTTCCCCTCTCTCTTTCCCTTTTCTTCCACGCAGGCCCAGCTGCTGGCCTCGGCCAGCAACGCGTGGACGCGCTCCCTGCTTCTCTCTCTGGCTGCCATCCCGACCCCGCCTTTTTCCCTCGCTGATGAGCAGGCCCCGCGCGTCAGCGACACCGCGTCGTCTTCTTCCTCGGGAGGAGAGAAACCGAACCTTCCTTCTTCGCCGGCGCCAAAATCAAGCTCCCGAATCCCTCCTTCCATCTACGGCACCTCCCGCCTAGCTATAAAACGAGAACCGCAACCCTCTCCGCCTCCTTCTTTCCCTCACGCACCAACCGCAAAGCCACAGAGCGCCGCCACGAGCTTCCCAAACCCTAGCTCCGCCGCCGCTATCGCCCAGCTGCTGCCGAGCCCCACGCCTCTCCGAATCGGCTACCGTGTTGCGCGTTGCGGTAAGTAAGGCCTACATGAGGCCGCTGACTCCCGTCCTCGCTCTCTTGGACCGTCGCGACTTCACCACGGGTCGCCGTGGATCCGGAACCGCCCCACCGAGCACACCACAACCCCCATGCGCTTTTCGTTCCAACCGATACCGCAATAGAGTTCACATATCCCTCCTCTACCTCCCCATGTCCTTCCCATGCCGAATCGTGGCCTGTGGCCCCTTTTCTGAGAACGCCGGCGAGCTTCTCGCCTATCCGGCAATGGCGCCGCTGTCAGAGCACTGCTCTGGCAATCTCTCCCTTCCTCTTCTTTTCTAGATCGTCCATCGCGAGACCAACGGCCCAGATTAGAACCCCAGCCCAGCATACCGGTTCGGTCCACAGCATAGCGTGGACAGAGTCCACCGAACCGAGTCCACGGCCACGTCGGCGGGTGCACCGTCATGGACCAGCCACCGCACGCCACGTGGCGCCACCTCAGCGACGACTAGGTCAACCAGAGGGTCGCGCTGTTTTTGCAAAAGAGACCCTAAGTTTTATAGCAACCAACCCACAACGCAAAGCGTATTATATGGTTTACGCTTTCCCGTTTTCTAAAACAGAACCCTTTCTGTTTCTTTCAAAGTACGCTTTCATAGATTTACAAAAATGCCACCAACTTCTTTTGCTCATAAAATCTCCGTTTCAACTCTGTTTTTATTCATTCAAATTGCGTTAGATTCATAGCAACGAGATCTACATGATGAAACCCTAATCACTCATGTTTTGAAACTTTGAAAATATTTATTTATTTAATGTATTTTTAAACCCTTGTTTTAATCTCAAATCTCGTTTAAATCGTAACTTCTCCGTTTTAGATCCGATTCGATTCGTTCAAGTTGCGTTAGTATCGTGAAAAATTAATCTTTGAATTAGTGATATTTAATAACATGTTAATAGGTCTGTATTTTCATGTTTTCAAACCCTAACTTGATTAACCACTATGCAACTTGTTTTATACATAAAATAATGATAGTCTCTATTTTCGTTTTTGAAATACAAATACAAGTTTGACCTAATTCAATCAAGGTGTTTCTCTGAAATACTTTATACACTCTTTTATATATTTAAAACTAATAAAGCTCATAGTTTTCTGTTATATAAGCAAACCCTTCGGTAAATGTATCTCGATCATCGTAGCTTCGATTAGCGTGATCTTTGTGACTGTGTGGTCGTAGAGATGCGTAGTTTTTCTTTTTAAATCCTTTTCATTGATTGGTGTATTGTTCTAATTTAGCCATGTTTGTATGCTTTGTATGATCAGATGCTTGTGTGGTGATTTATTAATTATTGTCCAATCGGTGAGTTTTGCGTTGGAGATCAAGGACAAGAAGTTGCTATTTTTGGGGATCTTGGAAGACTCGAACTAGAAGAGGAATATGATTTTAAGGCAAGTATAGCATGGGATCTTCCTTGTTACCTATACACTTTAATGTCACATAATTTCATATGCATGTGTCTACCTTGATTCCCGTGAGGATTACCTAGATTTGGTATCCTGTGCCTTGTCACCTTAGAGGGTTTGCATATGGGTAGCTTATGCTAGTGCTCATAAAGAATAACCATGATCTTGTAACTTGACTAATGATATATGCAATAACAATAAAAGATGACTTTTTAGCAACGTGGACTATATATGGAACAACAGGCACCTCAACATGTGTTCTTACTCATAGGGATATTTCTGTAAGTAGATTACCCCAGGACTTACAGTGCAACCACAAGCTATATGGCTCTGGCTTGACTCAGTATTAGACTTCTACTAGTTTGTGGCAACTTACTCGAAAGGGCGCAAGAGGGGCTCACCTTAGTGCCCTCGTAAGAGGGGTAGCACTAACCATTGAGGAAACGTATAGCGGGTTGTTACCTACCAGTGGAACCTGTGAACGGTCTCGTAGTGTACCCTGCTCCACTTCCTTGGTAGAGGTGATGGCATATGGGGATCACGACTTGTGGGTAAAGATGTACGACCTCTGCAGAGTGTAAAACTATTATAATAGCCGTGCTCACGGTCAAGAGTGGTTTGGGCTCCTTACTGTGTGATGTTCTTATGTCATAGCTCATCAGTTGTTATTTGTTATTTATTATTGTTACTTGTTCATATAAGCATTACATCTTGTTCACTTGATCATATGGTTAATGGACTTTTTGATTATATTGATGCTATCCTATGCTAAAATTGAGATAACTTAAAAGCTTATGCAGTTAAACCAGTGTCATACCTTTTTAAGCCTCATGAACCCCATGTACACTTGTTGAGTATGAAAGTACTTACGCTTGTTTATTCTTTTCAATATTTGGATAAAAATCCCGGATGGGTACCAGATTGCGAGAGTCTTGAGCAGTTAGGCTTGTGATCAACCAGTCAGTTGGTCCCTGTGTAGTGGAGTCTTCACCTGAAGATCGGAGTGTCTTTCCGCTGTTTGCTCTCTTAAGGTTATTTCTTTGACCTTATATGTTATGTATTTAAGTATTGTTTTTTGATATTACCTTCTTCTGTAGCTATATGTGATAATTGACTTCCTGGACTTACATATGGTGTATATCTGGTTTTGTTCTTAAAACCGGGTGTGACAATGGATCCAACAGTGAACAACAAGCCTTTTTCTGTTGTGGTTCAGAATAAACACGTATTTAATTTGTGAGGTTAACTGAGACCATTTTTTGACACTAGATCATACGCCAAATTTTCGTTTACCAAAACCTCTCCTAAACGCAGTGTCCGGCCGTACGTAGGACATTTTTCACTGTATCATTTTTTTCTCCTTACTATTCTAAAAAGGTTGGGATATACCTCCTTGAAAGGCCTGTCCCCAAACCAAGCATCCTCCTAAAATCTAGTTGGTTCCCCATTTTGCACTTTGAAATTTCCACCAGCGCCAAAAAATCATCCTTGGCCTTCAAAAGATCACTTAAAAAATGAGTCTCTTTGCCTGTATTGCACTTGTGTCAGGGATTTGTTAGACAATTATTTTTCTTACAAGATTTTGCCAATCCCCATCCTCAGCTCGTTAATGAGTTTAAACAACCATTTGCTCAACAGACACCTAGCTATTTTGGATTTCTAAATTTTGTATGCCCAGGCCTCCTAAGTCTTTAGGTGTGTACATAGTACACCCTAATTAGCTTTGCCGATGAGCATAACGTTCTCCTCCTAGCTAGGTGGACAACCTCAAGCTTAAGTAGGTGCACACGTCTCGTTTTTCACTTCTGCTTGGGACCAGCTCATATATCATCAACGAGACGAGACGACATGTACACAATATATAGCAGCAGGCGAGGTTGGTGACAACACAACAAGAGCACATTGCGTTGGTAGTTCTTCACCATGGCCATCGATCAGCTCTATCCGTTGTCCCAGCAACGCATGTCGCTTCCGAGCGAGCCCACGGAGAGGCAGGAGGCTATACGTCGAGAGGGGGCCAAGTCGTCCCTCTCGAGTGACCACCTTCTTGCAGCGACAGACATGCTGCACCTCAAAATGTCAGTGCATGATCCCGGCCGGCGAGCACGTGAGAGCAGGCCAGGCAGAGATCTGCTGCGTGACAGTGCAAACATCTTGTGGATTGGTGCTCCACCGTGCAGCCCCCAGCTGCCCGGCAGGGGCCATGAGGCCGAGACCAAGTCAATTTGCTCCTGTTGCCTCTCAATCCAAAGCTAATGTTTGCTGATGATGCACATGGCACACATATAAACCTCCAACGAGTGTTTGTAGTATTGGCTAGTGAGGATATATATATATATATATATATATATATATATATATATATATATATATATAAGGTGCAATAGAAAACAAGGTAGGTAGATGAGATTTCAAGAGGTTGAATGATGTCTCAATTTTTTTTTCTTCCTGAGAGGTGCTAGGCCCGGGGGAATTGAAGGGGGAGGAGAGAATTGCCCACCTGATGAATTCCATTCATGTTGGCTCTTAAATAGCCATGATCGTTACAAATAAGGAAGATGTTTTTGTAGAAAACATTTAGTACATATATCATTGGTGATGATTTTAACAAAGAAATAAAACTTGTTATTTTATTTGTAGTAATTATTATTTGGTGATGTTTTTAGGTCGAAGTCAGTAACTGAGACCGGCCGGCGGGTTTGTATGTGCATTAATTGGACGATCGGGTGTCAATGAAATTGTACATGCCGGACCATGTGGTGTGACCGACCGGATTGTCGTCCTGTCAGATTTGCTAGCTAGGACATGCGCTTGACGCTGCACAACCGTGGGCCTGGCGCAGCGGCAAGCAGCGTGACGGTGTCATGGACGGCGACCGTACGGGAGCCTTTGATGATGCCCAGCCCAGCCCAGCCCAGGATACTGCCGCCGCAGGCGGCCCAGGCGCTGAAATCGGCCGGGCCCTGTGCGGCAACGTTAATTAAAGACGACGTACCAGGCATAAATCCCTAGTCAAAAGAGGACAGAAATTCAGCAATGTAAGCAGGCAAGTTACAATTGGTTTTAAGTGACGCAAGTGAAAAAGGACGTGGCTTTTCACAAGTGTATAGAAGTTGCTACAAAGATAAATTTCGCATGAAAAATATTCGCAAATGATTGTCACATGCTACCATATACGTACAGTAACTCATTTGCTAATCATCTATTGCATATACCGACTATCGGAGAGAGCGAAGCTATATATTGAGTAACCTGTCGGTGCCATCCTTGTTGTGTCGTTCGGCCAGTCTCCACGAGTTTGAGTTCCTGTTGGTGCCCGTGTCATAGCCGATGCTCGCGTTCATGTACTGTTATATATAAGTTACCGAGATGACCAAGATATATATCCGGTTGCAAACGCAACGAGCATTTTTTTCTTTTTATATTATACTTTTTAAGGAAAAAAGGAAAGCGACGCCCAACCGGGCAGGCGGCCAGACGCGGACGTGGGGCTCGCCGCGCTTCACAAGCTGAGGCCCTCCCTCGGCGCCGGGCAAGCTCGTGAAATCCAGATCCAGTAGGGTGAACGATGTCAGGCCTCTGCCCATCGAGCAATCTACCATGACGCACAGCTGCTTATTTGATTATAACAAATCTCATAAAAAAGAGTTCAGCAATTTCGAACGGAAGTGTGCATGCATCGTTGTGACTTGTGAGGATACATATGTGGGTCATCGGTGCTTGTACAAGCGGATCAGAACTAAATTGTTCAGAATGGAAAAACAATGGAAGTGCAACAAAAGAATCATGTCCACCAAAGAGTAAATGAATTGTTTCCACACTCCAGATCTTTCACATTGTGAGGATGGCTAGACAGCGCATATCCTTCTCCACAGTCGCTGCTGCTGCCGCTCCGGCCGGTAGTAATAAGTCTGGTACCACTACCAATATAGGCCTCCAGGTAACAATATGTTACCTTCCGAGCAGAACGTAGGTACGGTTCCAAAATTCTGAATGAAGTGACGATATGGATATGAGGTGGAGCACAGATCATAGAGGCAAACTATCTGAGCTGCCACAGACACGACATATGTTTCGCTGATGCCGCTCAACCCAAACAAATCTATACTGGCATGCATCATGCAGATTCATTGATATTCTCTAACGTGTGTTGGTAATAATGATAAAACGAGCATGCAGGCATGAAAAAGCGAGAGTGAATCAAGCGTAGGAGAGGACTATGGGCACGAAGTCATGAGGTTCATGCGGATCGACATTATATATTTATAGAACACAATGTTAAAGTTTTATGACCATTTACTCTGAGATAAATTAGAAGTACACAGAACTTCTACTGCATTTACACTTGTAAGATAGAGTTATGGTTCTTTTAAACTTCACGGTAGATACAAGACCATTTGGCATTTGTTTGCTATTGGGTCAGGTAATTTATAGAAAAAAAATGAAATTCCTTAAATCCATTGAAACTTGTATTATACTTTTTCCTTATGTCGGCGTGTATATATATTCTGTTAATAATATGTGTCCCTGTTACAGCTACTTTGCTGAACTGCCCATTAGCCTTGTTTCAATTGTTCTTCATCTTACCATTGAAGCGTCGAGTGGGGCAATGATCCGTAGCTATCGTATCGCGCAGCTGGAGCGATTGGACCCAAGGAAATGAACATGATATTGTAGCATGATGACGCTTGTGAAGTTGTGATGCGGATGGCTAGGTATGAAGCAGTGCTCCAGAGTTGCACGTCCACCCACAATTGCCGCTCATTCCTAGTGCAGCAAAACTCGATCGGATGTAAAAGTGGTGAAAGAAAATAGGAGCTCATAAAGAAATACTCCTATGTTAAACTGAGGATGTAAAAGGAGCATGCACCCAATCTGAAGAGCTAGCTGGAGCGTGTGTAATATAAACTGATGGTGCATATATGATAGTTACACACACACACATATATATATAGGCCTATAGGTGTGAAAAATGTCGCTCTGCTTTGTCGTCATCTGCTCCTATATTTATTGTACATAATGTTTTATTTATTTAGGAGTATTACTTTTGGTGACGTAATTAAGGCCAGCTTTAATTTTGCTACGCGTGTGTGCATCGATACGTTGGATCAGGATTTCTTTTACACATTAGACTGCAGAACATCAGTAGCAGAACATGTTTTTTAATCAGGAATGGTACGTAGCCCATCGTGGTGGTGGTGATACCTGTCGATCGAGCTCCGGACACCCACTGGCAGACCTACCGTACGTGGCCTGGCAATAATGGATTATCTCCCTCTGATTAACTTTTGGCTAGACCAGTTCATGTAATCTTTTTTTCTTCTTTTCTTTGACCTCTGCTTTGTGTTTTTTGGACTTCTTGCTTGTTTTTTTTAATATATGTCAGTAGGGGCGCAAGCCCCTCCTGTTATTCTCGAAAAAAAAATAGATTGAAATCCAAATCCAAATCCACACTACAGAAATCCAAGGAAAATGCAATTACAAAAATCCACGTCCACTCCAATCCAGTTTAACTAAATCAAAGAAAATCCAGCCCAATCCAATCCACTCACTCACTGAGCATCCAAAGTGCATCCGTAAATCCAATTTAACATCCTTTGACTGCATCGTATCGTACGTGTCGTATCCACATTCCACAGTAGTATAGCAACCATGGACGGAGCAGGCAGTGCCCACACTCTCCTGCATGCGCCTAGCCCGACGTCGCAGTCGCACCTCCACCTGCTGCGGTCTACCCACTGCACATTCTAGTACTAGTGCTCCCTCCGTCCCAAACTATAAGACGTTCCTAAAATTTTGGAAAGTCAAAGCATCTCAAGTTTGACCGACAATTATAGAAAAAACTATAAAGATTTATAAAATAAAATAGACATATTATGAAAATATAATTAATAACGAATCTAATGATATTATTTGACATCATAAATATTATTATATTATCGTATAAGTTTGGTCAAACTTAAGATACTTTGACTCTCTAAGATTCTTGGGATGTCTTATAATTTGGAACGGAGGGAGTACTAATTAGGCCCTGTTTGGATTGAAGAGATTAGTGACTAGTGACTTCTATGTAGTAGTCTCAAATAGCAGCCCCCCTTGAGACTTCTATGTAGTAGTCACTACTACTCCCTCTAATAGTCCAAGTGTTTGGTAAAATTGAGACTAATTGAGACTAATCAGTAGTCACTAGTCACTAGTCCCTCCAATCCAAACATGACTTTATTAGCTTGCGAGGAATGAAGTGATGATGCATTAACTTTTTCCATTCCATAAACCGAAAAAAAAAAGTGAGGAATAATATGGATAAGATGATGGACTGCCTCATTCCACAAACCAAACACATCCTTAGTTTATCATCATAATCTGTGTGCTTATTGTAACCTTATCTACAGCTCCCTGGCCTGGTTCGCCGTGTTGCGCACGTACGGTCGGCCCCGGGGACAGCACGGCAGCAGTGCCGTTTCCTGTACGATTACACACTACAATTACACACTTGTTTTGCTCAGGGCAGAACTTGTCGCAGGTGGCCAATTAATGCAAGTAATTAAATTCCTAGCAGTCAGATGCAAATTGGCAACCTGTGCAGTATGAGTGCAATGGTGAGAGGAGAGAGAGCGCAGGGGGAGGGAGAGGCGACGGTGCCGGCCTCGACGGCCGCCCCGGCGGCCTCGGCGGTCGCCCATGCGGACAGCCAGGTGAGCCTGCTAAGGCGGGTGGCAGACGGGTCCGCAGGTGCGGTCGCCGTCTCGGAGACCGAGCGCGCGGGCGAGGAGGTAGAGCCGGAGCTCCTGGATTGGGAATACAGCGACGACGAGGAGGAGGCGCTAGGCAGAGTACATGAAGCTGATGATACGATTCAAGAGGCGGATCCGGTGCTGCCAGGCCTACAGGTCGACCAGAAGAGGAAGCTCGTCAAAGGGAGGGCAGGGGATGGCTTGCCCAATGAGGGCGGCCCCTGTCCGCCGGGCTCAGGAGCAGCCCTTCATGGTTGCGCAGGCGCCTTTACTTCCTCTGGGGACTCAATCCAGGGAAGGGGCAATGGCGGGGATCCGGCGGGTCCAGAGAGGGGCGATGGTGACATGACGAATGGCGAGGCCAGCCAGGCCTTAACTGCGGCTGCCCCGGCTGTGGCGCCATTGGGGGCTCGGAGCACGCCGATAACCAGGAGTCCACAGGTAACCCAGATCCACCCTCACCCCCGTTTCCTGGCCTCTGAGCTCTACCGTCCCGAGGCGCCGAATGAGCCAATTCTGGGTGCTCGGAGTGGGCGGAGTTATTGCGACGTCGTGCGCGCCCAGCCACGCCCGCCACCTGTTCGGGCTTTTGCGCAGTGGGGGAGTAAATGCTCGTCCAAAGCTTCCATGGCCTCTCTACAACTTCTCGGTCGATCGGGGCAGCCGGCGGGCTATAAAAACTCCTTCACCGGCCGATGCTTCAAGTGCCTCGGTAGTGACCACAAGCTCGCCGACTGTAGAGACCCCATACGCTGCCTTGCTTGCCGGCGCTCGGGCCACCTAGCCCGCTCCTGCCCGGAGAAGAAGGAGGGAGCCCACCGACCAACCATCCACAACAGACTACGCTTTCTCAAGCCAAACATCCTTTCCAGGATTTCCTTCAGCAAGCAGGAGGTTCCATCGGTGCATAGCCGTCTCACCTTTCCTCCGATCAAGGAGCTTTGTTCCACGGGGGAGAGGGTGGACACGCAGAGTGGGAAGGACAAGGCCATGGCCTACATCCCTGGGTTGGCGGGGAACCGGCCGGAGGAGGGTGCTGCGGTGGTGGTCTCGTTGGCCTCCTTGACCCACGAGATCACCAAGCTTCGCACTAGGGCGGTGTTGCTGGTGGCCCGCTCCGACATCAAGTATCTCGACATCGCCGCGAGCGAGGTGGCTCTGGCCTTCAGCAGCCGGATTCTCATCCCGCGCTACGAGGCTAGAGTGACGCGTCACCGCCTAGAAGATTTCCTTGTCCTCTTCGATTACCCGCTACAGCGGGACATGGCGATCCAGGCGGGCATGCTTCGTGTCCATGGGGTGGACTTTGATGTCCTGCCATGGATAGAGTTTCGTCATGCAAGCAACAACACTTGGTGGTTCCACGTCAGGATCGCCATTGAGAACCTACCGGTGCACGCATGGAACCCCCAGGTTGCTTGGAGTGTGCTGGGGCATAACTACCTCTTCGACAAGATTGAGAGCGCCACCTCCAGGCAAGAGTCCACCGACATCTTCTTCTGCTGGGTCTGGATGTGGAACCCGGACCTTCTGCAGCGCTCTAGGAGGATGACCGTCTTCTCGCCGGGCGCGGGACAAACTCCAGAGCAGGGGCGGCTGCTCCAGCTCAGGCAGGAAGTAGCCCCGGCACCAACAGGGCTGGTCTACAATCTCATCATCCACCTCGACCCGATTGAGGATTGGAGCCCGCGGAGCATGCAAGGCGGGAGCTCCACTGGCTCTGCTCAGAGTGGGTACATCTCCTCGGGGTCCTCTGACTCAGAGGAGTACCCAAAAATTCACAACTTTGAGGATTGGATCCCGAGGGTCATCGACAGCCACCGACCAAGGGCACGTCACCTGCTTTGTCATGCACTGCCGCTGGGCCAGCCCCGCGATCCGCATCAGGGGGACGACGACGGTCACGGCCCTAAGGAGCCGTCTCGGGGTATCCTGGGCAGGAGTCGGTAGGCCTTGAGTCTGCTGCGGAGGACTAGCGGTGGCAGGGACCACACACGGTCTCCATCGGCATACAGGCAGAGGGGCGCAGATAGACAGGAGGCACCGGCTGACGAGGATCGTGGAAGAAGCGCTGTGCGGGGTGTCTGGGGCACTGCCAAAGCCCGCGAACCCACGCGCAGGGAAGATGCTGACTGGGAGCGTCGTCGTTCATGCTCCCCTGGAAGAGGTGTGGTCTGCGGGAAGGAGACGGAGGTGGGGTTCAGGACCCCGGTTAGAAACGACATGGGCTCTGTGCTCCTCTCGGGGGCTCTGCATGTTGCGGCGCGGGCGCCATCTCCGCCAGTGCAACACCCCGACCCAATGATGGAGTTTTACAAGCATCTTTGCATAGACGACATTGCTGCGATCGCGGCTGGCGCTGGGGGAGGGGGGGGGGTTGGGACCCGATGCGGGGGGAGGCTTCGGCCATGTGTCGCAAGACGGTGGGCAGGCCCCTCTCCTTCTCTCCTCCGGCCTACCCACCGGAGGAGGCTCATGGCTCCCCAGAGTACACCCCAGTATCGACCTTGTAGAACAAGGTGGCTGATCTGAACGACGAGGCCGCCGCGCTGGGGTGCAATAATGTCATCCACTTCGGACCTGGGGTTTAATTAACTCAAGACATTGGGGGACAGCGGGTCGAAACTGCAATCACAGAGCAGGTAGCAGACATGATTCTGGAAGAGCGCAGGAGCAGCATTGTCGACAGCATTTTTGTGCCTTGCTAGCAGCCACTGTTGGAGACTCCACAGACCACCACGACCAGGGGAGGAGCAGGGCCAGCCAAGCCAGCGAAGGAGGGGCTTAGAAGGAGCACTAGGCAGAAGGCACAAACCTCTTCGGTTCCATTTTCCAAGAGGGCCACACACCACCTCATTCAGGCCTTCGGGGTAGCGGGCCAGGCTCAGCCGATCGGAGAGCAGGCGATGGAGGCGTACATTAGCTCGTTTGTTGTCCCCATGACAGAACAGAGGATCAAGGCAGTGCGGATGTTAACTTCACTGGACAGCGGCCCTGCATTGGCGGCAGCAGAGCAACTCGCTGCTAAGCAGGAGATGACAGGGGCCGAGGAAGTGGCTGCATGAGGGGAGGATGATCGCAGCAGTATGCTTTCTAGTTACCATGTTAGGGAATCATTGTATCAGCTTAGTCTGGGGTGCTTGTAAGGTCTGTATGTGTTTCTTAAGAAGAGTGTGTCGCCTCGACTGTATAAGGGGTTGGGGTGAAATTGTTATCCAGGGAGTATTGGTAGGGTTGTGCGGTGTTAGTGTTAAGCTATGTTCGGGTCAGGGGCTTAGTCCGATATGTCATGATGGTCAAGAAAAAAGGTGGTCTCCAGACTTGTCCCTGGCACCAGGCTGTTCTGAAGATGTCAATTTGTTTCTCCAATGAGTCAAGACCTATCAATCTTATCTTGGAATGTCAGGGGTTTGAATGATGCAACACATAGGAAACTAGTGAGGGAAACAACCGTCTGTGCAAGGCCAGCAGTGATATGCTTGCAGGAAACGAAAATGAGTTCAATGAACCAAACAACCATTGTCGATACCCTGGGGCAAAGGTTAAATAGCTACTGCACGTTGGACGCCACTGGCACCAGGGGTGGTATTCTGATAGGGTGGGATTCAAACATGGTGCTGATAACTGATGTGGAATACAGGCAGTTTAGTGTCACTAGAATGGTCAAAGTGAGGGCAACGGATACATGCTTCAGGCTGTCTACTTGCTATGGACCTGCTGATGATAGAAGAAAAGAGGAGTTTTTGTAGGAAATGCTCTCCCTTAAGCCAGCTGCGGGGCAGCCATGGCTGATTCTAGGGGATTTCAATTTAATATATAAGGCAAGTGACAAGAATAACCTCAATCTCAACCGTAGGCTTATGGGGAAGTTCAGAGCTGCTCTGGACAATTGTGAGCTCATGGAAATATGCCTGCAAAACCGCAAGTTCACCTGGTCAAATCAAAGGCAAAACCCGACGCTAGTACGCTTGGACAGAGCATTCTGTAACACAGACTGGGAGCTTCTGTTCCCTAGTTTTGCCCTCCATGACTTGTCAACTGGGGCGTCAGATCATTGCCCGATCCTCCTTAGCCAGTAGGCCTATGTGCCAAGGAAAGCCACATTCAGGTTTGAGAACCACTGGTTACACATACATGGGTTCAGTGAGGTAGTACAACAGGCGTGGTCAGTGCATCAGACTGGTTCTGCACACACAGTACTGAGAAAAAAGCTCACACAAACGGCGTGCGTGCTCAAAAATTGGAGCAAGCCTCTCTTCAGCAATGCAAGGCTGCAACTTCACATAGCTAATGAAGTTATCCTACGTTTGGAAATGGCGCAAGAACAACGACAGCTGTCCATGGAAGAAATGACCTTGAGGGCAGACCTAAAAATCCGAGTACTTGGGCTTGCTGCACTCGAAAGAGATAGACGTAGGCAAGCGTCGAGATTCATATGGATAAAGGCTGGTGACGCCTGCACCAGATTTTTCCATTCAAAGATGAGTACAAGGAAAAGAAGAAAATACATCTCCTCTCTAAAACGTCCGGATGGGACGATGACATGGTACCACGATGAGAAGGCGGAGGTGCTGCATGGCTACTTCTCGAACATTATAGGCACGAGGATGCAGCGCTCTAGAACCTTCAACTGGAGCCGACTGAACATGAGCAGGATACAGGAGATGTCCGGGCTACAGCTCGATCGTCCATTCAGTGAAGAGGAAGTGAAAACTGCAATCAAATGTTTGCCCAATGACAAGGCGCCCGGCCCAGATGGCTTCACCAATAATTTCTATAAGCATTGCTGGGCAATCATTAAAGCTAACATCATGAGTGCCTTTCAAAGTACCCACAATCTCCAATGTGGAGCCCTGGAACATATAAATGGGGCTCAGGCGGTGCTACTGCCAAAATCAGAGGTGGCATCAGAACCTAAAGATTTCAGGCCAATCAGTCTTATTCATTCTTTCGCCAAGCTTTTCACTAAGGTGCTTGCCATCAGACTGTCCAGCTACATTGACAAACTCATTGGAGTCGAGCAAAGTGCCTTTATAAAAAATAGATGCATCCAGGACAATTATGTGTATGTGCGAGGATTGGCCAGACAATACCACAGAAACAAAACACCATCTTGCCTTATCAAACTGGACATCAGCAAGGCCTTTGATACTGTTTCATGGGAATATTTGTTGGAGATGATTGAGCAAAGGGGTTTTAGTGCAAAATGGAGAGACTGGTTGGCGGCTCTTCTGAAATCATCTACCTCGGCTGTCATGCTGAACGGCTGCCCTGGATCCAAAGTCAAGCATGCCAGAGGACTGCGACAGGGTGACCCGTTGTCTCCTTATCTTTTCATTCTAGCGATGGACGTCCTCAACCGACTCTTTGAAATCGCAACAGAAGAGGGATATTTGACGCCACTCAAAGGCCGCCAGGCTAAATTGAGGCTATCATTATATGCAGATGATGTTGTAATATTCACCAATCCAATTAGGCAAGACATCACCTGTATCATGCAGATAATGGCGGCTTTTGGTGATGCTACTGGGCTCCAAATCAACATGGCCAAGAGTACGGTGGCTTTGATCCGCTGCGCGGGCATAGACATGGATGATGTATTAGGGGACTTCTCAGGAGCAAGAGTGAACTTCCCAATTCAATACCTTGGGCTGCCACTTGCCCTCGGGAGAGTACGTATGGTGCATCTGCAATATATACAGGACAGAGCAAAAGGAAGACTCGCGGGTTGGCAAGGGAAAAATGCTTACGGTAGCAGGGAGAAAGGAGTTGATCAGATCAGTGATCTCCTCCCTACCAGTATATTTGATCACGGTCAATAAACCTCCCAAAAAATTCCTGAAGGAACTTGACAAGATGAGACGACGCTTCCTCTGGGCAGGCGATGGGCAGCTTACTGGTGGTAAGTGCAAGGTGGCATGGAAGAAGGTCTGCGCTCCGACCCTGAATGGTGGCCTGGGAATCAAAGATATGGAACTCTTCAGTCGATCACTACGTCTGAGATGGTTGTGGTTCGCATGGGAGGACAGAGAGCGGCCTTGGAAGAACCTGCCTATTCAAATGGACAGTGTGGACAGTGTAGACAGAGAGCTTTTCAATGCAGCAACTAAAGTGGAACTAGGCAATGGCTGCAAGGCCTCCTTCTGGGATTCAAGATGGCTCCAAGGAACGGTGCCATCAGAGCTTGTTCCTGCATTATACAAACACAGCCGGAGAAAAAACAGATCGGTAGCTGAGGCACTGGCCAACAACACATGGATCAGGGATATTGACTACAATATGACTCAAGAGATTATCTCCCAGTTCATGATACTATGGGCACAATTGAAAAACATTGTGCTGACTGAGTCACGACCAGACCGCATAACATGGCTACATACCTCGGATGGAAGGTACACAGCCAGATCTGCATACAGCCTGCAGTTCGAAGGGAGAACTCAATGTAAAACTGCTGAGATAACATGGAAGACAAAAGCGCCGCCCAAATGTAAGTTCTTCATTTGGCTCCTTTTGCAACAAAAGATTTGAACAGCAACAAGACTCCAGATTAGACAATGGTCAAACAAGTATTTCTGCCAATTGTGTAACCGAAACCTCGAAACAGCCACACACCTATTCATGGAGTGCAAGGTAACCCAAGGTATGTGGGAGAGGGTTGCAATTTGGGTCCGCACTCCTAGCTTAAGGCCTTCAAATTGGGCAGAAACAACAGATTTCAGGGATTGGTTCATTCAACTGGTCAACAGCTCGCCTACACCTTCTAGAAAAGGTATCCAATCTATGGTGATGCTAGTCATTTGGGAGATTTGGCGAGAAAGGAACAGGAGGATATTTCAAAGAAATGGTAGATCAATGCAGCAAGTAATGGAAGACATATACGATGAAGCAAAAGCATGGGCTTACGCTGGGAACAAAGGACTCCAACAGGTGATTCCACAGCAGGCTGGAAATGCTCGTCAGGCAACAACGCTGACCGATGTAGTTGTTCCTATTAGTAATGTAAATTAGTATGATAAGAGTGTTGGGGTGGGTTGGGGTTCAGATCGCTGAACTGCAAGCGATAGGTTGGCGGCGTTGCCTATAACGCCACAACAAATCTCTGTAAATTCTCTCCTTACTTATCAATGGAAGCCGGCAACGGATCTTTCGAAGAAAAAAATTCCTAGCAGTCTACCGTCATGTACCCCCGAGTAAAGAGAGATTCAACTAAGCTAGAACGCTCTGGTAGTCTGGTGGACCAGTTAACTGAGTACCATACAATCCTGAGGATTTACAGTATGAGGGCTGCATGGTGGTTCCATAGTATGTAGCCGGCACGCGTCACCGCCAAACCTGAAGGCCAAAAGCTAGCATTCACTAAAACTGATAAACATTTGGACCAAATCAATAAAAGTTTGAATCATGTCAATACAAAGCATGTTATCAACGGCGCTGCCAAATGCGCTGAAAAACGGGTGATTTTTTTAATCTCTACCTACAGTGCTTTAATTTGTAGCTAGGCAGCAAACCGCCGCTGCAGTGAGCGCACACCAGGTATATGAAGCAAACTGCTACTGATCAGACAAAACGACCAGCTGCACGTACGCAAGGGTTGCATATCATCCACCTACCTCACACAGTCCCTTAATTTGCATCTGGCTTGGAGTTTACAATACTGTACTCTCCTCTTGCATGCAATTGGTTTACTGCTACTATGATTTTGAAGAAGGTGACTAAGTCTCCACCTGTCCCAAGCAGGATCAAGGTCAAAACTAGCGTCTTTCTCTCTTCCTGGACGAGCTTAACTTCAACACCTGACAATGAACAGTGTATAACCTATAATATCAACCTCTTATGTGGACTAAGCATTCCCGATGACTCTCAATCCCAAACTAACAATGTGTGGTAATAACATATGCATATACCATGCCCAACAGGCACCCCTAATAAGACGCTTAGTGTTGGCGGTGATCGAGAAAAATAGCATGTATATGACTTGTGCAAGTGATGCAACGACCGTCCAAGACCTATTGTGCAGCTAGCCAAGGTGCATGTCATATATATATATATATATATATATATATATATATATAGCACACAATTATTCAATGCACTGTGCCATGTAATTTATTACTGTTTGTTTAAATGAAAGGGGAGATGTGCGTCTTCAATTATTTCTACTACTTAATACTTATAAAAGTGAACCCACATGCTTAAACTATCCACATCAATGTTTATTATCATGTAATTATGATAGAAATTTCGGCGTACAAGCTATCTATGTCAGCGCATCACACCGAATGGACTTGACCCAATGCTGGCCCATTGGAAAAAGGCTAAATGTGTAGAGGCAACCAGAATCTGGGCTAAATTCTTCTGCCCAGGTAAGCCCAATTCTGTTCAAGTTAGCATCCCAGCTGACTGGGCCAATTTTTTCACTGTCATGCTCATGTCCCCAGATAAGTTTGAGTGGGCCAAGGATTTCCTCAAGTCAAAGGCAGCTAACTGGTTAGAAGGTAAAAAGGGTCTGATTGATTTCTCTTTGCCCTCCAAATGTCCTAGTGATAGTGATTTGCCTTGCTGTTTCCCAACCTCTTCTAATACCCCTGTTGAAACAGAAGAAGAGAGCTTAATCTTGCAGAACTTACCTAATACCCCTAGGACTGGAAAAGGCAAAAGAGCACCCCTGGTGGTATCTGAGGTAAGAAGAAGTTCGAGACTGCGATCTTCATATAATGAGTCTAAGCCTTCTGGATGTTTGGACAAGAGGTGTTTTGCTTGTTCCCCTTCTCCCCCAACCCTTTCACCTAAGCTCATTAGAAACATGGGTGTGCAGCTCTGTGAGATGGATCCTGAACTTCTTGATGATGAGGTTCTGAAGAAAACCAAGAAGATTCAGCCCATTGCAAAGAAGAGGAAGACTACTGATCACAAGCTGAAGAGCAAGAACTTGGAGGAGGAAGAAGGGCAAGGAGACTGCAAGGACAGGACCAAGGAGGGTCAGGAAGGCAGTCGGCCTGAAGATAGAAGTTGTTGAGGCTTGTAGCTTCTTTATCAGTTGTAATAGCTCCACAGTAGCTGTTTGTGACCTAGCTGGGCTGGTGTTCACCTTGTTTTTTTTTGCACTGCTTTAGTTATGAATCAGAACGTTGTTGGATTTTGGAATGTTCTCTCTTGGAATGTGAGAGGCCTTAATGCCAGTTGGAAATGGGATGCTATCAAGAACAAAATCACCCAATCAACTTGTGATATCTTTTGTTTTCAAGAAACCAAAAAGGATTCTTTTGACCTTCCTTTTTTGAGAAATATTTGTACTAGTACCTTTGATTGCTTTGAGTTTCTCCCTTCTGTGGGGGCCTCAGGTGGCATTCTGGTGGCTTGGAAAAGCTCAAAATTTACAGGAACTAAAATCTTCAGTAACAACTATTGTTTGTCAGTTGAATTCTCCTCTAGTCACAATGGAGACATTTGGGTTCTGACTTGTGTTTATGGCCCTTGTACTCCTGATGGGAAAGTTGAATTTTTGAACTGGCTCAAAGGGATTCAGATGTCAGAAGATATCAATTGGTTGGTGCTTGGTGACTTCAATCTAATAAGAAAGCAGGAAAATAGAAATAAACTTGGGGGAAACCTTACTGAAATGCTGCTATTCAATGAAGCTATCAGTGCTCTGGACCTTATTGAAATAGCCTTACAAGGAAGAAAATTTACTTGGTCCAACATGCAACCTTCCCCTTTGTTGGAAAAGTTAGATTGGGTCTTCACCTCTAGTTGTTGGACTCTTAGTTTCCCCAATACCTCAGTAAAAGCATTGGACATGACACCCTCTGACCACACTCCCTGTCTTGTTTCCATTTCAACAGCCATTCCTAGAAGCAAAATATTTCGTTTTGAGAATTACTGGCTATGCCAGGAAAATTTTCAGCAAATTGTCTTGGAAAACTAGAGCTCTTCCCCTACTCCCTCTGATTCTGCAATGGCACTCACAGCAAAATTCAAGTCTCTTAGGAAGAAATTGAAAGAATGGCAATCTGAAAGAATGGGTTTAGCTACAGTCATTTCCAATGTCAGATTGGTGTTGCAATTTCTGGAAGTAATTAGTGACTATAGGGATTTATCCATTGAAGAGTGGAATTTTAAAGATAGCCTGAAAAGCCATCTCCTCTCTTTGCTTGAGCAGCAAAGAATTTACTACAAGCAAAGAGGCACCATCAAGTGGGTAAAATTGGGGGATGCAGACACAAGATTCTTTCATGCAAATGCAACCATAAGGCATAGAGGGAACTTAATCAGAGAAATAGAATCAAGTCCTGGATTTTCAATTAGTGATCACACAAACAAGGAGAAGTTACTCTGGGAAGTTTTTAAAATCAGGTTGGGTACTACTGAATTTATTGGGTTTTCAGTGGACCCAAACTTCTTTCTGCAGCATAATGAGAATCTGGATTTTCTAGAGCAGCCTTTCTCAGAGGAGGAGATTGACAGTTTAGTCAAAGCCTTACCAAATGATAAATCTCCAGGTCCAGATGGTTTCAACAATGAATTTCTGAAGAAGTGCTGGCCAATTGTCAAACATGACTTTTATAAGCTTTGCAATGACTTCTTTGACAATAATGTCTGTCTTAAAAGTATAAACACCTCCTTCATTACTCTGATTCCAAAGGTGGAAAATGCTAAAAGGGTTAATGAGTTCAGGCCTATCTCACTGCTAAATTCTTCAGTAAAGCTTATAACCAAACTTTTGGCAAACAGGTTACAGCTGATCATCACTTCACTGGTGCACAAGAACCAATATGGTTTCATCAAAACCAGAACAATTCAGGATTGTTTAGCCTGGGCTTTTGAATATCTTCATCTATGTCATCACTTTGGGAAAGAGATTGTCATTATTAAACTGGACTTTGAAAAAGCTTTTGACAAGATTGAGCACCAAGCAATGATTACCATTATGCAGTCCATGGGCTTTGGGAATAAGTGGATAGAGTGGATGCAATCAATCTTCTCTTCTAGCACTTCTGCAGTGCTCTTGAATGGGGTTCCTGGGAAAACATTCCATTGCAGGAGAGGAGTAAGACAGGGTGATCCACTTTCACCCCTTCTGTTTGTTCTGGCAGCTGATTTCTTGCAGTCAATGATTAATAAAGCTAGGGACATGAACCTGCTAAAGCTTCCAATCCCTTCTGAAGTGAATAAGGATTTCCCAGTCATCCAGTATGCAGATGATGCTTTGATTATAGTTGAGGGAGAAGTGAAACAGCTGTTCTTTCTGAAGTCCCTTCTAAACAGCTTCTCTTTGTCTACTGGATTAAAGATTAACTTTGCCAAGTCTATGATGGTCCCAATTAATGTGCCAGATGATAAGCTGGCACAACTAGCTGCAACTTTTGGCTACACAAAAGGAAGTTTACCCTTCACCTATTTGGGGTTGCCCTTGTCTATTGACAGGCCAAGGGTTTAAGAGTTCTTACCTTTGGTTCAGAAGTGTGAAAAAAGATTGACATGAATTTCTACTTTTCTAAATCAAGCTGGGAGATTACAACTCACTAATGCTGTCTTTTCAGCTTTGCCAACTTTCTTCATGTGCACCCTTGTTCTCCCTAAAAGTATCATTAAGCAGATCGACAAATACCGGAGGCATTGCCTCTGGAGGGGTTCAGAGATAAATGCAAACAAATCCCCAAAGGCTGCCTGGAAGATGGTCTGCAAACCAAAGATTGAAGGGGACTAGGGGTAATTGATTTGGAAAAGCAGAACAAGGCCCTTCTGACAAAAAATCTTCACAAGTTCTTTAATAAACTTGACATTCCTTGGGTGAATTTAGTTTGGGAAAAGCAATATAGGAATGAGAAACTACCAAGTCATATTAGAAAGGGCTCTTTTTGGTGGAGAGATACTTTGAAGCTACTGCCCGAGTTTAAGGATTTTGCTACTCCTCAAATCAATAATGGGGAAACGAGTCTTTTTTGGTCTGATGCTTGGAGTGGTCAACCCCTTGCTTCTTCTTTTCCAGAGTTGTTTTCCTTCACTCTTAAAAAGTTGATCACTGTCAAACATGCACTGGAGACGGAAGACTTGTCTGACATCTTTCAACTCCCCCTTTCACAAACGGCCTTTGCACAGTTCCAGCAGTTACAGTTAATCAAGGACACAACTCAGCTTACAGAGGAGAATGATAAGTGGGTTTTTGCCTGGGGATCTGGACTGTTTGCTTCAACTAAAGTTTACAAAAGGCTTGTGGGGCACACGACAGTTCATCAATCTTTCAAATGGCTTTGGAAATGCAGTTGTCAACCAAAACATAAAGTCTTCTTCTGGCTTTTATTAAAGGATAGGCTAAGCACCAGGAACATCTTGAAACGAAGAAGCATGCAGCTTGATTCCTATGACTGTGTTCATTGCATAAGTTTAACTGAGGAAACACTGCAACACCTTTTGCTAGAGTGTCCCTTCGCTACAATGTGTTGGAACTTTCTGAATGTTGAAATTCCATTAAGCAGTGAACTTCCTGACATTTTTATACAGATCAAGGATCAACTAGCCTCTCCTTTATTTATGGAACTTATCATCTTGATGCGTTGGACAATCTGGATTCTAAGGAATGATCTCATCTTCAAAGGAATTCAGCCTACCCTAGTAAGGTGTCAGAGAATCTTCTTAAGGGAGCTCTCTTCTTTCGTACAGGATCAAGCCTGGCCTTCAAATCTATTTGTCTTCATGGCTGCAAGATGTTGCTGGATAGTCCCTTGCCAGCTCATCTTCTTCGTTCTTTTTTTGTTTCCTGAGTGTTGTTCCCTGCTGTACCCCCTTCTTCTTGTTGTTGTTTTCGTACTTGCTGTTTTAATAAAATCTCTGTAGGGACCTCGGTCCCTCCAGTTTCGTCAAAAAAACATATATTTAGTTGTGCGAGGCACATCATCCACTAACATTATTATGATAATATATATGTACAAAAAAACTATCGATATATTACTCACTACTTCAATGGTGGACTTCTCCTAGTGTTTTTAATTACTAGTAAAACACTATCACTAGTCATGCATGGCACATGAGAATTATCGCTAGGAGATATTTAGTACGAAAGTTTGTACTAAGTTTTGAATATCAAAACATTAGGAGAAATTCACTTCATTAGGAGAACTTTTCGGTTTTGGTAGTGACTAGTATTTAATTGGCTACATAAACCAACAATTATATGACATCCGATTTCATTCCAAACCATCCGCTGCCCTACCCTAATATATGATTGCCTTTCTTCTAGTTTTATTACAGCGCCTTTAATAACAACATGTCTTTGAAGAGAGTTCATTAATTGGATTAGGAGATCACATATGACGACATAAGTAATAAAATAAATTTGTATAATTAATTCTAGCGCTGCATGTTGAACTCAACAAAAACTCAATCTCTGTCAAAATAAAAGTACTCCCGGCCTGCTCAATTATCCATATCATTATATGGAATCAACTTAGTAATCATCTGCTCTGTAGTCTAACACTGCCCCTGCTCTAACTAATATCCACATAGTAGAACTTTAATTTACTATGTCATATGTGATTATATGTTGCCAGAATAGAAAAAATAAATAAACAAACAAATCAGTCAAACTGTAAAACATTATCTAAAAATAAATAATAATGGCAAAAAACAGAAGGGAGCCTATATATAACTGCTATATATATAGACAGGTGTGGTGGCTCACTTCACAGTCTGCACACGGGAAATGCAGTCTCACATGTATATGTGACCGCAAGTGTTATCCTCACCGTTCCTTTTCTTAGCAGCACAGATCTCAAAGCTTCTTTCTCTCTTCTCCGTTTCAAGCTGCATGAATCTCAATGTTGTTTCTATGACCTGGATAGGCCTGGTGGCCACCAGCCCATGTGGAATTTCCACTTTGGTCTACACACCCTAGCTCTTGCGAGTTGCGACTGGGTGCATGCATGCTCCTTTATTTTACCTCATTCTTTTACAGTTTTACTTGTTTCCTCTGGCAACTGAGCGCTCGATACAAGAAGTGGAGCCACATTTGGGGTTCTTTGGAATGAGTGGCACCAGGAAAAACTATTCCTCCTCTGCTCGTTGGATGGCGTCTGTGGAAGGAGCGGAACTCGCGTACCTTCCAGCGTGATTGTGCGGCCGCTATGGCTCTGGCGGCGTCGATCTGGGATGAGGCTGAAGAGTGGTGTGCGGCTGGTTTCAGAAGCTTGCAGATGGTGCTGCTGCTGGTTTAGGGAGGGCTCTCCGTGTTTAGTCGCTTCATCTTTTTTGTTTTTCTGTAACCTTGTTCTCCTTTCGTGGGTGCTGGGTTGCTGCAGCCCTGGTAATCCTCATTACCACAGATGTGGCTGATTTTGTAACTTTTTGAACTCTATTCCTCTGCTTAATGAGATCCGTGCAGCGCACGTTCGAGAAAAAAAGTTGCTTGCACTGTTCGACACATGCTCATGTTAGATGTAGCTGTAGCACTAATTTTTAGAGAGACAGCTCGTTGGAGGTCATTATAGAGGCAACTCTATATTGACCAGCCTCACAGTGGCAAACCCTGCATCCCTAGAAATCCTTTTTAAGTAGCGAATGACACATGACATATCTAAAGATCAGCTACAAACATATTAGTTATTATTGCAGGGACTTTTTTGTGTTAGACCACTGCACACAGAGGAAATATTACTAAGTTGAGCGTCTATAATAATGCTATGTTGAGCAGAGACTTTTCTTCTGTTCAGACATTCAAATTAGAGAGGGAGAAATAGCTAGCCAATACTAGATCTATCTTCACTTGGCTAAGAAATATTACTAAGTTGAGCGTCTCTATCTGCTCACAACACCGTCACTTGAGGAAATAATAGACAGCCGACAGATAGAGGAAATATTACTAAGTTGAGCGTCTATTTTTCCTGACCATCGAAAATATTCCCTAGTGCAGTGTCGGCTGTCGCGCCCATGCACTTGGAAAATATCCTCTATCTGTCACAACACCGTCACTTGAACTATGAGTGTGTGACAACAGCCTCCAGCAGACTCGCCAGGCGATCAAAACTGCGGCGGAGGCACCCATGGCACCGCCCACTAGACTTGCCCGATGCCGCTCATTCTGAGTGCAGCAAAATGCAGATGCCGGCCCAGTGGACAGTGCACAGTGGTGAAGAAAATAGCTAGGAGCTCACAAAGAAATGCTAACGAGCGAGGTAAAAGGAGCATATAAACTGATCGAGGCACTGATCGATATGACGATATATATGTAGGCTTATACACTAGTAGACGAAGGGACTTTAGTCCCGGTTAGGAATGGATATGACGATATATATGTAGGCTTATACACTAGTAGACGAAGGGACTTTAGTCTCGGTTGGGAATGAGCTTTAGACCCTTAGTCCCGGTTTGTTATAAACCGGGACTAAATGTCCTGTCAGCTTAAAAAAAATCCTCCAATAACTTTGTTAAGACCTCAAGCACAGCCTCGCATGCAGCCTACCACTCCACCTACACAACACATCTAACAATGACTGAGACGTTTTCCTTTCGAACCAACTCAGCAAGAGACATTTAGTCCCGGTTCATAACACCAACCAGGACTAAAGGGAGACCCTAAAAAGCCCCACCTGCAAAAGCCTGCTGCACTAGCCGTTGAGCAAGGGAGCGAACCGGGACTAAAGATTTCTTTAGTCCCGGCCGTAAAAAATACCGAGACTAAAGTCAAATTTGCATTCGGTTTAAAGGTCTATTCTCTACTAGTGATAACATAGCAGTACGGTGAAGGTGTGAAAAAATCCGCTCTGCTTTGTCATCTGCTCCTATTTGTTGTTGATGATAATGTTTTGTAAATTGAGAAATTCATTTATTTATTTATTTTAGAGTGTTACTTTTTGTGAGATAAGGCCAGCTTTAATTTTGAGAAATTCAGAACAAGTGGTCAAGTCAAGCTTCTTCTCAATCTCACGCAGCTAGTCATCTGCAGCGATTGTTGTGCCATCAAAGATGGGTGCTCTCAGCTTCAGAAAGCCTTCAAGCTTCCTCTGGAAGTCATCAGGGCGACCTTTATGGCGGCGATTCATTCCTTCAGTCGAGCGGCGAGCAACTGCGTCTGCAGAGCCATCACCTCTTCTAGGTTTGGCGCGGGAGGAGGTGCTTCATTGCCAGCAGGTGGAGGATTCGGTGGTGCTTCCTGCACCCGGTGGTGGCATGGGTGGATTCTCCAGAGCGGGAGGCGTGTGAGCACGGTGCAGTTCCTCCTCCAAGTTCTCAGGGGGCGGGTTGCGTCCACCACACCCACGGCCTCGCCCACGCCCCCGCCTGGGAGCGGGCGCGGGGGACGGTGAGCGGTTCAAGCGTACGGATCGACGGGTCGACATCTGTAGTAACCAACACGACTTATGAGTTATACATGAGAGTGATGATTTACATATTATGATCAAATTAATTATTGAAAATGCATTTTAATCTATCCAACACTCAAACAAAGAAGCATGAAAAACCATAAGATGCATTAATATCCAAGCACTCATTACATGAGTTTTATTACATAGCATAACTACGCCAAGATGACGTGCGGGAATCATACTACTCGCAGGTAGCATTACTCATGGTGGTCCTATCCTCATCCTAGGAGTGAGTGAGTGACTCTAGAGGGTGTCGAGTACAAATGAAGGGATACGAGCATCTGCATCGCTAACATCTCGTCATTGGTCATGTACAAGCGGGTGACGTAGGACAGTGCCTCAGCAAGCTCGGGTGTCACTCCGGTCTGGTTCAGCCCCTGAGAGATGGGCAAGCCTCTTGGTTGAGTCGAGTCGACCCAATGTCGAACGTCTCTCTCCTCGGCTTCTTGTGTGTAGACACAGGAAGGTGGTCTTGCATCTCCTCGTACTCCTTGACTCTCTTCCAGTCAGACTTCCTCCAAGTCTTGGTGGTTCCCTCACACTTCTATCTCAGGTACTCTCAGGGCACCCATAGCGCCGCCCACCAGACTTGCCCGATGCCGCTCATTCCGAGTGCAGCAAAATGCAGATGCCTGCCCAGTGGACAGTGCACAATGGTGAAGAAAATAGCTAGGAGCTCACAAAGAAATGCTAGCAGTACGTAACGAGCGAGGTAAAAGGAGCATATATAAACTGATCGAGCTAGGCACTGATCACTATGACGATATATATGTAGCCTTATAACATAGCAGTACGGTGAAGGTGTAAAAAATTCCGCTCTGCTTCATCATCTGCTCCTGTTTGTTGTAGATGATAATGTTTTGTAAATTGAGAAAATCATTTATTTATTTTAGAGTGTTACTTTTTGTGAGATAAGGCCAGCTTTAATTTTGCTACGCGTGCGTGTGTGTCGGTTGGATCAGGACACTTCTTCGATAGCTTTATTAGACTGCACAGCAGAAGATGTTTTTAATGGGCAGCCTCATCTCTATGCTCCTATATTGCAAAGACCCACTCAGAGGGTCCTCTCCAATCAGGTTCGAGTATTTCAAAAAAATGATGTCATCTTACATCAGGTGATGTCATCCCCACTAACCCTCATTTATCTCTCCACTAACAATTTCATTTTGAAATAGGAAAAAAGCCATAGAACCTAAATCATGTATCATAATTAAAACCCAATTGCACCATGGTGTTCCTCGCAAGAAACTCTTCAAAACAAGACTCCACATGGATATATTTCGATAAGATATATTTCGGTAACTCTCGTGCGCCTTCAGAGCCAAAACCATTGTTTCTGAGCAAAAATGTGGTAAAACTACATATCACATGGATTTTCTAAGGTCCTCCAAAACGCCTCAAGGAACCATACACAAAACTACCAGAACTCTTGGGAGGGGAGATGCCCCTCGGGTATATTATGGGAAGAGGGTTCGTTTGAGTGAAACCTCGGGGTGAAATGCTTCAAAACCACTAAGGTTTACGATGACCCTCTAACTAGGCTCCACCGAAAGTCGGTCACTCCCCCGGCCGCCATAGTTGGCCCGTGGCCCGCCGTGGCTTTGGAATACCCGCAATCAATGTTTCTTAGAAAAAACGTGGCAATACTGCATATCACATGGATTTTCTAAGGTCCTTCAAACCGTCTGAATGATCCATACACAAAACTTTTAGAAATCCTGGTAGGGAAGATGCCCCTCCGGTATATTAGGAGGAGAAAGTTCGGTTGAGTGAGACCTCGGGTGAAATGCTTCGAAACCACTAAGGTTTACAATGACCCTCTAACGAGGCTACATCGAAGGTCGGTCACTCCTCCAGCCGCCGTGGGTGGCCCGTGGCCCGACGTACATGGCTCTGGAATACCCGCAGCAAGGCATGGGGTATCCACCTAATTTCCTTATTTATATATCCTCGTGAGGTGGGTGGTGGTATGGAGATAGTAGTGTGTTTGTCATAGGAGCCGTAGCTGCATGTCAAGGGTGAACTATACGGTTCCTAGTTCTAAGTAACCGAATTATACCTTTTTTTTTCGATCATGCCAAGACATAACGCGTTTTTCATTAAGAAGAAAGAGTTCAATAATACAAACCGGTTGGGATCAGCAACCCGAGGTTACCCAAAACCCAAACCAAGCGCACGGGTGACAAAAGACAACAGAAGTTAAGGCAGGACCAAGAACAAGGGCTAAAGAGTAAAGAGCGACCGCCAGGAGATCACTGAGAGCCTTGTAACCCGCTGAGCACCAGCAACTAGCCTCCTCCAAGATCAGGTTTATCAGACGGGCAGCACTAGTTGAAGACGCGTTGAAAGTCTTTGCATTCCGCTCTTTCCAAAGCATCCACACCCAATTAGTTTGATTCTTAGGCTTTTTTAACAGAAAGAACCGAGTTCAAGTCCAAATTATTGCATTGAGTACGTACCTAGACAGCATGGTTCTAATTTTTATACCATAGAGAGTTGGTCGAGTGCACATCTACAAGTATATATAGTACGTACGTAGCAAGTGTAGATTGCACATGGAAAATGATTAATAGCACAAGGCTTAACAGAGCGCAGAGATATATAGGGACAGAGACAGTGAATGCAGAGTTCAACCATGAGCATCGAGTTACTATGATGACTCCCGAGGGCACACGTACGGTTGCCTGTATGTACGGCTGCACCACATAACTAGGTCGCGTGCATGCATCGCTGTTCCTGAAATGATATGCTTTGAAAACATTTTGAAATTGAGAAGTTTATATGCATGTGTCAAATTTCATTAGCGGGAATGCTAAGTTGAACCATACATACTTTTGACTCCTAGCTCGTGAAAAAACAAATTTAGGGCTATTTTGCTACTCCCTCCGTCCCTCAAAGAATAGATTTCTGGAGTTGGTCTAAGTCAGATTTTTTGAACTTTGACCAAATTTTTAGGAAAAAAAATATTAAAAATTATGGTATCAAACTAGTATTATTAGATTTATTATAGAACATACTATCACATGGTGTTCGTATTAAGTCGTAGATGTTGTTACATTTTACTATAAAATTAGTCAAAGTTAAAAAAAATTTAACTCACACAGATTCTAGGAATTGACTTTTTCACGGACGGATGGGGAATAACCTATAAAATAAAATGTTTACAACGAGTCCTTTTGAGACAATGGCTCATTTTTTAAGAAATTCTACAGGAGGCAGGGCATCACACCTATAATACTAGTTCATATTTATCAAAAGGGGAAGCTCAAAATCATGAATGAACGATGGTTTAGACAACAAAGTTGGTTTGAGCTCATCATCCAAAAATATGCCGCATCTTCTTATCGTCCAGAAAAAAAAGGTTCCATCTTTCACAGAAGAGACAGGGGCTTGGGAGTGTTTTAGTGGCCCACAAGCTCAAGTGGTGTAGATCAATCATATGAATTAAGCTTGAGTACCATAAGTTATTGTTCATGTATGTACCACGATTTGTAGAGACTCAATGGATAGCCAATGCTTCGTATGATTTTCTGATGCCTCTGAATCCCAAGATATACATGTCGACACTAGTAGAGAAATGACCTTTTATCCTCCTCGATTTCGGGCTTTAGTCTCGGTGTTTTTTGCGTCCGGGACTAGAGGGAGAATTAATCCCGGTTGAAGCTACCAACACGGACTAAAGGTTCCTATTGTTTTTCAACCTTTAGTCCCGGTTAGCGGTCCCGGACTAAAGGTCTCCCACCCGGGACTAAAGGTCTCCCACCCGGGACTAAAGCTACCAACCCGGACTAAAAGTCTCCCACCCGGGACTAAAGGTATCCTATGATCAATTCAAAAGGAGAATGTCCAGAACTCTAGCACATGTATTGTACAACTGAGTTGGTAAGAAGTTTATACATGAGGTGAGAGGGGTTCAAATCTCACACAAGGCAAGAGAGGTCTCCCTAGAATTTTTTTTTTTTGTTATGGATGGACTTTTAGTCTCGGTTTTGTACCCGGAATGGCTGTCCCGGAGTAGAAGCTTGTTACGTACTAGTGCGAAGCACATGTCACATCATGACCTCTTCCATTGAGTGTTAGTAGTGGGAAATAGGAACATGAACTAATAAGAGGATAAAATGAACTTGCAAGCATTTAAGAGAGGGGAGTATATATAGGACACTGGGCATGCAGTAGTGGGTTCACACTGATAGTATTTACAAAATGGATGGATCGTTCAATATGCTTGCATTGGGTGTCTAGTGGTCTTAAAATTACACATCTATGTGCTTGCATTGGGTGTCTAGTGGTCTTAAAATTACACATCTTATATGGCCTGTAACTTTTTCATGGGACTACTATCACTGTGTGCTTGCGGTGGGCATGCTCTTAGGCGTACAGCTGCATGGCAGAAGTTATGTGTTACTAAGGTCTTGTTTGGTTCACATCTCATAAACTTTAGTGGACTAAAATATTTTAGTCACTTTTTAGTACCTCTTGAGTGACTAGTAGAACTAAAATATTTTAGTCACATTTTAGTCAGTTTGTTTGGCACTTTAGTCCCTAAAATAACTAAAATTTAGTCTACTGAAGTTTAGGAGGTAGGAACCAAATAGAACCTAAATTGGGTGTCTATAATAATAATGCTAGTAATTAAGTTGAGAAGAGGCTTCTTTTATGTGCAGACATTGAGATTGAGCTATTCTGAAGTTCAGCGTTGCATGCTGTAATAACCTGTAATTAAACAAAGTTATTACTTTTATCTTTCCCCACCATAGGTCATGCGTCTCTGGACCATTATCTCTGATCATCTAGTAATCACTAGATGTCTAGATCAGTTGCACTCGCTCAATCAATTTGACACACTCTACATTTGTTCTATCCCAAGACGCTAAAACCTAACTGCAGATCATAACTAACATGCACGACAAGGCAGCACCTTAATTTTGATTCAGTCAGCGGCGAAGAGCACTCAGAATTTTTCGTGTTGTGTGCGTGGCTGGACGAGCTAGCCGGACCTGGAAACGAGAGACGAAGATAGTAAGGCAAGGCATCGGAGACCTTTGCTCGGCAATCCTTTTTACCTCACCGGAAGTGGATGCTTTATTTCACTGATGTTCAGTGATCGATACCTACACAGCTAAAGATAATAATGTCTTCCAAACATTGAACGAATGAGTGTATTGAATTGCATCTTAGCGTACATTCAATCCGCAGACAGTCATTTTTATTGGCTTGAATCTGGAGTTAGACCACTGTTCTTCAGCATTCTGTTTGACCGCAGGGCCAACCATCACCACCTATGGTGGCAAATTGCAGACACAACCAAACAGTCAGTTGATTATGAATTCCCAATGCAGCTCATTCACAAATCCAATCAGGCATGTTTCGTTGAAGTTGACCTAGATGGACTACATGACAACGACAGAATGTCTGAATATGTAAAAGAATCAACAAGGTAAAGAAGCAGAGATGCAAGAAATTGTAGGAGATCGATATGTAGTACATCAAAGACAGTAGTGCATGACTATATATATGGTAGTATGGTACCAAAGTAAGATGGTACATCAGAACAATGACACTGGTAAAGTACAGTAGGTTGAATGCTAGTTTGGGAACTCAATTAACATCTGAGGTCGTACGTAGGAACAAAAAAAATAAGCAATAGAAACTCTGATAAAGCCAACAAATGCATGTGGTGTAGTAGTATAGATGAAAATGCAGCGTTGTTACATTTATACTTGTCAGAATTAGAATTGTTTTAAACCTCATGCACAACTCGTTGGGGTGTGGCCGAGTAAATTGTAGCAGATATACATGTGTCTACAATTACTTACCACGAGTCTCAGAACATATATAGAGAGAGATATTTTTTACAATACTTGAGTAAATATTCGACGGCTCACGTCGACCGATCCGACGGTTATAAAGGCCGGATGAAATGAGAGGAAATTTTAGAGAGAAAACGGGAGGGAATTCTAATGTGTATGACCAGTGAGCCATATGCGTCAAATTTTCTCCCATATGCGCCAAATTTCTTCTCATTTCCTTCAAAACTCGGATAATTAGGACTCCAAATAAAGGGGTGGTAATTCCGTTTCTGTATTTGTTTTTTCTAATCAAGGGTAATACGGTAATTTAAAATTTGTGAAAATAATGATTGGAGCCTTGCTTTTTTTGTTTTTTTTTCCGATTCGATTGGAGCCTTGATATAATCGGGGTTACATTTACTGAAAAAATAACATGATTGCTACAAGCCTCTCGTTCACACACACATGCACTGCCTGTACGATCATCGACCCTCCATCTAGCTCAGCAACACGAGAGCTGTTTCCCTTGCATTTTCTAACAAATCACAGTCACTGAACTTCGTCAAGCTGCACAAATACCTCCACCCTTTACCGAAATTCTTGGTTTGCCTCCTCTGCATCAACGTTGCAATAGAGCTTCTGCATGTCTGAATCGAAGAATCAAGTTCACACACTACTAAGCAACTCTGAACCACGTGCACATTATTTCTATAACATAATCAGCATACTCCCCACATGCACATTTTGTTTAGGGGACTTTGCTTGCCTTTGTCTGAAATACAGTAGTCTGCATTTGGCACATAGTACTACCCCATGCCTCTGATCATTAGGCAACTAAATCACACCTGCCTAATATTATACTGCTCTACAATCTTTCACATCTTTTCTAAACAAATAACTTCGGCTCCTCATGGAGATGAGTGACAACATCATGCTACCGCAACTCTCTGCTATTGCACTTCCCTTTAGCTACTTCTGCGTCTGAACTGCACATGCCAGCCGTTGGATTTCTCCACTTCTTTCTCAGCAGTCATAAACACTCCTTCTATCTCCTGTAAACCTATGCTGAACATAGGACCTCTCCTCTCTAACCATAGCACGGCACCTTGAACTATCCTACTCTGTCACTGTACTAGTTTCTGTATTTGCTTGACACCTTGCCATAAAAATTCAGCCTCTCTTCTTTCTTTATCGAGTCTGACTTGAATGTACTATCAAGCTCAATTACTACTAAATTGACACTTCCCTTACTCCTGATGTCTCGCCCTTTTGTATCTTCATTCAGTTTAAATTCGTGAACAAGTGCATAGTGGAGATAGAATAAGCCACAACAGTGATAACATCTAGCTGCAAGCATTATTCAGAAACCTGCATTCGACTATTCATGTTGAAGCAGATAACACACTCTTGACAAACTCCCTGGGACGACATATTGCTGCCAACGGCGTGGCCATCGGCATTGACAGCCCGACACCTTCGGTCATGTCAACAGCACCACATTCACCAGCATCCCAGTCGAAGCATTGCAAGAGCGTTGCCAGTGTCAAGCCGAGGAGACGCATTGCCATCCCCTCCCCAGGGCAGCGCCTCCGTCCAAGCCCGAACGGTATCAAGGGGGCGGTGACCATGGTCACCATGGCAGTGTCCAAGAACCGCTCCGGCCTGAACTTCTCAGGTGCCTCCCACAATTTGGGATCCCGATGGATCAACCAAACGTTCACGAGGATCATGGTGCCTCGCCGGACATGGAACCCACCGACGGTGCAGTCCTCCATGGCCTCGTGCGCTGGGATGACGGGGCCGACAGGACAGAGCCGGAGGGTCTCCTTGATCACACATTGCAAATATGGGAGGTTCGTCATATCCGACTCCTCCACCAGCCGGGATGTGCAGACGTTGGCATCTAACTCAGTTCTCGCCTTCAGCATTGATTCCGGGTGCGTCAGCAGCTGCGCCATTGCCCACTCAAGCGTCAGAGCCGATGTGTCTGTGCCGGCACTGAGCAGTATCTGTAACAGATCACTCGGGCTGAGGTGGGGGTTCACAACGCGAAAACCCTAAAATACCCTTTACGAATATAATTAGAAAAGATTTAGAATATTGTGGAGGAAATAGGAGAAAATTTCAAGCATAGTAAAAAGACTCGTATATATATATATATATATTGTGTAGCAGATATACATGTGTCTACAATTACTTACCACGAGTCTGGTGTTCAGGGACGACTCCACCAAATAAAATCAAGCCTACTAAAATTACATGGAAATGAGTTCAGTACATGGACCACAAAATTTTCATTTCAAAATAAATAACAATAAAACTACAATGTGATACGTTCACTAGTTATATATGTACTATAAATAAATACTATCGACATGAGTGTCGTTGCTCGATCGTCACACTAGGCTCTTGCATGTGTGCGTGCTCGCTCAATTTATCCTCCAACGACACTCAACAGAGAGAGATCAGTGCAACATGCATTTCTATCAGCATCACCATTGCCTTGGGATTGAGTGGCATCAGCAAAACATATCCGGTGGCTATTGTTGTAGCAGATTCCGCTGCAGAACTTGCTTGATCCACCACAAATTTGGTATCCTTGGCCTCTGATCTGGTCGATATATTGCCAGTGGTGGAGCTTGAGTCGACTAGCATCGGCACTTGATAGACGCGCGCAAGAGGTCCTATCCTTTCTCCCTTTGCCCCTTCCGTCCACTTGCTAGCGTCAAGCCCATGGCTGGTGGTGTCTCTGGGCAGCGGTGAACCTGCCATGCCGAACATCTCGGCGACGGTGGCTTCATGTATGTGTCATATGTACGTCTTGCTGCTTCCATGGCACTCCTTGTTACAGTTGTGTGCCAGGAGAAGGACGACTAGTGTATGATGGCGTATAAGTACCGTAGCGCCTCTCCGTTGGAACTTGGAAGTAACGAATACCAGAACTCTCTGAACTTTTCTGTTACATTTCAGTTACAACCAAATACGTTCAGTTGCTAGATTCTACAAGTTCTTGTTCTGTTCTTTTGCGACGGTACTCCGGAATAAATGTGGATCGTCCAACTATTCCGATCCAACAGTCACGATCATCTATTACGGAGGTAATAGTATTTATTGAATTTTTATTTTACAAAAAATAGGGTAAATAAGGAATTTTGTAATATTTAAAATATTTTTTAAGATTTGGTTGTCAAGAATCTTTAATATTGAAAATCTTTTTTATTTGATATTTTTTACCTGCCTTGCGAATACTTATCAGATTTGTTGGTACCTGCCAGATATGCACCGCCATTTATTTTTTTTAAAATGCCACCGGAAATTTATTCGCGAGATACCCGGGCATCGAATGATAAGGAAAAAAAACCCATGCATGCAGATATGAGGGAGAGAAAAAAAAGGAAAAAAAACGAAAAAACCCCACAAATGCAGATACGAGGGAGAGAAAAAAAGGAAAAGGAAAAAGGAAAAAAAACCACGCATGCAGATATGAGGGAGAGAGAAAAAAAAGGGAAAAACCCACAAATGCAAATACGAGGGAGAGAAAAAAAATAAAAAAGAAAAAGGAAAAAAAAACCCACGCATCGCATGCAGATAGGAGCCGAGAGAAAAAAAAAGGAAAAAACCCACGCAACTCACGCATGCAGATAGCATCGGGGTTTCCTCCGTCATTACCGGTCGCATGGTGTTTTATTTTTTGGTTTTTTATTTATTAATTTATTTAGTAAGTTATTAAGTTCGGAAAAATCAACGGTCCAGATTTGATTTAAGATATTACCTCCTGGGAAATAACTGGAGTACCTGAGCATTGACCTCTTTCACTCTTGCAATTACATATTCCTAGCATTCTTCTACTTAGTTTCGCAGATGCCGCTCAATCCCAGCAACCTGCTATTGACATGTTGAAGCTCATATCACTCTGAACTTTTTTTTTGCGAACATCTATCATAGGAGTAGGATTTACGTACGTATGTTCATAGGGGGTCAGTGACTGAGTGTGTGTGCCATCGTTGTACTGTGTATAATTCTGGAAAAAAAAATCTGTTTATCATTTGAGATCCGATAAAATTTACTTATCACCTAATTTTACTAGTCCACCTGCACGAAAGTGTAATATTTTCAGTATCAATATTATTCTACGCTAGCTCTTGATGTTAAATTCTTTAGATAACTTATGAATCTTTCTTGAGAATTTTAGCCATGTTTCATTTCTACCCGTGACTATCGATCGGTACTTTTTTTCTATCGGTAAAGTGAACTTTCCAATGCATTTGTTGAACCAACCAAGCCTAAATTTATGCTCAAGCTTTGCTGATTGTTTATCACCCGAACCCATCTCAAGTCAAGCTTAATTAAGACGAGCAAAGAACAAGCAAATCAAAAGTTTTTAGCTTTCTATACCTTAAGCTTAGCGAACTGCAGTGCCTATATGCTGTTATGCTGTTTATTAGTCTAGGCTTGAACCACGGCCACCGTGGGTAGGGTTCTATCTGTGGGATTGGAAAATACAAGACGGAAGTTGAGACCCGTAGTCGTACTTGCTTGCACACCGACGGAGCCACGCATACGTAGGGAGGGCGTAACAGCGGCATGACCATTGTAGGAGCAGAGGTCCGGCAGGCTAACGTCGCTCGAGCTGAGGGACGGTTGGAGCTACGGCAGCCATGAGGTTTCACAGATATGCCGCTCAATCCCAACAACCTGCGGCTATTGACATGCTGAAGCCCATATCACACTGGACTCTCCACCAATGAGTTATTGTTGTTAGTGGTGATAAGTAGAATATGTAACAGAACTGGTTTCAAAAAAAAAAAGAATATGTAACAGAACTAGGGAGGGTAAAACGAGCATTGAGGCATGCAAGTGGGGACTGTCCAGCTAGTGCTACTGAGGTTTGCACTGTCGATACTTAACACACCATTTTAGTTTGATGGTTATTTATTCTGAGATGAAAGACTAGCACTACTACAGTACTACTACGACATTAACATTTGTCAGTGTTAGGATAATTCTTGCTAGTGAGGTTTGCACTGTCGATACTAACACACCGTTTTAGTTTGATGCATGGTTATTTATTCTGAGATGAAAGACTAACACTACTACAGTACTACTACATTGACATTTGTCAGAGTGTTAGGATAATTCTTGTGAACTCAAGGCAAAACTTGTTGCAGGTGGGCAAGTAATTCATAATATATTGCTACATGTCTACTATCACATACATATGTACCTCGATCAAGTTTCAGAAGAGATTCATGTTCACTGCCGGCCATATATAATTGTGAGGATTTACAAATAGCGCGCACGCGCTTATTTGTAATGAACACAAGCAGTCGGCCATGTCACTGCCAAATTAGAAGGCCTACCAGGTCTAGAGCATCTGCCCTGGTCCCCTGCATATAAAGTCACATCCTAATAACTATACTCCTACGGTCTCGTACCAAGAAAAAATGGACGATGCAGAAGAACTGCACTAGGATGAGAAAATAAACAAAGGTTTAAAGCCACACAGATGTACGCGATGCATGTTCAGCCATTTCTGTCGTGATTCTATGCAAATTCGTGCTTGAGGAGATTTAGTTATTCTTCTTGGTGTACTCCCTTGCACTTGGCTCAATACAGGAACTAGGAGTATGTGGTTTGGAGACGATGGCACCAAAGTATGAGATCCACCTCAACTCTCAGCTGCGGCCTGCGGGATACGCTTCGCTGATGCCGCTCAATCTCAACAAGCTGGTCACATGCTGAAGCGCATGCATGTTGTATCGATGACCTCCTTTGATGAGTGTTTGGGGAGGATATGATAAAACGAGTATGCAGGCGCAGGGCAAAGAATGGGACTGTATGCATCAAGGTTCATGTCGGTAGTATTTATAGCTGGAAGCATGTCCTGGCCTGGAACGCAGTGTTTTAGTTTGTGAAGCCTTTTTTATAGGATAGATAAAAAAAATGCAGCATTGCTACATTTATACTTGTCAGAATTATAATTGTTTTAAACTTCATGCAACTCATTGCATGTGGCCGAGCAATTTGTAGCAGATATACATGTTGTGTCTACAATTACGTACCACGAGTTCAGTACTTGGACAAGCTATCTTTAATAAATTTCAGGGACTCCACCAAATAAAATCAAGCCTACTAAAATTGAATGGAAATGAGTTCAGTACTTGGACAAGCTATCTTTAATAAACAGACCATTGGGAAGTTGAACATTCATTACAACAGATTTTACTCATTACAGTACGGTAGTGAGTGTAGATTACTGTTGTGTTTGGTTCCTATGGTAATACAACCATTTTTGTTGGCATGTTGCATGAACCTCTATCCTCCACACGTGTGAGAGATTTGAGGTTTTACCGGTTGATTCTTATTTCATACGTGCTTGATTTTGCTAATGACTAACTGGAGGTGTTGTGTTGTGTTAAGAGTGTTGTGCAATATGTTTCTTGGTTGTGTTGGTGCACATGTGTGAAGCTCGGAGGCGGTGGTCGACGACAAGGTCAAGATCAAGTAGGGACGTGTCGTGCCGATGGACTGGGAGCGATGATGGACGGACATGAGACTTAGACCAAGGAACCAGGAGGCCGGGTGACCAGCCACGGTGGCTGACACTTGGGACATCAACAAACAAGAGTACATGAGTGACAAAGACGACATCGGTCAAATCAAGAAGAAGCAAGATGGCGTCGTGTGCCACTTGGCGGAGGCCAAACACGCATCTACATGGGAGATTGGCGTTGGAAGCCGAAGGCGTCAAGCTTGGCGAAGGTCAGACACACGTCGACATTTGTTAGTTAAGCTAGGCGTGCATGAGGGTTTGACGGTTTGGTCCTCAAAACCGTGGATGGATGATTTGGTGGTTCGGGCCTCAAAATCGAGCTCCTACCGGTTTCAGTTTCTCTGACTGTTCACATGAGTTTGTTTGTATCTCTTTTTCTCTCCTTCTCTCATAGAGTTGATGTGAGCCGGAGAAACTAGTTTTTTTACTTCACAAGAGCCGCAGGAAGTTGATGAACAGTAAAATTGGAAATAAAAAATAAACAAAATAAAAATAAAAAAGTTACGTTGATAAACAGTACATGAGCGTGTGAGAAAGCTCTATTTTATTTACGGTTGAAAGATACTAGTACAAGGGCGCGCTTCGCTGCGCTGATTATTGCCAAGCGTTTATTGTGAGCGGTAAAGAGAGTTAGTTTTTTTATATATACTGAAACAATATATCTACAATAGTATGGATAAGGACTTAAAATTGATGTTATGGTCTAATAACAACCTAATATAAAGATGCATGGGTCTGCTAGAAATGTTACAAACTCTTTATTGTCATGATTGATATGAATCATCATACTACACGCACTTTATAGCGTGTGATAGCTACTTGTATAGAACAAAAGATAAAAAAAAAGTAAATGAGGAAAAAAGAGAATAAAAAGTGTAAATAAATTTAAAACTAAAAAATAATAAAATATTTTGGAAAGTAAAAACTAAAAAAGATTAAAAAAATATATGTAATAGTTTAATATAAAACTATACTGGCCTGATAGAAAGATTATATGCTCTTTATTGCTATAATTGACATAGAATACCACACTGCATGCACTGCGATGCGTAGAATCGTACATGTATAAAATAAAAGATAAAAAATAGAAATACTACATGTTCTTTATCGTTTGCTTCGATTAATGTAGATCACATTATATGCACTCTGTTAAATAGGGTCATGTATAAAACAAAAAATAAAAATAATTAAGATAAAATAAAGTTAAAATAAGTAAAATTAGAACTAAAAATAAAAGAAAATAAAAAAATTAAATATAAAGTTTAAAAAATCTAATAAAAAATAAAAAAATAAAAAATAAATAAAAATAAATAATAGAAATAAATAAAAATAAAAAAGGTCAAATCGATGAACAGTGGCAGAAGCTCTGTCCGACCTCCAATTTATACGTGTTGAAAAAAATCAAAAATTATAATAACAAATACAATAATAAAATAAAAATAAAAAATGTCAAGTCTATGAATAATGCCAGAAGTTCTGTCCGGCCTCTAATTTATGCGTGGTTGAAAGATAATATATTATCCTATTTGTAAATTTTATTCGTCTAGTCCTCTTCATTTTGGCGACATAAGTCAAGCTTTTCAACTAGATACCAGTTGGAGCAAAGCTTCTTTTATGTCAGATTGCAGAGCAGAAGATGTTGCACATGACCAAGTAGCTGCATTGCATTTGCAGAAGAATGTTTTGAGTCAGAGAACTGCCGGTGGGCTAGTGGGCCGGTGCCTTGCCGGACTGATTTACCAAAACCTCTGTCCACAGTGCCCCAGTTCTATGCGTACCAGGCCACCGCGAAAGCCGAATGATTCGGCCGGACGAGAAAATTCCGACCGTTGCGCCGCTCAGGTGCGCGAACCCGCTTTCGGCTTTCCCCCAACCTTTTTAAGCCCTCCCCCGACCGTTGCACTTGCACCTCGAAGAAATTCCCCTCCACCATCCAGATCCCCTTCCCTTCCCAACAGTTGGACGCGCACGAGACGAAACCGCCGCCACCACCACCAACACCGCGCCCCATGGCCGACTCCGGCGCCCTCGTCGTCGCGGAGGAACGGAAGCAGCAGCACCCGCTGAGCCAGATCGCGGAGAGCGGGACGCACCGGCTGCTGCTGAAGCAGTGGGTGAAGGAGGAGGACCTTCTGGCGCGGCGCGTCGCGCTGCGGGAGGCCCGCCTCGACGGCGCACGCAAGGAGATTGCCTTCCTCTACTGCGCCTTCTTCGCCTTCCACGCCGCCTCCGTCCTGCTCCTCTTCCTCTCCTCCTCCTCGTCCTCCGCCACCGGCTCCGCCGCCGCGGCCGCGTGCAGGCGGTCCTGGATCCCGTGCCTCGTCTCGATGTTCTCCTCGCTCGCCATGCTCTGGGTGCTGCGGTACAAGTCGGATACGGAGGCCGTCCTGGAGCGCCTGCTGGCGCGGGAGAGCGAGGACGCGCTGCTCCTAAGCCGGTGCGTCTCCGAGCTCAAGCGCAAGGGCCTCCACTTCGACCTGCTCAAGGAGGTGGACGCGCTCCGCAGAGCCAAGAGCCTCCGCGTCGAGGCCAAGGCCGCCGCTGACAGGCCCAGGAGGTGGCAGGCCAGGGACCTCGCCTTCTTCGCGCTCTTCGCCGCCGCCTGCGGGGTGCTCGTGCTCACCAGGTTCCTGCTCTGCAATTAGCCAGCATTGCAGCCGCCTTGCAGGTGGGGCGAGGGATCGGATCGTCACGTGCTCGCTCGTTTGCCTACTTGGCATTGTTCTTGATATGATAACCGCCGTGACATTTGATTGCTGCTGGACGAAGGGCACTGTTGTTCTCGGGTCGGCAGAACTGTTTGTTCTGCGAATTTTGGTATTGGGTTTGTCTGTTTGTAATAAAAAGAGGAAAGGATTTTATGTGTCAGGTTTAGCTTCTTTGCGTTTCTTGTGATTGTAACAGAGAGTAAATGCCCTGCGTATTATGGATTTACGATGATACAAATATGATGTTAATGTCTTTCTTGGTCTAAAACTTAGGATCTTGTTTACTTTTTGAGAAATTCGTACTTGTTTCTGCATACGATCCTTGTGAGTTTCCCAGTTTATTTTGTGATGATTGGGAGTGCAGGGCATTTTGGTTCTAGCCCAATCCCCAGAGTTCAGACGGAAGCTAACAGCTTTGCACTTTGCAGAAGGAAAGGACTTGATGCGTCACATTTCAGGTATTATGATTATAGTCATAATTTGTGTTCCAAGGTAGCAGTTTCCAAGGTATCTGGAAATTTTTCGTGTTATTATGGAACTGGTAACTTGTGATTAGTTCACTATTTTTGGTTTACTCCCTATCTTGTGAACAAGGTTAGAAAACGTTTTCCACCATCCCGGCTGTAGCAGCAGCTCAATCTCTGACTTTTAATCTTCTAAACACATTATCTTTCTCCAAATAAAGAGACAGTGAGGCTTTAGATAATCTAGCTCTCTTATAATATCCAAAATCGATTTTAATGTATTCTCTAAACCAATTTAAAGGAAAAATAACATTGATTCTCTAAGATAATTTATAGGAGATGTGATATAAGAGATCTTGTGGAGATGTTCAGCATTAACTAATTGCAACCTTGAAACACACATGCAGCCTGCAGGAGTCAGGACAGTGAGGAACACAAGACATTCCACTGCATTGCATTTGGTTTTCGCTTGCTTACATACATACAGAGATATAAACTGTGATTGCAATCATATCACAACATCCACACACGCCATCACCGATCACCCCCCTCGCCCTCATAACAATGAGCAATCTTTAAGACTCAACACACAGATTCATCTCAACTTACGCTCCCAACACGGCCTGGAAGAAATTAAAGAAGAAATAATAAATCCACCATCACCACCAAGACAAGTATGTAGAATGAATGGAGAGTCTGAATCTCAGTCAGACGGCCACGGGCCCTTGTTTCTTGGCGTGGAACGGCTCAGGCGGCAGCGAGGAGACTCCGACGACGCCCGGCGGTGGCAGCGGCGTGCCGTAGATCTGCGCGCCGACGCCGGTCCGCATCTCCTCCCGGCCCCTGTGCTTGCCGAGGAAGTAGCAGCCGAAGCCGAGCAGGATGGAGAGGAAGATGAAGGGCAGGGAGACCACAAGCACGAACCCCATGCCGCTCTCTCTTCTCGTCTGGCTAGCTCCTGCCTGAAGTCGCAGAGGAGGATGTGGAGGGAGGTCGAGCGAGAGAAGCAAGAAAGGAGCAGAGATGCTTTGAAGCTTTGCTTTGGGAGGGGAGATGAGATGAGTCGTGAGGGGTGATCGAGTTAAATAGGCGGCGGAGACAATGGAAGCTGCAGGAGAATCCTAGGGAAGGAGGGCGGCAAGGCTGCAGTGCAGCTGGAAGAGAAGAAGACTGGAGTGTGCTAGCTAGTGTCTGACAGCATAGCGGCGGGTGACCGTTGGTGGGCTGGAGCAGGAGCGGAGGCAACGGTCGAGTGATGAATGCGCCGTGCTGTACTTCTGGCCTTCTCTTCATCCGTGGCCGTGCCGTGGTACCATAGCATGTTCCACATGGGCATTTGAGATTAAGCTTCAGCAGCAAAATGTTTCATCAGCAGAGTGAGCAGAGGCCTACTCCAAGCATGGAGAGTTTTCTAAGCTTCTCTATAAATTATAAATTAGTAAGTCCTTCCTCCATAGTAAATTATAAGTCACATTATTTTTTTTAACATCTATTTTGATATCTATCCACACATATATTATATCTAGATATATATTAAAATGAATATATCAAAAGAAACCAAAATGATTTATAATTTGAAACATATGGAGTGCTCATGAAAGCCTAAGAGGAGAAACTCAAGATGAGAGACAGTAACTTGTTTTCATAATCCCACAGCAAATGACTATAAAACTAAAACTATGTGAGAACGTGAAACTCTTGATAAAACTATGTTCGGTTGGTACAAAAGTCTACTGATTTCGTTTGATTGAATAGTGTTCTGTGAGATAAAATAAGTTAAAACAAGATGTAAGTAGTTTAAGCGAACATAGTCATAACATAAGGCATGTTTTATGCGGACTCTCTGAAGCACAATTCAGAGTTCTCTTAGTATCGTTTATGCTTTGAAGGCATAATTTTAAACTTAGGCCTTCCACGGTGTGATGTCAAAGAAAAAAGTAGACTCCACGTATGGAACTGAGCATTGATGTCTAATAAGACCCAATAAATTGTTTGGCATCGGAGCCATCTAAATATCATAGGGACCCACACACTGGAGGAGGAAGGGTGGATAGCCGGGCACGCAGGTTGTTGCTGCCGTGTCCGTCTTTTTTACTATTTGATCATTTTCCCGAAAAAATATCACAAATAGATCCCTGGCGGAAAGATTTCAAAAAATGGACCCTTAGCTCGGCGCTATCGTGGCTGGCGCCGAGGCTACACGTCTCGGCGCCAGGCGCTCTGACGCCACCGTAAGTCCCACAGAAGCCGACGTGGCACAAACCTCGGCGCCATAGTGGCTGGCGCTGAGCTCGGCGCCAAGATCTACGACGCCGAGGTGGACGTCATGGATTTTGGCACCGAGCTGTTGTCCATAGATCTCGGTTTGAACCAAATAAGTACAGTGTCTCCGGACTATGTTTACTAATTTGTTTCAGTTTGACTGGTTGGCTTGTTCCTATTTGAACAGGAGGTCTTTGGGCTCGGTTCCTGATAGACTTCTTTTTTTGCTTTATTTGTTCATCTTTTTGCTACGTTTCAGTTCAACTTGTTAGCTTCTGCCTGTTATTTTATTTGATTTTGAAACAGCAAATAAAAATAAATTAAACATAAATAATAATAAATGAACTATTTTTTTGTTATAGTTGCTTATAAAAAATTAGGTAAAAGGTTTGTTATACAGTTCTTGTTCGTTTGCTTATAAAAATATACAAGTGTAGCAAAATATTAAATAAAAAATAAGTTAAACATAAATAATTAAGGAATAATAATATTTTGATATGGTTGCTTATAAAAATAAAAACAGTAAAAAGATTTGTTATGCCGTTCTTATTCTCTTGCTTTATAAAAAAGCAGCTAATGTTGGGGTGGGGTTTGAGCACGAGATCTAAGGTTGGTAGTTAGCTAATGTTGGGGTGGGGTTTGAGCACGAGACCTAAGGTTGGTAGTTCAATCACCTAACCAGTTGAGCTCCAAACTAATTGTTGTATGCCTTAGGAAGAATCTATATTTATTTAATTTGAACAGAGATATACCGATAACACCTCGGCGCCAAGATCCATGGCGTCGAGCTCGGCGCCATGGATCTTGGCGCCGAGCTCCGTGTCACGTGTGTGCCACGTCAGCTTCTGCGGGACTTACGATGGCGCCAGACCGCCTGGCGCCGAGACGTGTAACCTCGACGCCAGCCATGATAGCGTCGAGCTAAGGGTTCATTTTCTGAAATCTTTCCGCCGGAGGTCTATTTGTGAGATTCTTTTGGAAAAAGGGTCAAATAGTAAAAAAAGGGAGCTGTCGTGTTTCGTGGTGCTGTCAGCTTTTGCTACAATGAATTAATATATTCTATGATTCGAGCACCGATACATCTATATTCATCGCTCCATCATTTTTTGGTATCACTCCAAATAAACATCTCTACCTGCAGTGTAGGAAGTGACGTCCAAACACACTTTCTCTACTTTTAGGCTTCACTCTGAGAGCACTGTAGAGGGCCTTTGGCAATTAAACGTCCAAAGGTAGATATTTAATCCTGACAATTTTTTCTCTCTTTTTTTTTGCAAGAGAGTTTCTCCGACTTCTCATAATCAAACTTATGATGAGAACACCCTCGATATCTGGTTCTACATTCTTAAGTTTCTAACAACGTCTGTGTATGCTCTAAGTTCTCCAAAGTGAGTACTAGAATAGAGTATAATTAATTCGCCATCCGTCTAAAAAGAAATATATATATATATATATATATATATATATATATATATATATATATATATATATATATATAAATAGTTTTGTTATAATTAATTCAATAGTTTTATTATATATATTACATATATTATTAGTTTTGTATAGATATAATTAATTATAACATTATAATAATTGATTCACCGATCCAGGAACAAAGATTTCTCATGGACCGAAAGTCGCTCTGTCGTCTCTCCTCCTTCCAAGTTCAGTCCCAAGGTGATTTACAGCAAAGAACTCACATATTTGCTCTCCTTCGTTCAGTCCAGTCAAGAAATTTGAGATCTTTCGAAAGGGACTGGCACGATGTAGACGCGTAATGAGCTAATTAATAGCCCTGATGATTCCTTCATGATGATTCATCTTCTAGACTTCTAGACCCTTCGTTTTTGACTTAGAAAATCGCCTCATTATTTCCTGCGTCCAAAAGTGACGGTGTCCGCTTGCCAAAGCAGTCTTTGTGCTTAAGCACAAGCTCATACAAACACTCCTATACGATTCTACTACCAGGATAGGGAGATTTGTCAAACTTGTTCGCTACTTTAGAGCATGTTTGGATCCCTTGGTAAATAATAAATGACAAATAAATTTGACAAATCTTTTATTAATTTTTAATGTTTGGATCACTTTGGCAAATGACAAATGACACATACAAAGATAATTCTACCTCTAATAATTGCACTCATTCACATATCATACATAGGAGGGAGGGTATGAGTGGGAGGGTTTTCTATTTGCCACTCGCAAATGACAATTTTTTGCTCTTTTGTTATTTTTTTGTCTTGTATGTTTGGATCTATTTGCCAAAATACAGTAATTCTTTTACTCTTTTACCAATTTACCAATTTATCAAGGGATCCAAACATGCCCTTAGTTTATATGCAACTTTTTTTGTAGCATTGTGTCATGTAACTCCACTTGTCCACCATCTGATCCACAATACTAGCATCTGTTTCGAAATAACATAATTGATCCCTTTGGTATTTATGCTTTGACTAACAATATTGTTTAAATATTTGTTTGTTAATTGACGCGAGATGCTATAAACGTCCCCTGTACTTCTGGCTATTTAGTAACATCGTGGAACATCAGCGTTGTCTCCATGAGACATCTTTTAGCAAATATTATGTAATGTATCAATAAAACCTAGTATGGTTTCAACATTATAGATGTAATGTTAGGGACAAAACTTTAAATATAATGACAAATATATATATATATATATACCTGTAATACGTCCTTAGACGTAGGTAGGTGCGGAGGCTATGGTGAGGGGGTGGCAGCGGCTAGGGTTTAGGGGCGGCGCAGGGAGAGATGGATAGAGGAATGAGCAATAGCTCTTTTTTTTGCTTCCTTAGATTGATTACATCCCCCTATATTTATAGTCCCTATAGGACTTGTGTTTCAAGTAACTATGGGAGATATCCTTATAGATTGGATTCTTCTTTCTAAATCAACCTCTAATATCCTAATATACTTTCTATTCCTATTTTATTGTCTAGCGGCTAGTGTTCACACGTGGGTACTGTTCACGTGGCACTGTAGCGGTGCTGTAGGTCTGTAGCGCGCCCTCTCATGGGTTGTAGCTGGCCCATTAGCTGTGGGCTGGAATGTGCCATTAGGCGTATGACAATACCTAATATCAAAATACCGAGCATTTTCGTGGTCTTCCACTCAATATCCTGCAGTCCTGCGCCATACGAGCTAGTTAGAGCACATATCTCTAGGCACGGCATGAGTCCGATTCTAAGACAAATTGGAATGTAGATATTTCATGGCCTATCACTCTCTCGTGCTCGTGTGCTTGTACGAGCTGGAGCTCTTTTTGTGCCATTCGGACATGAGTATTTTAAAAGGTTTGGCTTACAAGCAATCTCGTGACATATTTATTCTAAAGTCTAAATTGGAGGGCCCGGAAAAACTTGTGTAGTTTTTCTAGACAATGATGTTTTCCCTAGTCTCGCCGTCCACATACAGGTATCCGTCTAGTCAGTTGGACTTTTGTGGTGCTTAATAATTAAGCCTCTATTTTAGAAACAATAAGTGAACCAAGGATTCCAGTGGCTTGTGGTTAATGGACTCAAAAGAACATGGTTTTCCACACAAAACCGAACAAATTAGAAGATCTTGACAAAACCAAAAAAACAATTGCAGGTCTTTTGAGACTTCATGCATGTTAGTCTGGTCATCAAGCATGAGAGTTCCACTTGTATAACTTCTCAGGCTTATACTAAAGGTTAGAAAGTTGTTATATCATTTATTTGTTCTCTATCCTAAATGACCTGTAATTCGTTAGTAGTACGATTAACTCAAAAACTTTGAAGATAGTCTTCTTCCCCAAAGTTAATTGTACTAGACATACTAAAGTAAAATATATCTTGGTCAATTTGGCAAATTTTATATGCAATGTTGCCCTTGGAAGGCTAAGTAACATTTGCCAAAGACAATTGTGTGGTAAAATAAGCTCAAGCCCATTGGAACCCAATATAGACCCGTGGTGTGCAAGTCAGGTGACATAGTCCAAATGGAGATGTTTAATCAGTTCATAGAGAATGCATACCTGGTAGTATGACTTATGAGAGAACCATCACCCTAATTGAAAGTCTCATCTACTGCACCACAAGAAAGAGATTAAAAACAGATATGATTTGAGGCCCAGATGTTGATATTGGTAATATAGAAATGGTTGAAACGCTTATGAAAGATACATATTGGCATTAGATGCACTGGCGGAGCCACACTAGGGCCATCCTGGGCGGTGCCCCCCCCCCCCCCCCCCCCCCCCTTGCTCATGACAAATTAACATGTATACACACTTGAATGTTGCAATTACCGCACATACATATGCATGACATAGCTAGCTAGTAGCTAATGCATCCACCTACACCACGACTAAACTTGCATTATATATTTTTTAGTGTAGCTTCCATCCCGGTGATGCTAGGAGTACATTTCAACACATTATTACAAAACTTAATTAATTAACATTTGTGTTTAGCTCATCGATCTGGCCGTTCAAATGAGTACTGTTGTTGTTTGCATGCAACTGCGTTATTACTCTGTTATACTTTAAAATGTCTACTTGGCTCTCTTCTTCTACATAGGACTTCAAGGACACAATGATAATTAGCAAAAGTTCATCTTACAACACTTAACGCTCACCAAAAAACATATATTCCATCTGTCTCAAAATACAAGTCGTTCATGCTTTCTAAGAAGTTAACATTGTTTAACTTTGAGAAATTATATATAAAAATATATTAATATTTAGAATACATAATTATTATCATTAGATAGATCGTTAAATACTTTTATACTAAATTTATTTGAAGATATAAATATTGCATGTATTTTGACCTGCATCCATTCCATAACGAATTTTATTATGGGACGAAGAGAGTAGTAGACTGCATATGCATTGCATACGTTTTGGTTATACTTTGTCTAATAATATTTTCAATTTCGCTTATAAACTCCTTCATAAGATTAAATTCCCCCCCCCCCCCCCTGACTTGTAACTTGGCTCCGCCACTGATTAGATGGATGACTAGAGCGATTAAGACAAGTACATGCGTATCTGAAAATGGGGCATATTCACTTGTAATACATAAATATTTTTCTTTTCAAAATTTATTAGTCAAACAGTAAACTTTCTTTTGGGAATTGTTACCATAGAGTCTAATGCATGAGTAAGGATATTAAAAGGATCTCTAAAAGGGTATATTTAATTAACTACTGGAAAGCCATTCAGTTTAGCCAAAATTGTTGATGGCATTGTTGAATTAGTCTATAAAAACCTATATAGCGGAACAATGTTTTCACACGTGGAGCACATACTAAGGAATTTTATGCTTGGGTATAATCGTAAGTATGATATGACACGTCACTCTTGAATCCTAGCAATTTGTACACTTGAGAAAGAATTTGTTTTTTTTTTCCTTTTTTTACACTGAATTTCCCTTTGACTTGATGGAGGCGGATTACAGTTGAATCATTCTGAAATCCGTACAGCACCTTTTCTCGAGATGGAAAGTCCGTACAAGTACAAAAGTTCAGATATCCTTACAGGACCTGAACATCACTCAGCTCCAGACTCTACAAAGATAAACAAATCTGATTATCAAGTGGAATAAATTAAGCATTGAATTAATTCAAATATCCTTACAGGGCCTGAATACTTAAAACTAAGTCATATATCATACTCCTTCCATCCAAATTATAAGATATCTCAAGAATCTTGGAGAGTCAAAGTATTTCAAGATCAAACTTATATAACAATATAATAACATTTGTGATGGCAACTAAATATCACTATATTCGTTATCAATTATATTTTCATAGTATATCTATTTGACATCATAAATCTTTATAGTTTTCTCTATAATTATTGGTCAAACTTGAGATGCTTTGACTCTCCAAGATTCTTAGAATGTCTTATAATTTGGGATGGAGGGAGTATATATGAAAAACATCGCACTAATTTGGCGCTTCGGGGAAAAAAAATTCTTGTCATGACTTTGGTGATGGGTGGACAATATGAACCATTGAGTTTTCAATGTTCATGCAGAACGGCCTGAACCTGACATACTTGGGTTAGAACAGAATGCCTCTAGGAGGTAATTATTCTCTTTTCTAAAAAAAAGGAGGTAATTATTCTGCGTTTATTTATTTTTCATCGTTGCGCCATCAGTACTTGTTACTAGTCCTCACAAACCGTTGGCAGTTTCTACTGTCAAGAAGGAAACAGACACCGGTTGCTCAAGAGGAAGTCAAACAAGGCAAGACAATAAACGAAATCTTATCCAATGAAAACATCTGAAAGTCGCCAGCCATCACACGAAGCGGCATTCATGCATTATATAAACACACAAGAGGGCTCAGCATAACCACTGGGCTTCTAGCAAACCAAGTATATATCGATCCAACTGGAACACAGATCGGTTTAATTAGAGGAGGATGGGGAAGGGTGTGTCAGTGCAGCGAGGGCACATCCCGGTGCTCGTCGGCGAGGGGGAGGAACAGAAGAGGGTTCTGGTGCACAGGAAGATTCTTCACCACCCCTACTTCACCGGGCTGCTGGAGCTTTCTGCCATGGAGTTTGGGCACGATCAGAAGGGCGTGCTCAGGATCCCCTGCGACATCAGATGCTTCCACACGATTGTTCAGCTCATCAGAAGCAGAAAACGGAGGAGGAAGGTGACGGTTTCATGCCTCCTTTTCCTCAAACTGATGTAACAGTCAGAGAGAGTGAGGTTTGGGTCTTCAGAAGTTCTCAGTCACCTTCTGTATCATCCTGCTATATCCTAGTCATCATCAGTGTAATTAACCTTAGCTTGTGGTGTGTTGTGGTAATTTTATTTTTTAAGATTTCACAGCTAGCTAGCACATCGTAAATATGTATTTTGAGCTAGGTATAGAGGAAACATTATCACCGTATATGGTATAGAGGAAACATTATCACCGTATATGAGCTAGCTAGCACATCGTAAATACGTAGTGCTTTGGATGATTTGTTTTTTTGGATTACACATAACAACTCAGACACTCTTTGGACGATTAGCATATTGCTGCAGTTGTAGTATCTGTAATGCACACGTTTCATTTGCCGCAATCATTTATGAGAATCTTTGCTTTGGAGCAAAAACGAAAGGGAGCCCATCGAACTTGGAGTTTGAGCATATGATCGAAGAGCCGGCACCCTGTTCGTTTCATCGTTTTGGTGACTGAGCTGATGCTGTTTTTGACCGTTTTTCTGTGAGAGAAAAACACTATTTCAATGACTGATAAGCCGGCTGATAAACCAAACAAACAGACATCCTTCCTTTTTTTTTCATTTGATTCCTCCATCTTACCTGACTGCCTCCTCTCCATCCAACCAAGGACGGATCCCAGAAAATATCTAGGAGGAACCTCTTCAAGCTCCAGACATCTTCAGCCTCTCCTTAAGGTGGGTGCACCATGCACGGTCGTAGGGGAGCTAGACCCCGGCCATCCCACCGCTGAATCCGTCCCTGCATCCAACCTCTTCAGAACCGCATCTTGTCGGTAACGCCTTTCTTCCCTATGTACCCCTCTCTGATCATCATCAGCACCAGCATCACGACATCACCTCTGCCGTTAATGGCATGGGTTAGCTGGAAGGAGGCGCACTCGTGCTGTCGTGCAGCTGGAATGGCTGTGCACGCTGCCCGCTCTGGTTGGTTTGGGTGGCGACACAGCACAGCACTAGGCAGCTTTGCCTGGTGCCAAGCTCGCCCAGTCGCCCCCCACTGGTCCAATTTCGAGCACTCTGGGTACTGGGTGTGCATCGCGTCCTGATCTGGACATCTGGGGCAAAACGCTGCCTCTTCTCAAGTGAACAGGCGACGATGCTGCCGTGGACCTCGCAACCTGCAGCCATGATGTGAGAACCTAAAGTTTGACAGGACAACACAACGGATAAATCTCCCCCCAAAACTAGACAATATATTTCGTTTGATTAACGAGTATATCCAACAGATTCAGACGTCCAGACCAACAGGGGCCATTCCCGAACAACCCACAACCACGATCCAGACACCAGACCAATCAATAGACAACCCACAGGCCACAGCCAGTAATCCAGTACCATCAAATACCACAATATAACAAGTTTGCAAATCTTGCTTCGTTTACAGGCTCAACAACCAAACTTCATACCGATACAGCTTAGATAACGCTTCACCAGCTAGAGTCATGCATCGCGACTAATAAATGATATATGCTTACAGGAACTTATTAACAAATACCACGGCAGGAGCTTTCATCATGGATAATAGAATTCGCATCTGACCGAAGGTTCACGGCCCTCCACAGGTCCCTTCAAAGGCCAACCAGCTTCAGTGAGCCCGCTCCCGCAGAACCTCAATGTCCACCTCTGTTGGGTCGGTCGCCTGGATCTCGTAGTGGAACCCGTCGAGCTCGTACTTGATGCGGTCCTTCGAGGTCGAGTACAGCATCTTAGCACGGATGCGGGATGTCGATGGGGACCTAGAATAATAGCAGATTAGGTAAAAGATTTGGTGAAGTGAAACCAGCAGGAAGCTCAGGGTGGCTACGTTGAACAAGAAAGAATAGAAAACATCACAAGGATACATATAGTACAGTCCAAAAAGTCAACCTCAGAATCTACATAAAAGATGAACAATTATTGCCAAGAAATATTCCTAACTATTGCACCACATGCATTGTTATTCCTTTTGGCCAGGCAAACAGTATTAAACTAGAGGTGGTGAGAGCTATCGTAGCAAGATCACATCAAGATCCAATCCAACTTTATAGTTCAGTACTGTGTTAATAACATTTCAAAAGAGTAAGGAAGTACTTAAATAATTAGCATATTAAGTTTCCTGTGCTGAATTGCTGATGCATTTGAAGCATCCATTTTTTTTTTGTAAGTACATAGAATCCTAATCCAAAAATGACTAACTCATCAACAGTTTACTTCTTTAGCTATTTAATGGATATAGTTTAGTTTCATTGGCATTGGCATTGGCATTACAGCTTAATGCAACTGCTAAACAAAATCTTGCTTTTCACATCAAACAAAATAAAGATGCATGCATATATGATTTTGAATCTCACCAGGCAATGAAGAAAATCTTGCTTTTCTGGACGTTCTCCCCAGTAACAAAATCAAAATCATAGAGAGCGTATCGGCAGTCATTCTCTGGGAGAGAGGCCAAAAAATCATCATAGCTTTCAGTAGTAGCCCCTGTCTTCTCCACAACCACCTGCTTTTGCTTCTCTTCAATTTTGAAGATGACATATCGAAATGCCTTCTTCATTTGGAGCTCGACAAATGTCTCCCTAATGTTAGGAGCAACTCCCATGCCGGAAGAAGCATTTGACTGCAGAGAATTGTACAGACGTTAAAGGAAAATCAAGGCTAAAAAACTGAAATACCAAGATGAATTGTTTGATTGCGAACAGGCATAATGGTTAAGTAGTTAATTACAAGATTAACAACATTCCAATCTTCCGATGTATTAACTGTTGTTATGTAGCCACGATTCCATAAAAGTTACAACATTCCACAGGAAACCAAAACAATTTTTTTATCCAGCAAGCTTACCTAATCAAATTACACGAACATACAAAAAATCCCTATCCAGGATTGAAAATTGGAACCATGCTTCATAACATGTAAAATCACTTTCCCAATGCACAGTTCAGTGATTGCACAACAATGGACATGATTAGACTAGACCCAGCGCCTAACAGAATCTGAATCATATGCTAATCTTAATTCAATCAATTGCATCCAATCCAGATGGCGAACTGTGTGAGAAGCAGTTCGCCATCCCCACAATAACGTAAAAGGCACCAAGGACTAGGATATCAAAGAAAATGTCCAGTGTAAGAGGCATACTCCAAATACCTCCAGTTAGTGGAAGCAGGAATATTACTATACCTACCATGTCCATCCCTCCACGAAATGAAAGTTTCTATGCAAGCAAGCATAACACATTTTTTTTTAAAAAAATAATAATAAAAACTTACAAAGTAGCCACATATTGTTTGAAAAGAAAAGCTGTGTCAATTACAGCACATGTTAACGAGAGAACTATCATGGCTGGCAGTATTTCATCCAGGGACGAGCTGAATTTTCTTGCCTTGCAAGAATGAGTTCAGAACATCCCAACTCATATAACTAAAAAAAAAATAGTGTGGAGTCTTGACTAAGTAGTAAAAAATAATGTGGAGTCTTGACTAAGTACTCATTTTGGCTTCTACGGTTCAACTCCAATTTCACCCCATCCCTCCCCCAGTTTCACAGCTAAAGCCATTTTCCAGCACGGATTTTGAAACTCAGGTTCTGAATATCTACTAGCGACTCACATATCTACAGTACTTAATTTTACAAATAAACATGTATTAATAGGCGACACATGATTGCAGTCAGAACAAATGAACAGCCGGATCAACCGTGGGTAATATCAGATCAAACCCTCCCAAGAAGATCTAACCCGGGCATCCTACCGCACCCAGATCACGCGGAACCGACCCAGTTCCACCCAGTTCCCACACGCCACACGGATCTACAACAACAGAGCGCGCGAATCGCCAGAGAGTATGAGCGGATCGACGAGAGGAAGGAAGGAAGGAGCGGGGTCACTCACGTGGGAGCGAATGAAGGCCATCGGAGTCGGGGGTGGTGAGAGCGCCCTCGCCTCTGCGTCGATCGCACGCACGCAGACGGGAACGGGAGGCGCAACGCAAGCAAGGAGAACTGGAGAAGGGACACCCTTCCCTCCTCTTCTTCTGTTGCTGGCTGCGGGGGTTTTCTTTTCTTTTTCTTTTTTTCTTTTTTTATATATGCGTGCTTCCTCCGCGGGGCTGCTCCGCTGCTGCGGGTTTTCGTGTGGTGGGGCGAAATTCTCCGAAGAGATTCGCGTTCACATACGCGGACGCGCCGCTTCGTGTGGGTGGCGGCGTGTGTGGCGTACACGGCTCGTGGGTATAGGGAGAGGGTGACATGTGGGGGTACATGTCGTGCGGGGTCGGGATGTCGGTCAGACGATCGCTCTGACTGGGCTTGTAGGCCCTCAAGTGGAGCCGTGATGATATTGGGCTCCTGATTTGAAGAGCAAGGGGAATAAAAAGAGGGCAAATTCGACTTTGTGACATATACAAGTTTGAATTTGTAGAGTCAGCATTTCACGGGTGGACGAAATGGTCATTCTCGTGATTATCCTTGCGTATCACGAGTGGATAATATGGGGAGAGACACACGGAATGTACCCCTCTGTCCTTTTTTAAATATCAAATTTACTTTGTCCTAAGTCAAATATTATAATTTTTTATCCATTAAATTTAAAAATAATTTTATAGATTCATGTCATAAAATTTATATTTTTAGATTCACTATGAGAAATGCTTTGAATAAGAGTTATACACAAATACAAAAGAGAAACGCTCCACCCTCATGATGTTTGTAAATCTTATTCATATAATACTTGAATAATATAATGGGGAGAGTTTTTTAAAAAAGTACAAAGATAAACAGGATTATTCCTACTTTTGAATGCATGACTGAAATGGTGGCCGGAGACAATGGAAAGCATATGATTCCCGCAAATTATCAGTCTGTTCGTTTGATAAGATTATGCACTGTTCCAATATAAGATTATGCACTGTTCCAATAGAATTATTCACTGCTGACTGATTTCTTGTGAGAGAAAAACACTGTTCCGGCTGGATTTAAGTCGGCTGAAAAGCCAAGCGAACAGGCTGTATATCACTCATACAGTATTCATATATATTATATTTTTTTAGTGAAAGTATATTTATTCATTTATTTGTGGGACATTCGCAGACTGGTGTCCCGATGGACTCTCTTATTCTGTCGTGATCAGCGAGTTTCTTTTCTATATCGCATACTCTATATCAACCGCTAACAGTGGAACCCATATATTTATAAATAAAATTTATCTAAATATATACATATGAGATCTTGTTTTAAAGGATTTATTCAAACGAATTTAATGGTGTAAACGGAATTTAATTTAGTGTTTTGGTTTGTGAGTTATAGCATTTTTAGTTCATCGAAAAGGTTGTGCACGCAAACCAAGGAAGCAAAGCTGCTCAGCGTTCGTCCGCTTTCCACGCGACAGACGCAGGATTGCCCTCCCGTCCGGATGCTTAGCGGGACCGTAGCGTAGTGCGGTGCGCGCATTTTATTCCTCCAGTTGAATTTGGCGCAATGCGGTGCGGACAGTCTCACGATTCGGCTCGCCTCCGGGACAATCAGGCCCACCTGTCATCGAACCATCATACGCGTTGCTACCCGCCAAAGTAGTCAAACAAATCCCTATCGATTGATAGACCACGAGCACGCTCTCTTCACTTCCCTTCATTCCCGTCTCTCCCCGCCGCCACCTCCGCCGCCGCCAGCCAAAAACCCTAAACCCCCCAATCCACCAATGGCCGACGACGGCTTCGCGGCGCCGCGCCTCTTCTCGCAGGGCTTCTCCTACACCTACGACGACGTCATCTTCCTCCCGGTGTACATCGGCTTCCCCGCCGACGCCGTCGACCTCTCCACGCACCTCTCCCGCCAATTGCCGCTCTCCATACCCTGCGTCGCGTCCCCGATGGACACCGTCTCCGAGGCCGCCATGGCCGCGGCCATGGCCTCGCTCGGCGGCGCCGCCGTCGTGCACTGCAACACCGAGCCCCACGCCCAGGCCGCCATCGTCCGCGCCGCCAAGTCACGCCGCCTCCCCTTCGTCTCCTCCGTGCCCTTCTTCTCCCCGGACTCCGCCCCGACGTTCAGCGATTTCGCTGGCTACGAGTACGCCCTCGTCACCGAGCGCGGGGATTCGTTCTCCAGTCTCGTCGGTGTCGCTGTTGCCGCAGATATTGCTTTCCGCGAGGTTCCTGTCCCTGTCTATGAGTACATGCGGCGGGCACCGCGCTCAGCCTCCGCCTCCTTCGACTTCGAGGAAACAGCCGCCTTCCTTGCCGATGAAGGTCTGGATTACGCCCCTCTCGTATCCGACGATGGTGAGGTTGTCGATCTCATCACCTCCAAAGACGTGGAGCGCATCCGGAGCTATCCAAAGCTAGGCGAGCCGTCTCTGGGACCGGACGGGAAGTTTATAGTTGCGGCTTCCATTGGGACCCGGGAGGATGACAAGGGAAGGCTGGAGCAGCTAGTTAAGGCGGGGCAAATGCTATCGTGATTGATAGTTCACAGGGGAACTCCATTTACCAGCTTGATATGATAAGGTTTGCAAAGAAGATGTATCCAGAGGTGGATTTCATAGGGGGTAATGTGGTGACAATTGCGCAGGCCCAGAATTTGATTCAGGCTGGTGCAGATGGTTTGCGTGTTGGGATGGGTTCTGGCTCAATTTGCACCACCCAGGAGGTTTGTGCTGTTGGCAGAGGACAGGTATATGCTAAAATCCTCATGAACTCTTGTTATTTTCAGTATTCTAATTCATCACCATCAGCTACTTCATTTAGTTTAATGTCAAATTTGTTGGCTACCTTGAATCTCTACCATCAGACAGAGGTTTGATAGGATCAGCACGCACACTCTTTTTTTGCTCTCTAAGCTGTCTTATGATCTGAAGTTATCTTAGATGGCCATGACAAAGGTGGAAACAATTTTTGTCCTTTCTTTTGTTAAACATACTGAAATCTTTGCTATATTCAGTGCAAGCACCCAATTCTGTTAATGACAACAAAGTATCTACTGACTTTGCCTTTTCTCAGCTAGGCAGGGGTATGTAATCCTTGTTTTATATGCTTGGAAGACAATTGATTGGTGCTTTGTCTAATTTTGGACTTTTATGAAGTAATTAAGAGATTGAAAATCATTGAGAAATTGTATTAGGTGTCGTCTCCTTCCATCCATAATCTTGCAGGTTGAGTACCATGTTTATTGGATGTCATGGTCTTAGATTTGTCTAGAACTGATAGGCTGGTACAGTGCTTTCCCCATGTGCTACAGTGTGTTTCCCCTTGAAGTACAGTCTGATATATATTGAAATGTTGTTCCTTATTTCCTCATTGATTCTTGGTAGTCTAATCATGTTATAGAGAGGAGCCTTTAATTTTTTTGTTGTCTTGTGGTGGATAGTGGATACAAATGGTTCCTAGGGTTTTTCTACCTACGATATATTGTAGAGACAATAATTTCAATACTACTGCTTGTGTTTGACGTTCTTTTTGTGTTGGTGGAACAGGCAACAGCAGTGTATAAGGTTTCATCTTATGCCAAGGATCACCATGTACCAGTTATTGCTGATGGTGGAATTTCAAACTCTGGGCATATCGTGAAAGCTTTGTCGCTTGGGGCATCCACTGTTATGATGGGCAGCTTTTTAGCTGGCAGTCATGAAGCTCCTGGTACTTATGAGTACAAGGTATACCATTTGTATATTGCTGTTCTGAAATGGGCTATAGTTCCGCTTTTGCTTTTCGTTTCATATGATTACCGTAAACAGAATGTTCAATTGCCTTTTGGTCTTTTGGACTTCGGTGATGACTGTCAAAGTCCCTACATCAATGTAGAATGTGGGGCTTGATTCATACTGAAGATCATATGCCATGAACATGCACTCAAGCCCATGTGGCCACTGCAATGAAAAATTCCTTTATTTACAGAAAACAATCTAATTAGATGGCATAGGAGTTAACAAGAAAGTGCAATGAAAGTGGTTTATATGATGACTGAATGGCACTTGTTTTTTTTTTCTATATTTGCATTGTGCATGAGTAATCATGCTGCCAGAATATCAGATATTTCAGGCTGAAATTAATCCCTTGGTCCCAAAATAGATCAACTTCTGGAGTTGTCCTAATTAAAACTTTCTTAGGTTTGACCAAATTTAGAGCACCATTATTTATGACACCAAAATTGTATCATTCGATAGTGCACTTATTTTGTGTCATAGATACCCTTCTACATAAAAGTCGGTCGAACTTAAATTAGTTTGATTTAGGATAACTCTAGAAGTTGATTTATTTTGGTATGCAGTCAGTATGTGCGTATGTATTGTTGTTTCATGTTATTTTGCCAGATATAGTCTATGCTGATCTATGCTGTTTTATTTGACGAAATATTTCAAGTCCAAATACACCTTATAGCTCAACATTTTTTGTATTTGGACCTTTTGCACTAGTGTCTAGTTTCTTAGATCTCTATAGTTGATTGTTTCGGTGTTCTATATATTTCAAAAGCTACATAATTATATAACTGTATTCAGTCTCCAAAAATGTTTTTGGACGAAGCCACACTTTATTACTCATTCACTCCACTATTGGAAGTTTGTTAGTGTGGCTGAACCACGAATATTGAAAAATAGAAATTGTAAAAATGACTAAAAAAGTTGTCTTCCTCTGCTTGTCTATTTTACCTGAGTTTGCAGTGTGATGGTAGGACCATGAACTCCCTCAAAACTAATTAGGATCAACACCTGTGAGAGCCCATCTGCATTTTGTGTGTCAATTCTACTAGTTTATTTATCACATAAGTTGTTTCTTTTTTTATCTCGTGTTGTTTGGCTGCTATATTATTTTGTGCCATTCTATGTCTGACACATGAAACTTTCATCTGCTCTTTCATGAAAATGTTTGTTATAAAACTTGACATGCTACTTTTTAGGACGGCCGTCGAGTTAAAAAATACAGAGGCATGGGCTCTCTTGAAGCTATGACGAAAGGGAGTGATGCAAGGTACCTTGGTGATACTCTCAAGCTCAAAGTCGCGCAGGGCGTTGTTGGAGCAGTAGCTGACAAAGGTTCTGTACTGAGGTTCATTCCTTACACAATGCAAGCAGTTAAGCAAGGATTCCAAGATCTTGGCGCAGATTCTCTCCAGTCAGCTCATGATCTTTTGCGATCAGAGACACTCAGATTAGAGGTATTTTCAGGCAGCACACAAGTTATCTCCCCACATGTTTTAGATTTTAATATCAATTGTCCCAACATGTATATTGCTAGCCAAAAGCTAAGCATCTGTTCCAGAAAGCATACTGACAGAGTTGATCTTTATCCATCGTTCTTGCCAGGTGAGAACCGGTGCTGCCCAGGTTGAAGGAGGAATCCATGGGCTAGTTTCATACGAGAAGAAGGCATTCTAGTTCCATAACCAAACAAGGAAAAATTGGAACAAGAGTATGATATGGAAGGGACGATGCTCATCATCCTACCTAGCAAAAGCTCAGCAGCTTATCAGCAAAGCTTGTCGATTTGGGCAGTAGGTGTACCATCTATGTAGCCTAATAATAATAAACCTCTGGCTTCGGCCGGATAAGTTCACGGCTTGCCATCGAAACTCTGTCCCCAGTTTTGCTAAGAGTAAGTTTGCTTTTTTGAATATTTAACAATGATTGGATCTGGTGAGCGATGTATTTTGTCCTGCCATGTTCTTCAGCCTATTATCATGTTGTATTCTGTGTTCGAAGAATGCTGTCATGGCTAGTGTGCCACTGGCAGTGCTTCATCAAATTTGAGCAGCTAAATTATGAGTTGCACTTGCCGCTGGACGTCTGGGTTGTTCAAGCGTTTGAGCAAAATGTCTATTCTAAACACGATTCAAATTTAAAAGGCATTCATTAAACAAATTCAAGCAGCCTTGATGCGAATGTTTGCTAATCCTGTATCAGTCTGCGTTTTTTTTTTCTCAATATTATTACTATATTACTGTCATCAGTCTGTTTCTTTGCCATTAGTTTGGCATATAACTCGTGTAAAATAGCAGGTCTGCAGTTTTGATGCTGTTGTGCAATCTCACCTCTCGTCTCTTGCTTCCCACGGATCCTCGGTGGCAGTTTAGCCACGCAGGCAGTGAGAAGGCCTTTTTTTTTAATGAAACAAGCAGGACTGTTAACCTATCGCTGTTTACTATGCTCCTATTTGATAGGGCTCCTCTCTCTTGTAGAGGAGGCATTTTTTATAAAAAAACAGAGAAGTTGAAGGAGTTGTGCCAAACACGACCTACATGGAACAATCAACGAAGAAACGGGACAAGATCGAGTGGTTAGCTTTGCTGTTGACCATCCTACCTGGCAACAATCTTCAACTAGAAGCTCACATCTAGCAGCAGCTCGCCGCGCCAGCAAAGCCCCGGGTTGGTTAGAGGAAACTAGCATTATCATACCCATGCTGTAGCATCGAAGCAGTGAGTAAATAAGTTAAGTGTTAACGTCTCCCCACAACTTTGTTAACCATGATTGGATCGATGCATCGCTAGACCTGTTGGGATCACTTGGCTATCTAAAACGTAGAGTACTGTATACTTGTTCGCTTGAACTACTTTTTAGCTTATTGTCAGCCTACAAAGGGGATGGAGCGGAGCGCTCCTTTTAACAAACCTGGGCTCCACTCTTATTTAAATATGGTTCAGGTTTTTCTTGCTGATGTCAGGGAACCACGGTGCTCCACGGTTCGAACCTGCCAAAGCTGCTCCACGGTGCTGCATGCTTTGATTTAATAGTGCAAGCAGGGTCCTTACTACTACTAAATTACTCTCTCCATGCTTCCAAAAACCAAGTATCCATTAAAAAACAAGTAATTAAAAATAGAACTGAACAATAAGTACTATCAAATTACTCTTCTAACAAGTACCAAGCAATTAACCAAAAAATAGTAAGTGGTTCCTGGATTATCATGCTACTATCCATGCATACTTTCAGTGGTGTGCCTCTAACATATCGGAAGTGCTGAAAAACTACTTAAATTACAGAGCCTTTGTTCACAAAATTTTCAGCAATAGTCCAAAGCACCAACAATCCAACATGTTGTCTAACTTGATCAAAGAGAAGAACCGGTCCTCAGCTATAATGTCCACTGACAGTCATCAGCCCATCACACCCTGAAAAGAGTATTATATTAATTGACAACACAGGATAATGAGGTACTAAACACAAGCTGGAAACAAAAAAGGTCTGTAACTGCCTAACTTTCAATACTTTCCTGCATTCATAGCTATAGCTGGAAAGAATACTACAAAGGAAACAACCTCTCCTGCTAGGTGGGCCTACCCAAACTTGTCCTGCCAGCTAGGGGGACACTAGTGAGATGGTTCTGGTAATACTTTTATGATGTGTGTAGTGCTGCCTCCCAGATTCAGCTCTTGTACCATTGGCATTCATCTGATCTGATGAATGAATGGGTTCAGTTGGAGGCCCACAAAACGATGAGAAGAGAGGTCTATCGCTGCCGCCAGCCAAGAGGCAAAGGTTCAGGTGAGAATGCCATAGTATGAATGGAGTATACTGTATACATAAATCAAGTCATATACCACAAGGACAACCTCAATGCAAACATCCATTAATCATCAAAAGATTAAAAAAAAGGATGGGGGCATAACACTGTTATAGGTAAGGTGTATCTTGTTCCTGTCACCATCTAGTCCTATATAGTATATACCAAGGGCATGTGAGCACACAACAAGAAAGAAGGCCTTTAAAGGAAAAGCTGTGGACAAGAACTGGAGCGTCCTGAAATCCATTCCATGGTCCCCTTTCTATGAAGGGGAATCGATATTTTTAAAATTTAGCAAAATATGGTATTTATTGGTCCAATAGTCTCATAAATTTATGTTTGATTGCCATTACATTCAGTAACGGTAACCGCTTAAAGACTGATCACAGTGTCCAACTATGGCCTACTCAGCTTAAAGGAGGAGGCATTGCCCAGCCATGGCCGGCGATGGGGGTGGCTCAGTTGTATTCATGGGGTTTGCTGCATTTTTACACAGGGTGAGAGGCTGAGTTGGGATGACTACTGCAGTCATAAAGGTGTCACTGTTGTCAAAGGCTTTGACATCTGCCTACGACCACTATCGCTCAACATGTTGCTGAGCAAAGTTCGCTCCTATTTAATCTAATATATATTGCATTTACAGACCCAAATATCTAGGTACAACCTACATCTCTGAATATTCTTGCCATTATTTACAAATATGATTAACACATTTTGTTCCCAAGCACTACGATCATATTCATGTATTAGTATCATGGCAAAATTATAACAGAAAGGTCAAAGGTGTAAGAACAAAAAAAAGATGTCTGCCTCTAATTGTGAAAGAAGCTCCCGACTCTATAATGTTTCAGACAAAATGGAGCTATCAGACTAAATCAAATTTGCATGACGCAGAAATAGGACAAGCACATCCTCTATCATTCAGAGGTCCAATAATGAATAGATATATCTGTATCCAAGTGTCCCTAGATCCGTAGGATATGTGAATGAAAAATCCATAAATAATTAATGTTGCTATGTGTTGTACATTGTGACAAACTGAGGCAATTGAGTAAGGGGAAGAAACCTATGGCTTCAGCTAAGAAGGCCGTGGTCTCAGAAATAAGGTACACCAAGACCGTCTGAACCAAAATACTAGACCTTAGGAAAATTGCTGTACTTATGAAGTTTTTACAGATTTTGGAACTTGGTCAATGAAAGAATAGCACAATGGATTCCCTGCTCCATATCCCAAGTAATCATCCACATTGCATTTCTTTCCAGAATATTATGAAAGAATCAATCAAATTGGAATTTATCATTTAGCACATTCTACATCAGTTCAAAGAACAAACAAAAAGAAAAGAAAGAATAAGGCCAAAGAATAAACCCCACTGAACTAAAAGGGTTTCAGTATATTGTTGGGGCAACCATACATGGTTTTACAGTACTGCAGATAGCTGTGCAGCTGAGCATGTGTTAATTGGACACTCACCCTATTCAGTAACTTGACCTTTACTTGGACAAAGGATAACTAGTTTATCGATTGTTAGGCCCCATAAACAGGAAACAGTGTCAGTTTAACTTCAGAGTTTCAGTTCAAAGGTATGATTTCTGAATACCGGAAAAATGTCTAGCTGTGGACAAATTATCAACAAATTTTTATGTTGAGGCAAATGTTAACTACAAATCCTAATCCATCCCTTGTTTGGCCCAAATGGCCAAATCTGCTCCAAACAGTCTGTGCATGTGCATACTACTAAACGAGTTCTGAACCTCTGTCTAACACTCTAACAGGTCTAAACCAAGTTTGTCTGATAGGTCTAAAAAACCAAGTTCTGTCAGACTGACAACTCCTGAATCAATAGCATTTGCTGAAACTCTGCAAATTATACAAATCAAAGTTGAACCTGCTAACATAACTACATCAGTCTTCCAATGAGGCAATGACTGAATGTGTTGATGTTCAGACTAACAGCTAGGAAATAAAAAAGAGCACTTGGAATCAAAGAAGTCAATAGATCAGCAACCACAGTAACCACTTGGAATCAAAGAAGTCAATAGATCAGGGTGTTCAGACTACAACAAGAACGCGGTCTACACCCCACAGTAACCACTAACGAGTCATCACATATCAATCGTGAACAGTCCAATCAGGGCTGGAATCCGGAAGGCTCAATAGATCAGCAATTAGGAAATAGAAAAGAGCAGTAGCCGATGGATTACGGAGGAACTACTGATGACGGACCTGGCGGGAGAGATTGCTTGCCTTGTCGGCACCGTGCGGCGCGGGCCCCTGATGAGGGCGGCGGTGGCAGCGGCGCAGCCCTGCTCCTCCCCGGAGCCGGCCGTGTGGCGTGGGGCACCGATGTGGGCGGCGGCGGCGGCCGAGCAGGAGCGCCTCCCCGGAGCCGGGCCGTGCGGCGTGGGGCACTGATGAGGGCGGCGGTGGCGGTCGAGCAGGAGCACCTCCACGGAGCCGGCAGTGCAGCGAGCGGGGCCCTGCGGCGGGCCTTGGCAGCGGTAGAGCAGGGGGTGGTGTCGATGGCGTGGAGCGGATGGTGGGGAGGGTCGACCTAGGGTCACCGGGGGTCGCGACCCTTTTGCCCCTCATACGGTCCGGGTCGACTCGACTCGAACCCGGAGTTAATTCCAGGAGCGGTCCGACTTCAGAAGCGGGTCGAACCGAACCCGTTTTAGGCCGAGTTTATTCTCTCCTACGTAATACTCCCTTCATTTCAAATTGCAAGTCATTTCAAAAATTTTGGAGAGTCAAAACATCAAGTTTGACCAAGAATTATAGACAAAACTATAAAGATTTATAACATCAAATAGGTATACTATGAAAATATAATTGATAACGAATCTAATAATACTTATTTGACATCATAAATATTATTATATTATTATATAAGTTTGGTCAAACTTGAAAAACTTTGACTCTCCAAGATTCTTGGAATGACTTGTAATTTAAGATGGAGGGACTACTATTTAATCGGTTAATTTTTGTACGAACCGAACAAAGAGCCTCATGATAAAGTTTTTAGTACGTGTTTAGCTTGTACTTTCAGCTAGTTCGTCCCAGCCATGCATTAGTTGGTGCCACTGTCAGTCTCTCGCCCTCTCTCTCTCTGTTCCCTACCTGAGGCCCGTCCCCCAGCAACATGAGCTGATCAGCAACATGCTGGTAAATGGTCTTTGTCATTCCTCTAAGCAACAGCTACGTCTGTTGAAACGCAGGGTCCAGGAGTCGCTTGCTTGCAATGCCGGCCAAGCGTCGCTATCCGCTGTCTAAATGGGCGCCATAATCACACCGTCTAATCATTGTCTGCATTGCAATTGCTGCTCAAGACGAGAAGAGAACACGAACACCACAGTCTAACAGCGTCGCTATCCGCTTGTCTTTTTGGGCCGGCCCGCCGTTCGGTTACGACAGCCTGCCACGTGGGCCCACAACCAGCCTCGACCCAAAAAGTCACCAACACCAACAGAAAGAGCCCGAGCCAAATCGATTGGCTAACGACGTCCAGAAACTCCCCTGTTTTTTTTTATTTAAAAAAGTCCAGTACACGAGGCCGTCCGATCAACAAACGCACGGTGCAGATGGACCCAGCCCCGCCGCCACCGCTCGTCCGCGCCTGGCCGCCTGGGCCTCTCTCCAGTCTCCACCCACCGGGCACGGGCCGCCAGCTCCATCCAACAGCATAAAGCAGCATTTCAAATCCGTCCTCACCTAGACTAGACCTACCGCAAGCCCACACAGAGAACACCCGAGACCCGTGCGGCCGCTCCCTCCCTCCCCGCCTCTCCTTCCGCTTCCTTCCCCGCCCGCCCGCCCGCGTCCCCGACACCGGCGAGCGAGGCCGCGTCAGCCATGAGGGAGATCCTGCACATCCAGGGAGGGCAGTGCGGGAACCAGATCGGGGCCAAGTTCTGGGAGGTGATCTGCGACGAGCACGGGATCGACGCCACGGGCCGCTACGCGGGGGACGCGGACCTCCAGCTCGAGCGCATCAACGTCTACTACAACGAGGCCAGCGGCGGCCGCTTCGTCCCGCGCGCCGTCCTTATGGACCTCGAGCCCGGCACCATGGACTCCGTGCGCTCGGGCCCTTTCGGCCAGATCTTCCGCCCCGACAACTTCGTCTTCGGCCAGTCCGGTGCCGGCAACAATTGGGCCAAGGGACACTACACCGAGGGCGCCGAGCTCATCGACTCCGTCCTCGACGTCGTCCGCAAGGAGGCCGAGAATTGCGACTGCCTCCAGGGTATTTACTTTATTATTTACCCCATCTCTCGCTCTCTCCTCCCCGATTTTTCGTAGCTTTTCCGATTAATTATTAGGGTTATTACACCCGGTTGGGTTGGGAGCGTTAAATTTACTCCAGATCTGAGCAAATGACCTCCAATTTGCATTTCATTTCAGCGAGGTGTTTTTTATTATTATTTTCATCGTTGGTCGCATTTACTAGTCAATTTTGTCTCTTGTGCTGATGAATTCGCTAAGTGGCCTGTGTTATTGTGAAGCTTTAGCCTCTAGGTAGCTTGTTATGACAGTAAATGCATTGAAAATATTGCTTTATCGCTATGGATTCCGCTTTTTTTTAGCTTGTTATGACAGTAAATGCATTGAAAATATTGCTTTATCGCTATGGATTCTGCTTTTTTTTTTTCTCTACCTAGCATGATGGGGTGATGGTTGGTAATTTTCATTATTGGGTAAGCATTCACACAGTCTGAGTAATCGGTTGATTTGAACAGAAAAAACGCAGCTAAGTAATTATCATGTTTGGTCTGCTTGTGGTTGTATTGGTGCTTTCATGATGGAACTCTGTAGGGGTTTGCTAGTCAATGGAACCTTGTTGGTGTTTTCTAGTCAATTTGTCTATCTTCAACACTTCATGTATACTCTCTTTTTTTTATGCAGAACTTCATGTATACTCTTGTTGATTGATGTTGAACCCCTGTACCATTTTTCTGGGCTAAGTAGCTGGACCAACATCAACTGTCGGTAGGATGGATATTTTTATTAATGCAACATGAGTGTTGGGTGTGTTAGCTTGGAGTTCCACTCTGGGAGCCTACAGCTTCTAATGACCTGTTTCCCATTAAAAAATCAAATTAAATATGGTGTCTTAGCTGGACTGAATTTGTGGCCAACACCAGACAAAATGGACTCCATGTCTTCCTGGTGAATATAGCAGTGCTTAACCTTATGTCTCTTGAATTTAGTTCCTGTATGATTGTTATGTTTTGTGCTATAAACTATGGTGTACCCAAGTGAAGTTTTTGGTAGAATGTCAAGATCGGTTCATCGGCTACCAGAGCATGGTGGTAGTGTGTTGTGAAATTGACTGAATCCAAAATATCACTTAACCGGGGTAACATGGCTACATGATTGATGATTGTCAACACACTCTGGTCAGATAGAATGTATCACAATTCTGATATCTTGGGACCTTCAAGTGTTTTTGTATCTTTCCAACTCATGTAGCCCCATTACATTTTTCATGCTGGGAATACTGTTTGTGGTTGTGAATAACTGAATGACTTGTTTGATTTACCCACAGGTTTTCAAGTTTGCCATTCCTTGGGAGGAGGCACTGGATCTGGCATGGGCACCCTTCTTATTTCTAAGATCAGGGAGGAGTACCCAGACAGAATGATGTTGACCTTCTCTGTATTCCCATCACCAAAGGTTTCAGATACTGTCGTGGAGCCTTACAATGCTACGCTTTCTGTTCACCAACTCGTTGAGAATGCTGATGAATGTATGGTGCTTGACAACGAGGCTCTGTATGACATATGCTTCCGCACTCTAAAGCTCTCCACCCCTTCCTGTAAGTTAATCCTAACTAATTCTTTAGAAATTTGATATCCTGTAGGGGTTTGTATTCTATTCTAAAGGTTGGTACAGTACTGATTATGTGGGTTCTAACAATGCAGTTGGTGACCTGAACCATCTTATCTCTGCTACCATGAGTGGCGTGACATGCTGCCTGAGGTTCCCTGGTCAGCTCAACTCTGATCTGCGCAAGCTTGCTGTTAACCTGATCCCGTTCCCTCGTCTCCACTTCTTCATGGTGGGGTTCGCCCCGCTCACCTCTCGCGGGTCGCAGCAGTACCGTGCCCTCACGGTCCCCGAGCTGACCCAGCAGATGTGGGACGCCAAGAACATGATGTGCGCGGCGGACCCTCGGCACGGCCGGTACCTGACGGCCTCGGCCATGTTCCGCGGGAAGATGAGCACCAAGGAGGTGGACGAGCAGATGCTGAACGTGCAGAACAAGAACTCGTCCTACTTCGTGGAGTGGATCCCCAACAACGTCAAGTCGAGTGTGTGCGACATCCCGCCCAGGGGCCTGAAGATGGCGGGCACCTTCGTGGGGAACTCCACCTCCATCCAGGAGATGTTCCGCCGGGTGAGCGAGCAGTTCACGGCCATGTTCAGGCGCAAGGCCTTCCTTCACTGGTACACGGGCGAGGGGATGGACGAGATGGAGTTCACCGAGGCCGAGAGCAACATGAACGACCTGGTCGCCGAGTACCAGCAGTACCAGGACGCCACCGCCGACGAGGAGTACGAGGACGAGGAGGAAGAGGAGGCCGTGGCCGAATAGCCATGAGCTCCGTGGGTGCCCTTTCCTTTCCCAGGGGCCAGGGCGGGGCAGGGCCGCCGCACCACCGACAGGTTGTGTCTCTGTGAATGAGTTTATTTCATCTTTTTCTGTTGCTTCTCGTGGCTTGCATGCATGATTGATCGGTAATTGGTTGCTGTTGAGGCTGCGTCTGCGCTTCGGCTGCGGCTACTGTAATGTACCTACTGCCTACTGTAATAGGTCGCCGTCCGTTTTTGTTTCGCATCGTTTGGCTGGGTCAAAGTAGCTTACTACGGCTTTGCTCTCCTTGAGCTGGTCGCCTGTAATTCCTGACGAGTATTGGTAGTGAGTGATTTTTCATCTTTTTTATGAAAATCATGTGTCTGTCTGCATCAGCTTTGGTCCTATGTGCACGACAGCACGAGAGAAGCAAATCATTCATATCGAAGGCTTCAATTAAAGCTCCATCTGGAGTTGGGTAAGTCAGGCTGTTAGGATGGTTGCCGAGAAACAGAAACGGGCGAGCGAGACCTCTGATCGGGTCTCCTGGGGCTCTCTCTGAACCAGTAACCATCCGGTGGTCGATTGTTCGTTCGCACATGCGGATGCGGTGGGCGGACCCAGCAAACAGCCCATGCCTGAGGCGTTGGGTAGCTGACGAGTGACGACGGCCAGCAGATTTGGGGCGATGGAACCGTTTCCGAGAGAGGATTTGCTTCCTCTCTGTCTCTGAAACGGTTCACGTGCTGCGCCCACATGTGCCGCACATGCCTCTCATCTATGGCAAGTGGCTCCAAAAGATCCCACGGTAGCCAAGATCTCAAGCTGAAGCTGATGCTGCTGTCTAGTACCATTCTACCAACTAGAGTACTTACCACCTAGGAAGTTTACTAGTCTGGATTCACTGTCTAACAATAGTTAGTTGACTAATAATTCAATATCTGGTTGATCTAGTTAGTAAGATAATTGTTGTCTAAAAATCTAACTAACAATTATCTAATCGACTATCTTACGTGTTTGAATTCAAAAGAAATAGTTATTATCAGATAGTTACTATCTACGTGGAACCAAACAGGGTCTACAGTGGCTAAAACATATCACAGAGCGATAACCCCATGGATTTCTTTGGAGATTCCCTATGTACATAGTAGTGCTCCTAAATAATGGTAAAGAGATCAGTAAAAATCACCAGCCTTGCCAATAACTTGTGTAGCTCAGCATTGAGTGTCCCCATAGCAAGTTCACGCACAGCAGGGCACAGCCCAATGCCAAGCTGGCGGGAGGGCCCACATTGGTGAACCCCATCGCACCCCCCTGCCGCTATTTGAGAGAGCGAGAGCCCTTGGCGGATCACCATTTACAGACGCGCCCTTTCAAAACCCCGATATTTGCAAACGCGCGCGCAGCTCGTCCGGCGCGGAGGCGTGGGGATCTGCTGCTCTGGCCTGTGCTGAGGAGACTTTTTTTTTTGGCAGATAGCCCCTCGCGTTTGCTCTCTTATTCGGCCCGCGCCCTCTGTTGCCATCCGCGCCCGCTCTTCTCCCGTTCGCCCCTCCCTCCTCTCTCTCTCAGTCTCGCCGCCCGGGGAGGAGGGCTCCGTCCGCCGCTCCCGGGGAAGAGCCCGCCCGCCATTGCTGCCGCTGGTTAGTCGCCCTGCCCCCTGATCCAACTCCCTCCCCTCTCTGGCTCTCTCGATCGCATCGTGCTGCCCCGAGTCGGCCCCGTGGTCGGCCGCATTGGACAAATGCCGCTCGCTCGCTCGCTCACGCAGTCTAGTTTCGTAGATGTTGTACGTCGGAGATTTTTTTCCCGGTGCTTGGGTGGCGGCGGTGGTTTGAGGAACCCCCAATGCCTTGGATCTAGACGGAGATTGCTCTGCCCGCATTTGTTGCCACGGTCTCGTACCAAGTCTGTTCAGATTCGTGCCAACATTTGACTGCGAAACATTAGGACTCCAAAAGAAAAAAAAAAGTGTAGACACTTCGAAGAGGCACACTCTTGTGAGGTGTGATACTCGAGTACTGGTTGCCAACCAAATTCGTGCGAGCATCCGCTGTGGGCGATTGAGCAAGGGGATAAAGATTGCCTGTTGTGTGACGGAGCGCCACATGCTGATGATTGCCCGGTCAGAGAAACGTTGTCGTGGGCAGGGAGAAAAGGTGGTAATCATGATATCCTCACTGGTGTGGTGTGTGAGTGGCTAGGCCTCACTCAAGCTTGCTAGTTCGGCGTGGCTGTCTGTCCTCTCCATTGTCATTGGCAGTTGGTTCTGCTCATCGCCAGCTACGAGTTGTCCTCCCTGCGCTGCTGTTGGAGACTGTAGCCTTCTGAATCTGTCTTTGCTTCTTTAATCTTGGGTATGGATTGTGGTATGTGATGTGAGATTCTTTTCGTGCAGGTGCAGCGCTGACTGGGGAAGATGGTTGTCCAGGAGTTCACAGTTGATCTCAACAAGCCCCTCGTTTTTCAGGTATGCTTCACTCTTAATTCGTTGCTTCTTTGCGATGATTGTTGTTGTGAATCTTACCCTTTTTGAAGTAGCTTTTGGGATTGTCTGGCGCACTTTACAGTTCTTATTATTGCAACTTTGGGGTTTTCAAAACCTGGTCTAATGTCGTAGACTGCCTTTTCCTCGGCAATAATTGTGGCAGGCATACTGCTGGTGTACTCCCTCCGTATCATAATTAGATGACGTTTTGGACAAGCTTTGAGTCAAACATTGGGAATATAAATGATCAATAACTTTTAAGTTGTTGAGATTCCAAATGTGAAAATTATATGAATAGATTTGTCTTGAAAAATACTTTCATAAAAGTATACATATATCATTATTCCATAAATATTTTTATAAAAACAAGAGGTCAAAGTTGTGTTTGGGAGACCGTGTCGCTGTCCAAAACGTCATCTAATTAGGATACGGAGGGAGTATATTATGTTAGAAGAATCTCATGTAGTTGTCAAATTCCGAGTTTCTGAAATACATGTCCCGTTGTTTCACAGTTAACATAACCATCTTCTGGTTGCCTCTTAATTCTGTGGATGAAGGTTGGCCATCTTGAGGAACGTTACCAGGAATGGGTTCACCAGCCTATCGTTAGCAAGGAGGGTCCACGCTTTTTTGGAAATGATGTCTTGGAGGTAACGCATTCTGTCATATTGATTTCACACGGGGTTTTGGTATGTACTAACAAACTTTTTGGATTGTCCAGTTCTTGACTCGCACAAAGTGGTGGGCTGTGCCAACAATATGGGTGCCTGTTGTTTGCTTCATGTTCGTGAAATCGTTTTTGATGGGTCATACCGTTCAGGACGTGGTTCTGATGGCTCTATTTGGAATATTTATTTGGACGCTGATTGAATATACTTTGCACCGCTTCCTATTCCACATTGAGACCAAAACCTACTGGTAAGAATACTTCAACCTTCAAGTTGGCAATGTCTCATTATGTTATGTCTTCCTTCTGCTCAAATTGTTGTCGATGCAATGTTGCAGGTGGAACACCGTACATTACCTTCTTCATGGATGCCACCATAAGCACCCTATGGACTCGCTCAGGCTTGTATTTCCTCCTACTGCAACAGCAATTTTGTGTTTCCCGGTATAGCCCTGAAACTGTTATACGTGCAACAAAAGTACTAACACTATGCTTAGAACTGGTTTTGATGAACTAAAACTTTTGGCCATTCAGAAGAAACATGTCCGATTCAACTGATTCCTCCGCTGTTTTATTTTCAGTTCTGGAACATGGTCGCATTCTTCGCAACTCCATCTACCACACCTGCATTATTTGGAGGTGGTCTGTTGGGATATGTGATGTATGATTGCACTCACTACTACCTTCACCATGGACAACCATCCAAAGACCCAGCAAAACATCTCAAGGTGAGGACCTAATATGCCTCCTATAAAAAGTCATGAATTAGCCAGATGCTCCATGGAAATTGCCACAAGGTTTTGATTCCTTGAAACTTTGCCTGATATGCAGAGGTATCACCTCAGCCATCACTTCAGAATCCAAGACATGGGCTTTGGCATTACCTCATCGCTTTGGGATGCTGTCTTTGGGACATTGCCACCATCCATGACACCTGGGAAGAACTGACGCACATAACACAATTCTTGGCATGAGAAATTCTAGGGGGTCTGTAATATATATTCAGCCAGGGACAATCCTGGATCTGTCTTCATGCGATGGGTTGACAATGTCCATTCAGTTCAAAGTTCATGTGGTGTACTGATTCTGTTGATCTATTCTGAATGTGAAGATAGTATTTCGCTGCCTCAGCATTGTGTGCATTGCCAGCTGTCCCGAAAATCGCATGTTAACTCTTTCCGTCTAGTTCTCAAAATCAGAGCATCAGACGCTTGCAAATGCAAGATTCTCTCTCACTCGTTTTTTTCTTCCTCCGGGTCCCCATCATGAGTTGTCCCAGTCTGACAGCAAGGAGCATCAAAGTTGGAAGACTGGGTATATCTGATGGATATTCTAGGCTTGAGTTTACAGATTCAGGAGAGTGCCGTATTTTTTGTGCGTTTGAGAAAGGTACTAGCACACAGTTCACGAGCTTAGTTGCATTCGTCCGTGGTATGTGGAAAAGGAAAGCGAAGAAGAAAAAAAGGAGGGGAAAAATGAAAAGAAAGAAGGAAAAGGGAAAAGAAAAGCAAAGGAAAAAAATGAAAGAGAGAAAAAAGGGAAATACATAAAAAAACATTTTAAAAAAGTTACGTCAACTACAGTAGAAGAGGCGCTGAAGAGCCGGGAATTCTTCCCTAATTGAAGAGGTATCTTATGAGCAGCTTAGGCAACAGCTAAGACCACATAAGAAAGCAATCATTGGCGTGTACGAAATGTCATGTTTATGTTGCTCAATCTGTAATGATAATAAAGAAAATGTGACCAACCTAGGAAGAACTAGGCTGTTTTTCATTAAGAAGAAAATAGGCACCTAAATACAAGGTGAGGGAGGAATTAAATCCGGGTCGTTTTGTACATGACCACACTTTTCACCCCCCAACTAGTTTAGTTATGCTCACTTGCTACTTGTCATGAAAGTTAAAAGGAAATATGAAAAAGGAAGGCAAGAAGAGCAAGCATTCTGATGTAAAGAATTCAGACCATTAGAATTTGTTATGGCTGGAGAAGACACTTACTATTGCAGTAGTAGATGGCACTGGAAACCCAGTAAAATTCTAGGCCTATCTACCAATTGGGTGTTTATTTCTCACGATATAAGCCTGGTTCTGCGATATTTCATTACATTTAGACACGTTCAGAGATGCAACGGGAAAGCATATGTCAATCATTCTGATTCAGAAGTTCAGCATATTCCTCTCAGAGTAATGTGATCGTGCACTCAACAGAGATCATATATTTGAATATTTCGACAGTAATCAGGTGATACAACATCAGTTGGGATTAAGAATGAAGTTGATATCAAAGAAATTTGAGCCTGTAAAGAAATAAAATGTATAGAAACAAAACTAACACGGTAAAAACTGATGTCCTAGAAACTTTAGCACAAACCAGTGACAATACATGACCAGACAGGCCAACCAGCATTCTTCAAGAGCGGATCATGCGAGGTGAATTTTTAGGCCGCCTTCTCTTTCCATTTTTCTGGATTTTTGGTTGACTGGTCAACAGTGCATACATTTTTACAGCAAATAGTTCCTCCGGAAGCTCCTTTTGGTTCTGTTTCATTTGCAGGATTAGATGGGGTGAAGGGAAAGATGAGAATAAACTAAATAACATCAGCACTTTTGAATGTTTACCTTAACATCGAGGATATACAATCCACACCTTCTAAATAGCTCCCTAAAGTATGGGTCCGATCTAGTGACACTGTTATCCACCTTGTCTAACACAAAACCTGAAAAAACATACATTGTGTTCTCAGGGCAACATCAAGCACATGATCTTCTTGAAGAAGTATTAACATTAGAAACAATGCATTGCAACAATTTCCAGCTGCACCACTTTTTGCAAGAAAATATGTTGTGGTAGATAGACGAAATATATGGTACAGCAAACTCACCATTTCTTGCAATGTTCTCTTTCAGAACAAAAAACCCATCAGGTTTGAGCCCAACCTGGAAAGAAAATTGAAGTGTATGCCTGATTAGAATGCATTAGAATTCGATACTATGGCGCTAATAATAGGCGCACAAACAAGACCATTTGGAAGTGTTCATTCAATTGCATATCTAAGGAAAAAGTAGTATGATTACAAATAATGTGGCTTATATAGGTGAATTGGCATTTTCTTAGAACAAAGCTTGATATACAACCAGAAATACAACATTTGCCCAGGTAATATCTGAAAAAAAAATATATACATTGGAAATATTTCTACCAGTGCACCAAGACATCCATCTGCAAGCCATTATTTCCATGATAACAGAATTCCATGAAATCTAAAATTGTAGTGTAGCACTTATTTGCCAATGCATGCAAGTGTCAAATTTGCACTTTAAGTACACCTAATTTTTTTTTGATATAATCCAACAAAAAGCAGTGCACAATTGAAAATAAATCAATGAAGTCATAGTCAAGTCACCTTTGCACGATTAAAAAATGAAACAAAATCATCGTCAGGAAGTTGCCCTATGCACCACTGAATCCAAATCACATCATATCTTCCTTCCTCAGGAGTGAAGTCCTGAAGAAAGAAGTAAACTAGATTATACAAAGAGAAGGGGAGAATAATTTTTCAAAGAATACCTAAAGAGAGATAACGACCTACAGTACCACCTGAAGAGGCACACAGTAAAAGTTGGCAGCCTTGTGTGAGTCTTCTCCTTGGTCCATAAATCCAGTAAGATTTTCCCGTGCTGCTTCAAGAAAATGAGATACTGGCTCAACAAGATCTACCTGAATTCCAAATTTTCAAAAAGGGTCAAAACATAAGAAGACACAACAAAAACACCATAGGCCAAACATAAATAACAATTTAAGTGTATATACATCAGAAGAATGCAAAATAGGCCGTTTGCTGTGAGTATCATGGTATGATATGTCATTCACATACATGTACAAGATGCTGCAGTTTCTGAGTATGCATTTATCTTCAGGATTAGAGGAGCATGACAAGAGAAGACAGGTCGCATACCTCATTGAAATGCCTGAGAAGAAAATTCTTTGTGACACGTCCAATACCCGAGCCGCAATCTGACATATTTTTGAAAAAGTACACATAAGAACATCACAGATAGCACACAAGGATTCCATAAAATGAACATTACTACACATTAACTTCCACAGAGCGAAATCACTAGAACAAACTCACACAGAAACAAGCTCTACTGGCACTAGCCAAAACTTTCTTGCAGTGATAAATAAACTCACCAAGCGCAACCAGATGACGCTTCGCGGTGCCGAACCGGTCGGCCAGGAGAGGGCGGAGGAAGGCGTCGCTGCCCTTAACATCCACATCGTTCACACACCCATAACCTCCCAGGACCCCCTCGGTCGACGCCTCCACGCCCTACGGCACCAATTCGACCAAATTCTAAGCTAAATTTGTAGGCATGAATAAGCATTTGGACTGGGGGTTTAGGGTTCAGGGCCTCGGGGTGGAGTAAAGGATGGGTGCTTTACTTGCCAGTAGGCGATAGCCTTGGTGTACCACTCCTTGCGCTTCCCGTCGCCGGCTCCTTCCTCGCTGGCTTCGGCGGCGGGGGCGGGGGCCGGGGCCGGGCGGCTTCAGCTTCCCCCGCGGAGGAAGCCGTGGCGGTGGAGCCGAGCTCTTCCGCCCACATCTCGGTGGCGTTGGAGAAGATGCGGCCTGCGGAATCGAATCCGCGGGAATCCATCACTCCGGCGGCGGCGGCGGCGGACGAGTGATGGCTGCTTCTGCTTGGGCGCGCGTGCTGGAGAAGGAGAGAGGGATTCAAACGTGCTGTTCCAATTTTTACAGGGGTCATTTAGCATATGTGAACTACGCTGTCACGACGTTGGTTACTTTTCGCGAAATTGCCTATCCACGAGGTTTCTTTTCTTTTTACAGACGAAAGGGATACATCACATTAGCACATCGTTGTAGCGACTAAAAATGAAGAAATCCTTTTCCCTTTTAGTCCCCGGCGTCATTATTATTCTGAGATAGTCCACTTCGTTTAAAAATTACCACACGCTAGTCCTTTTCCCTTTTAGTCCCCGGATTTGCAACAAGCATGACTATGTCATTTAAATTTTGAGGTAATCCACTTATATATTACTCCCTCCGTATCAGAAATACAAGATATTTAGGACAGCGACACGGTCTCCAAAACACAACTTTGACCCTTTGTTTTTATAAAAATATTTATGGAAAAGTGATATATGTATACTTTTATGAAAATATTTTTCAAGACAAATCTATTCATATAATTTTTACATTTGCAAACTCAACAATTTAAAAGTTATAGATGATTTATATTCTCAATGTTTGATCAAACCTTGTTTAAAACGTCTTCTATTTCCGATACGGAGGGAGTATATATAGTTGACAAAACACCCCAAACGCAGGGTGTTTGATCGATTCCACCCGTTTTCAATGACGCAAAGCTTTTAGGCATCATGCTAGATGGCTCCCATTGATTAGATTATGCTTATTCATGAGGTTGCGATGAAGAAATTGTGCAAATGCCAAAAACCACTATGATCATCACTGATGATCCTTTTAGTTGGAGCTCTAAACCATATTTATGTTTACACCTTCACGGAATATTCCCTTCGGATAGCTTTATAGACGTTCACCAATTTCTCGTTTAGACAAGTTTTAGAAGGTGTTGTGGCTCTAACAAGACGCAAGTCACATGAGTTTCAGATTTCTAACAACAATAGTTGCATATATATAGTGACTTACTCCCTCTTTACAATTATATGTGTCGGTCTAGTAGTACCTTCGGCTGTCTAAGTTCATAGCATGTTGGAAGCGTTTTTGTTGCATCCACTACCTAAATGTGGGATAGTTAGTGGGGTTTAGGTAGCCTGCTGGAGATGCTCTAAAGGCCGTGCCTTAGTCAAAAATTGACGTAACACACAATGGTAGTCTCGTAGACTGTTAGATATGCTTGCAAAACATGTTATATCTCAATTTGACAAAAGGCTAAGATACTCATGGGAGCGCATGTTATGGTGAAGAGACACTATTGTGATGCCATCTCTCTCAAGACATATCTTATTCTAACAAAAGGCGTGTTGTGGTAAAGAAACGATCTATTGTGATGTCACCTCCCCTAGTACAGTACCCATTCAAGACTCGAGAGCATAGGAAAGTATGTTTTATGATGTCACCAATGGATAGAGACTTGGGGGATTAGAAATTGTAGCCCATATTGGAAGAACATTAACGGTGACTTCAATATCTTACTCTATGTGGATAATACTTTTCGGTGAAATTAACATACCAGTGTTGGTTTTTATAACTCTATGTGGATAATACTTTTAGAAGTTAACATATCAGTGCTAGGTTTGCCGTAAGAAAGGTGTAGTGGGTGCGCAATGTGGGAGGGGCGGGGAGGGGTACCTAACTCATTAGCTTAGTGTACACATGGTGGGATGATTTTTGCAATAAAACATGTGTGGTCTTTGCAAGAGAATGTCTTTGGAAGAATGACAAACAAGTCTACAACATTCTTTTCTTTGCAAAACCATAGTGACATATATGGGTGTTTCTCAGCCTTTGCTGTTTTGAAATAAATGCTAGAAGATACATTGGAAATTAACATTTCATCGCCTGAAACTTATTACCCATAAAGAATCTCTTGTAATGTAACATTCTAAAGTCCTAGCAAAACTTCGAGCAGATTTGAACAAAATACTGACATCAATTTTTTTGTCATGAATATACAAACATTCGACCTGTTGTTATTCAGAGAATGAGGCAACTTATCTCGAATGATCAATAAGGCAACACTGAAGAACTATTGCATGGTGCCTTTCTCATAATTTAACAAATGATACTCATACAGAGTGAACCGTTGTATTTTTCCCTCATAAGAAAAGAAATAATGCTGGTATATCTATAGTCGGTGGTCAAGACTCAAGACTCAAGAGGCCAAAATAATGTGACAGTATGTGCAAACTATATTCTGCTGCCTAGTACAAATTCTGGTGTTTTGAAGCTTTTTGCTAATATTGTTGTCACACGTTGAATCTAAAAAGCATGACATCTCCTTCCTGCACAACATAATCCTTCCCTTCCAACCTCAACTGCAGTCAACGTGACAGATTAAATAAACAAGAAAAAAAACATATTTTTAACTGCATGTTTCAAATCACTGAATGTAGGGTGTATCAACGCAAATATCTTTACCAGCCCTTTCTCCCTTGCTACTCCAAGAGAACCAGCTGCAACAAAATCATCGTAGGATACCTGAGGTATGGTAGTAATCATTGTAAAATTATTAAATATCAAACAGAAAAAGCTTGTAACAAAATATCCAAAATCCATAGAGGTGAAGTATCGGCATTTGTAACTGCGAGATATCATAACATGTAAACTGAAATCCGAAATTTGGTTACTAAATTCTCATAATTTTGTACACAGCTTACAGTTTCAGCTCTGATGAATCCTTTCTGAAAGTCACTATGAATAACGCCAGCTGCTTGTGGTGCAGTCATGCCTACATGTAGAATTACATGCAGTTATAATGATTACAAAAACTTCTTCAAATATTACAGTAAAAATAATTGTAAGGAAGAAGAAAACCTGAAAGAATAGTCCAAGCTTTTGTTTCCTAAAAGGACACAGTTAAAGGTCTGTCAGTTTGTGTTAACTGCTGAAAAGAAAATCTTTAACAGCACAAAAGATGCACCTTGTCTCCGGTTGTGAAATAAGTTCTTAATCCCAATAGATTATATGTTGCTTTTACCAAATTTGCTAGTCCACTTTCAGCAACACCAAGAGATTTTAAATACTCTACTCTCTCTTCCAAAGGTAGCTCAGCGAGTTCAGCTTCAACCTGTTTATGCATTCCATGATTTTGTTAGCACAGATAGAACACATATGGATAGGCAACATCACTCAGGAAAAGAATAAGAAACTATTTCCCATAAATTTCTTCAAAAACTTCCAGTAGTTTAGATGCATACAACAAACCTGAGCTGATATTGTAACCATACCAGACTGCAAGTCTGATGCTGCTTTAGCCACCTCTTTGACATGAGGATTGGTATCAGGTTCAGCAAGATCAGATTCTGTTACATTAGCAACATAAATGACAGGTTTCATAGTTAGCAGATAAAGATGTTGTATAGCTTCTTTCTCATGCTCAGCTAAATCGACCGATCTTGCAGGCTTTCCTTCCATAAGAGCCTGCTGAATTTTTTCCAACCCTGATTTCTCTGCTTGTTCCTAAGTAGTTACAACAGTTAGAACATCAAACATAAAAGGCCATCAGAATGAAAGAATTTGTATGTCTCACCTTCACTTTTACTTGCACATCTTTAGTTTTGCTCTTGTTAAGCTTATCTAACCTCTTCTCTATCTACAGTTAGTACACAACTGTCAGCAGTTGGAGAGGATCATAGATAGCAATAGAAATTTCTTTTGAAATGTGTGATAACAAGACGAATGGAAATTCCTTCACCAAATTACCTGTTCAAGATCCGTAAATATCAGCTCTAGGTTAATAACATCGATGTCTGATCTGGGATCGACCTTGCCATTGACATGAACTATATCGTCATCCTCAAAGCATCGCACAACCTGAGAATCCAGTAAAAAAAGAACAGATGATAGTTACTCCTACAGCCTCGATACAGATACAGATAATATCTTATAAGAGTCTCATCCAATAATATTTTGCTATCTCCAATAAATAAGAAATGATCTTTCACAAAAAAGAAAAAGAAAAAGAAAGAAATGATAATGAAGCACCAGCAGTGGGTTGCAGTGCTGGATAAGGATAACAGAGTGGCTCCAATTTTACTTCACATATCACATATCAGTAAAATTGGACAAACAAGGGATATCTGATAGAGAATTATCTTATTATTATAGCCTGTAAAGTATAAAGATGCAAGCAGAATGGCGCACAGTAATTGACAGCCACTAGAATTTGGGAAAATATATCAAAGCTTAAGCATACAAGTACAAGATACCAACCTGAAGTATAGAATCCACTTCACGGATGTTTGAAAGGAATTGATTTCCTAGTCCCTGTTGTCAATTATCAACAATAATACCACTATGTATAAACTAATCTGAAACCATCTAAACTTTGCTCAGAAGAGTAGGAGCTATCCTGCAGGTAAATTGAAGACAATGACAAAACTTGTACCTCTCCTTTGCTTGCTCCTTTGACGAGACCTGCAATGTCCACAAGCTCAATGGATGTTGGGACCGTCTGCTGTGACTTGCTTAATTTTGAGAGCACCTGCAAGCGAGGATCAGGGATAGCCACCACACCAACATTTGGGTTGATGGTGCAAAAGGGAAAGTTTGCAGCTTGTGCCTTCCCGTTTTCAACCTGAAAAAAAAAAGAGAACATAGCTAACATTACATTATTTTTGGGAAGAGCCTGCCCTAGTGTCCTATATGTATATCACATGCATTTCTCCATTTGAAACATTTTACTGCAACAAGTCCAGAACGCAACTTGTGCAGCGGCAGAACAACACAAAAGAACAGGATGCGCTGTGAACTTTATTCACTCTTACAAATTATACAGATCTACAATGTCAGCCGTTTGACAAGAATATCTATGTGGCAAAACGTCGAACAGTTGTCGTCCACCGACATCCACCCAACATACGTCACATTTCCACCCTATACCAAGCTAATGAACGAATCCAGAACATGTAGAGAGAATAAAAGAACCAACACATTTCCCTCCCATCTAGAAATATCCGGTTATTATGAGTTCTTGACAGCACGAATTCGTCCCAGGAAGCCAGGAACAGGAAGCAACGAAACAAGCAAGCTTAAATACTCACAATGGCGTTGAAGAGGGTGGACTTGCCGACGTTGGGAAGCCCTACTATGCCGGCGCGAAGGCTCATGCTTATCCGTGCCGAGCGGCCAGACGAGAACCGCCGGGCGCGGGTGGTCCGGCTCCAGCGCCAGTGCTGGAGTAGCGCCGACGAGCCGCACGGGGAGGGGAGGGTCATCGCGGTCTGCGCCGCCGTGGGTGCCCGCGCGAAGCCCGAGAACGCGGAGCCGAGCGCGCGCGACACCGTCGTCATGGGCAGCGCCGGGAGGAGTTACTGGGCGGCGCGCCAACACGGTGGGGCGTACGGTGGTCAGAAACGAGAGAGAGGTGAGAGATGGATAGATGGATGGCACGTGAGATGGCGCGTGAGCGCTTTCAAACCGCACGTGCGAGTCGGCGAGGAGGGATAATTAACTTTTTTGCCCCGTTAAGAAGGAACAAGGTTCTTCAAAAACCACTTTATTAAAATGGCATATATATATTTATTTTATCACCAATGAGAAAAGCTTTTTACTTAGTTTCTACTGATCTTGTTTACGTGGCCAAAAACACCATCCATGACCACTCCAACCCACACATGGACTGAGAGATACTTACCCCTTGCTTAGATGAAAAACTTTTGGAAAAACGTAATTATTATCTAACAATAGAGTAATTAGGCTCAAAATATTCAGCTCGCAAATTACTACATACAAATTGTGTAATTAATTATTTTTTTACCTATGTTTAATGCTCCATGTATACGTCTAAAGATTCGATATGACGGAGAATTTTGTAAACTTTTGAATTTTAAAGGCATCTAAACTAGGCCTTACTCGGTCCATCCAAGCCCACGGATGGATAGTGGCATGACGACGTCCTTGATATGGGTCATCTGGTCGATGCGGCGCGCGTGATCGACTGCAGCGGTTTAGGAGGTTTCACCAACACGCGCAAACACTAACATGGGTCGTGGTTGACAGGTTGTGAGGCGCGTGCTGATGACGATGTGATGACAGTGTATGTAAAAGACGATGGAGATACAATGTGCTATGGCCTATGGCGCACCCATCTCCACGAGGAAGAAGAAAGGGATAGAGAATAAAAAAAAACCTACCTCAAACAATTTTCAATCTCACTTTCAAATCTTTTCTTCACGCCTAGAAAAATGACCAATCGTGGGGATATATCCACGCGTCTACCATGGACAATCCAACCATCAATCTAAAGATGGAAAGATATGAGAAAGAATAAAGAGAAACCAAAAGTTCATGATGCCAATATACTATAGATAAACAATACATAAAAACGATTAGAATAATTTAGAAATAGCAGTATATGATTTCTGATCTGATGTAAAACTATTCTCTATATTTTATATCAAATTATTGGAAATTGTTGGATATTATATTATTTATTTTTTACAATAACTTTTGGTGAGTTTTTTTTTTGAAGCCATTTGGCACCCTTTATTGATCACCAAATAAGATTACATCTTTCACCAAAGCTTCTAGGATAAAACTAGGGGGTTCATCAACCTAATTACATAATAACTTTGATGACATTGCTAGCCTTGCTACTTCATGAGCTACTTTGTTTACTTCTCTGTTACAATGAGCTACTTTTGGCGAGTTAAAAAACTTCATAGTTTTACAAGGAAATTGTTGGAAATCTTGAGATGCCTCGTGGGCATTGTAACTTTTCGTCTGACCTATTTAGTTTGACAGGTTGGCATGTATACCTATATATGTTAGTAAATTTTATAAAAAGATGTTTTGATTTGTTTAGGGACAATAATTTTTTTTATATTTTTAGATGTATATCGTGTCTAGATACCCAGAAAAAAACTTTTTTTTCGAGAAAAAGGAAAGCCATACCTAAAGGACAAGAAAATAAATAGAGAACTGATTGGTTGCAAGATCCACCGTTTAATCCCAAACAGAACCTGAAACCACGACTTCATCAAACCTCGCCGCTGCCGCTGCCGCCGCTGCCGCCGCAGCAGCAGCTGCAGATGGCATCGGAAGACCGCCCGTCGCCGGTGCCGTCCGACGACGCCAACACCACCGTCTCGGACGAACATCTTAGTGCCCCGTCATCACCTTCGACATCCTTGGACTCTGCTCCCGAATCCGATGTCTCCGGCGCGTCCTCGCTACTCTCGGACGGCTCTTCAGGGCCCGACCTCGAGCCCATTGTTTCCAGAAAACCCCGCCCGCCACAGCGCTCGTGGCCGGACTCCGACGAGATCGCGCTCCTCGAGGCCGTCGTGTCGCACCGGCAGAAGCACGGGCGACTTCCGTCGCCCGACGACCTCGCCGCCGCACTGCGGGGCCGCGTCCGCGCGGAGGACCGCCTCAGCGCCGAGCAGGTCGCCAAGCGGCTGCGCGCGCTCCGCACCCGGTACGACAGCGCCGCCACCCGCCTAAAACGCGGCATAATCCCGGCGAAGGACGGCGACGTCACCATCTACAAGCTCTCCAAGCTCATCTGGGCGGACACGCGCACGGGGAAGAGGGAGAAGAAGACCCGTGCGGCCGACGCGCGCAAGGACCCGAGGGGGTTCGGCGAGCTGACCGAGCTGTACCCTTGCCTCTCCGCGGAGGCAGAGGCGATTGACGCGAGGTGCGGCTACGAGTCGCTGAAGAGGGCGTTCGGGCACATCGGTGACGACACGGCGGCGCGGCTGGAGGCGAAGCTGAAGAGGCAGCGGGTGGCGGAGGCCAGGGCGAACGCAAAGCTTGACCTGCTGAGGACGAACGTTGCCAAGGAGCTTCAGAGATTTATCAAGTGAATGGTGATTCCTTCATCTTCTTTCTGGTCGTACATGGATTGCCGTAGAAAGACACACTAAGATTGAAATGTTGTCAGATTCTTTTCTTTGTGGCATGTTTGATGGCACCATCAACTGCAAAGAATCTGAAATGTCCTGCCGCGAATGGTTTGCATTGAGTTTGTTTTGGTTGCACTATCATTATCTTAACTAAGAACCGGTTTTCAAAAGAAAATAATTTTTCAGAAGTACACTGATTCTCTACGCCATCTTATAGTTTGTTGGTTTGAAGCTGCTAACACATTACACATACTATCTAATGCAAATGGTAGTTACAGCATGCCACCACACTTATGGCCAAAACATTTCATGAAGCCCATCTAATGCAAATGCAAAGAGTGATGATATTTCAGGCCTAATGTTGTGTTTTGCATCAAAGGGCAATTTTGATTGTCATATAAAGTTAGGGTGGTATTTGTAAGGGCTTCTGCTCCCAGATTATCATCCAGAGCAGCTGGAGCGGGAATGCATTCCAAACACTCCCCTGCGAATCTGGGACTACGACTATGACTATGTGATTCTCTGAATTCCTTATGATTCGGAATGCTGATCTTCTTACGTTTTCTTTTCCCATACCATTTTGATTGTCATTACAGGTATTGCTCAAAGTAGCATGATTAGTAGCCTAGTGGTAACAGTTTGATTGTGTAGTCCCCTTGTAGTACTAAAAAAAATCATGAAACTTCGTTATCTCCAGGGTTGTAGTTTTATGATCTCAAACTCTTTATCTTTGCAATTGTAGCCTGGGTGTTTGGACAAGTCATAATAAAATTTCTGTTGAGAACAAAAATCCCCAAATTCTATACTGAAGTTGTGCACAAAACCGTTCTGGCTTGCAGAAGTGACGGACTTTGTTGAAGGAAGCTTGATCATGGATGGATGGAGGATTATTACACGCGCCAAGTGAAAGTGGCTTTATGATTTTGTCAAGGAGAGAAAGCTACATAACATGCAGGAAGTTGCTGTGTTCTGGTTGCTTACTTGTTAGAGTTTGCTAGTGGCTGTTCGTTTTGTTGCCTGAGTTGTGCTTTCATCCAAGGGCTTGTTTGGAAACATATGAATCCCCTTCAATCCATACATATTGGAAGGGATTGTGGTGGAAAATAAGCTCATTTTCCACTCTAATCCATATGGATGGGGAGGGATTGAGTTTGTCCCAACAAGCCCTAAGTTGGAATCCCAGCAATAATATAGTTACAAGAGCTCATTTTATGGCCTTTTATAAAAGCAGTCAAAACTTTTTTTCTTATAAAAAAGTAATGGTTGATTGCAAATGACCTAGTTAATGAGCATTCGAACTTGATCTTAATGTGACGTACTGAAACACTTGTAGAATGTAATTGAGTTAACAGAAACATGGCGTTTAGCTGTTGCCTAAGCTGCTCGTACATTTCTGTAACCCAAAATAGTTTGCGTCTCTTTCCGTAATCTGTAAACTCGAAACACAGAATATGCACGAGGTATACCAATTCTTCAAACTGTAGAGCTCTTTGCTATCAGATTTAGAGAAAATCTTTGCATCTGCAAATATCTGATGCTGTGATTTTGAGAGATTTTTTGAGGATCAACAGACATCAGGATACCACATGAACTTTGAATTGAATGCACATATGTACCCATATGGAAATGTCCCAAAGACATCGTCCCAAAGCGACGAGGTGATGCTGCAGCCCTTGTCTTGGATCCTGAACTTGTGGTCGAGGTCTTTCCACAATTATATTGCCAAGAAAGAAAAACAATCTAACATTAGACCCTGTTCAAAAACCCAATGTTGTAATAATTGTAAAGTGCAAATAATGCAATTTCAGAACAATCTCATGATTTATTATATCAAGTTTGACCAATTATATATGAAAAAATATAAATATATATAATATATCAAATAAACATCATTAGATTAATTATGAAATGTATTTTTATAAAAAAAATAGAGCCATAAATCCATTACTAATAAATATAATACTATTTTCTAGAAACCTAATTAAATGTGAACTGAGATTCTTAGGATAGAGGTAGTACCTGCCAAGATTGCAAAGAGTGAATCATATCCGGAAGGAGAGGCTGGTTGAGATGAACTGATGAACTTCTGTACAAGTCCCTGTCTGCGGGCTACTGGGCTATTGGGCATTTGGGCTGCATTATCCTCCATGGGCCACGAAATTCTATTGCCCTTTTGGGTCACTGTGAGGAGCCTCGCGGGGGAAAATCCATTCCCGTCCCCGACCACGATCTCAGTCAGTCCTCGACGACGACGGCCTCGTCGCCGTCGGTCGCCAATTCGCCATGCGCCTCGCTCACCCCGTTCTCAAGCTGCCGCCGCTGCCATGCAGCTCTTCCGCCTTCTCCACTACCGCGGCCGTCACGGATGTCTCCTCCGCGGACCGCATGCTGGCGCTCCTGCGCGGGTGCGTCTCCGCGCCACACCTCCCGCTGGGCCTCCAAATCCACGCTCGCGCCGTCGTGTCCGGCGCTCTCTCCAGCCACCCGGCGCTCCACACCCGGCTCCTCGGCATGTACGTCCTCGCGCGCCAGTTCCGCGACGCCGTCGCGGTGTTCTCCGCGCTCCCGCGCGCCGCCGCCGCATCGTCGCTGCCGTGGAACTGGCTCATCCGAGGGTTCACCGCGGCGGGGCACCACAGCTTCGCCGTCCTCTTCTACGTCAAGATGTGGACCCACCCCGCCGCGCCGAGCCCCGACGCGCACACCCTCCCTTACGTCGTCAAGTCCTGTGCCGCGCTCGGAGCGGTGTCCCTCGGCCGCCTGGTCCACCGCACAGCGCGGGCGATCGGGATCGCCGACAATGTCTACGTTGGGAGCGCGCTCGTCAAGATGTACTCTGATGCTGGCCTCCTCAGGGACGCCCGCGAGGCGTTCGACGGAATGCCGTGGCGTGATTGCGTCCTGTGGAACGTGATGATGGACGGGTACATAAAGGCTGGAGACGTGGGTGGGGCGGTGCGTTTGTTCCGGAACATGAGGGCGTCCGGTTGCGAGCCCAATTTTGCGACTCTGGCATGCTTTCTGTCTGTGTGTGCTGCTGAGGCTGACTTGCTGTCTGGGGTGCAACTTCACTCTCTGGCGGTGAAATGTGGTTTGGAGACGGAGGTGGCAGTGGCTAACACATTGCTATCGATGTATGCCAAATGCCGGTGCTTGGATGATGCATGGAGGTTGTTTGAACTGTTGCCACGGGATAACTTGGTAACCTGGAACGGAATGATCTCAGGATGTGTTCAAAATGGGCTTCCTGATGAAGCATTGGGATTGTTCTGTGATATGCAGAGGAGTGGTGCTCGACCAGATTCAGTTACGCTAGTGAGTTTGCTACCGGCTTTGAACGACTTGAATGGTCTCAAGCAGGGCAAGGAGGTACATGGTTATATTATCAGGAATTGTGTGCACATGGATGCCTTTTTGGTGAGTGCTTTGGTAGACATCTATTTCAAGTGCAGGGATGTGAGGATGGCACAGAATGTGTATGATGTGTCTAGGGCTATTGATGTGGTTATTGGCAGTACGATGATATCAGGTTATGTTCTTAATGGGATGAGTGAAGAGGCACTGCAAATGATCCGGTACTTGTTAGAACAGTGCATCAAACCAAATGCTGTTACTGTAGCTAGCGTCTTGCCAGCGTGTGCTAGTATGGCTGCTTTGCCTCTTGGTCAGGAGATCCATGGTTATGTTCTAAGAAATGCATATGAAGGAAAATGTTATGTGGAGAGTGCACTGATGGACATGTACGCAAAGTGTGGCAGACTTGACCTGAGCCATTATATCTTCTCCAAGATGTCTTTGAAGGATGAGGTGACATGGAACTCAATGATTTCAAGCTTTTCACAGAATGGTGAACCAGAAGAAGCTCTAGACCTATTCCGTCAGATGTGTATGGTCGGAATAAAGTACAATAATGTAACAATATCTTCTGCCCTATCAGCATGTGCAAGTTTGCCAGCTATATATTATGGGAAGGAGATTCATGGTGTTATCATAAAGGGTCCTATAAAGGCTGACATATTCGCTGAGAGTACTCTGATAGACATGTATGCGAAATGTGGGAACTTGGAGTTGGCTCTTCGTGTTTTTGCATACATGCCTGATAAGAATGAAGTATCATGGAATAGTATAATTTCTGCCTATGGCGCTCATGGTCTTGTTAAAGAGGCAGTCAGCTTGTTACATCGTATGCAGGAGGAAGGATACAAGCCAGATCATGTTACATTCCTTGCTTTGATATCTGCTTGTGGTCATGCTGGGCTGGTTGAAGAAGGACTTCAACTTTTTCAATGTATGACTAAGGAATATCTGATTGCACCACGAATGGAGCATTTTGCTTGCATGGTCGACCTATACAGTCGTTCTGGGAAGTTAGATAAAGCTATACAATTTATTGGTGATATGCCTTTCAATCCAGATGCTGGCATTTGGGGTGCCCTTCTCCATGCTTGCCGTGTGCATCGCAATGTTGAACTTGCGGACATCGCTTCCCAAGAACTGTTCAAGTTGGACCCTGGTAATTCTGGTTATTATGTCCTCATGTCCAATATAAATGCAGTTGCTGGGCGATGGGACGGTGTATCAAAACTTAGAAGATTGATGAAGGATAATAAGATCCTGAAGATACCTGGGTACAGCTGGGTAGATGTTAATAACAGCAGCCATTTATTTATTGCAGCAGATAAAAGCCACCCTGATTCTGAAGATATCTACACGTCCTTGAAGGCCCTGCTTCACGAACTAAGAGAGGAAGGCTATGTTCCCAGACCAGATCTATGTCACCCCATGCACCCAGATAACAACACGCAGGTGGAATTTAAAAGTACAAAAGATTGTTTGATGTTCTATGCACCTTAATTATTTCTTGAACCTAATGATAGCAACTTTGTTGAATGAAGTGATATTATTTTACTAATCTAAAAGATCCTGTTCCTGCCTTGCTGCTGATACATGCGCAAACTTAAATTTAATCAAACATGGGAATCATACATGCCATTGAGCCACTGACTGTATGTAGTTGTTATTATAGTAAATATACAAAATGACAGCGAACAGCATAACAAAGTAGACTAATTAAGATGGCATAACAAAAGTTTAACAAACTGAGGTGTCATTTTAACATACGCAATCATATTGCTTTTGTAAGACGTATCTATGTATAACTGCAGTTGTCGTCTCCATTATGACATTACATTTAATCCTTGTATCATTATGTTGTTGAAGGTTATGGCAATATGATTTGTCCCGGTGGCACTGATATGCCCTTCTGATGGAAATTCAAGGAAGAACACATTGTTATACAGACCACTGGCTGTTGAAGAGCAGTATGTGTAATTGTGTATGCAGTTCGACATTTGCATGAGAAAAAAAGGTGGTGAGTATAACTTGTTTGCAACTTTGTATATTAGATTATTCATACTCTCAGGCTGGATAAAGGCATTCCAGGCCTCCTTTTTGCTGCTAATATATGGGGTCTGAACTTGAACATTCTCATCTGTAGCAAAGATATAAATGGAAGTTATGAGCAATAAAAATTCCAAATTTTTTCCTTTCTTCTTTTTAAACTCTTCTAAAGAAATTAAAATAGTACATGGCATGCGCACAGGACAGGTCAGTGTTGTCCTACATTTCTTTTGCACTGATAACCCTTCATACAACTCTGCAAGCTCTTTCGATTTATGGGCCTAGTCAATGGTGATAGTTTTCTGTGTAAACTGTTCCTGCATTTCTGTCTTGGACTTCTGCAGTACTCCTACAGTTCATTTTCTATCGCACTATTTTCTCCAACTCTTTTATGTTATCTGATGAAGCAACATGTGTAGTGCGTGCTGTAGGGATATCTTTTCTGAAGCATGAGAAACACACGGAAGACCAAGGGGGAAAAATCTGCGTAAAGATATTGGCATTTTTAGGGAGAAGCTTGACATATCCTGTCAGGCTGCAGCTATGGTGTTGCTGCTTCAGTTGCAGGTTGCAAGAATGAGCTGGTAACGAATCTGTAATACTGTTACCGTGTTAGATGATCAGCTTTGGTACGCAAATCCAGTACACATAAAATGAAATTGCTTCAAGTGCATATATACTATATCTATCTGATATTTAAGCCGATGTTCTGATCCATAATCTGAATGAACCTGAACAATAGCAGTCTCAGACACTGAAGTCGCACATTGTTATTTACAAGACACAGCAGGGTCACTTTATACACCACAAACTGTTAATTACTTTCTTCAACACCTGTATTTCCGCAGAGAGAATTTGACTCATATGTCATCATCTAAAACTTTCAGCCCACCAGCAAGCCTCCGGCGCTGCATCTGTGCGAGACTTTGAGGGTTCCTTATCGCGTCCAGCATCCTGTCGAGGAACTGAACGAACTGTTGGTGCTCATGAGCAACCTGAGGATCTGAAAACCTGTCGAGTCGCGGCTCATGTTCCTGCACGTTCGTTGGCATCAGAGAAGTTTTATTAGCAGAAACCAAGCAGGAATTATCTCGACTCATCTCTTCATCAAAGGAATTTCACTCTATATATATGTGGTTCGGGAACTGAACCTGAAACGACAGGAAAAGGGAACGAACCGTGATCCTGGTGGTGTCCGTCTTGATTTCCCGCCCGTGCGTGTTGCTGCAGACCGATCGATCCCCCGCCGGCGGATGAGGAGAGCGGAGCAGCCGCGGGCCACGGTGGCCGCCGGTAAGACGGCCGGCCAACTGGATTCTTCCGAGCACGAGGCGCGCCGCCATGTTTGTTTGCCGAAGAGAGGTTGTCGTCAGAGGTGAGATGTTGCGTTGGTTCCCTCGCCAACCTTTCCCCTTCCGCCAAGTATAGGTAGGCTGCTCCGCTGCTGCAGCACGCGAAGCATCTTGTAGGTGCGGTGCGGACGGCACGGCACGAAGCCGAGTCGGTCAAGGGAACGGGATGCATCGGCGACCTCGTCTCCTCTCTTTTCGGCCGTTTGAAGTAGGACTCGACTGGCCGCGTCGTACAGAGTTGAATTTGACATTTGAATCGACCGCAGCACGCACCGTACAGGTGACGACAATGTGTTCTAGAAGAATTTTTTGCCCCTGCCTGGACGTACCGTGTCCCTTTCCTCTGCGTGGGCGATCCGTATAATACTATAAATTTTTTCACAATTGGAACCATAATTTTTGGCTGTAATTTTTTCAAGGAACTTTGTTGATCTCGATGCTTCTTTATGTTTCTCATTAAAGATGGGTTTGTTGAAACATGAGAAGTGTGCTTAAGTATATAATGGCAATATTACTTGATTACGATTGGAACACATGATCTTCATTGTATATGGACATTACATGTGTGAGAAAAAATATGTTTAAACAGACTATACATGGCTTGTTTTTTTTATAAAAAAAAAATAGATTATCATAAAATCCAAATGTACATATTTTTTGTTATTACTCTCGTAATTTCTATACCTTTTCGACACGAGAACTATAGGCACTTTGTAACTCTATTATTTATATATAATGGATTTCACAGCAAATTTGTATATAATGGATTTCAGTAGGTTTGGCCGAGAAGAAGCTCGCCACCGCCGTTCTCCGAGGAAAGAATACTAAAGTCACTCACGCTCTCCCTCCACTCCTCTTCGACGCCTTCCCTTTCTCTCCTGATGACTCACTCATTAAGGGCATGAGCAATGTTTATTGCCGAATTAGCTATCATTTGTAGCTGTAGTTCTGCCTCACATTCATCGAATCTGGTGAACTGAATACAAGTACAAAAGATTATGCGAGACATGGACTTCAACTGTTGTCGACAGAATTGTCAGGTGGTGAACAGAAGTACTAATTGTACATGATTAACTCATGGCATTTTTCAGCCAGCTGGTAGTAGACTCTTTGTTCCGAAGCATCGAGGAAAGCGCATGAATCTGCAGGGCAACTCAAAAGGGTTTTACCGCTACTGTATGACGGAAGATTTCACGTCCAGGACCTGCACTTCCCCCTTGGATGCAATGACGGCGTATGGTCTGCAGCAGGTTGCAGTGTAAAAACAATTGCTGTTTTTTTTTTCTTAAGGTTTGTGTGTGCTCAGAGACAGAGATTTTACCGGTTGCTGCAAATGATTCCATGATCCACAACGCCATCAATTTTGTCCAACTTCTCTGCTACCTGACCTGTAAGCAAGATGGCAGAGCAATCATGGTTACTGGGCTGAAACCGAGTTTAGATCTCCGGTTGCGAGGGAGGATCTTCATTCAGTTCGCGGCATACCAAGATCTGGGATCGGAGTTGTGAAGATGACATCCAGGACGTGATGGCCCTCCTTGGTGACCAATGGATGGTCACCCCCTAGTGGACCAGCCGTTCCAAACGACGGCCTCCTCCAAACCTTCATCATATCACAAGAAAAAACACAACACACTCCAGTGATCAGAAAGAACAGATGCATACTTGCTTGAGGTTCAGAAATCCAGAAGCATCACAAGTTCTGAAATTCCAACATGCTGTATACTGTATAGTATTAGGTTCGATGGGGGGCTGACCTCTGCATCTCCTAGAAACAGATCATCGATCTCTTCAGCGGTGTCCATCCAGTTTCCCTGAAATAACCTGCTCTCTCTTTATGAACAGAACATTGCATGAAACCATATGCGATGCGATGAAGCAACGGATGACTGCTTACACTTTTGACCAGGACCGGGATAGAACCCTCGACGCCCGTCACATACTTGTCATTTCCAGTGATGAAGACAAGCTTGTCAGCAGATTTAGCCATTGCCTGTATATAATATATAGACGAGGAAAGTGCCTAAGTTTTACTCATGTGCTCGCTTGTGTCTGTCTTGAGAGCCCGGAGCCTAAAGGGATCTGATCTTCTTACCTTCTCCACCATGAAAGAAGGCTCTCCGCTCTCGGTCTTTCGCCGCCCAATGACCGCAGCCAGCGTGCCCTCCTCGATTGCTTCAGCGTCAGTGAAAGCAAAATCAATCTATAGGTCAGTGAGCACGGTTTCAGATGCTGTTCTTCTTCTTCTCCTCCTGAGCTGAGTAGCAACAACTAACAAGATGTTTAGATTACTACTAACCTGCAGGGTGCCTTGCTGATAGCTGCTAGCCCGTATCCCTGCCTTGTCTGCCTCGCTCGCAATGAGCACGGACCTGGCTGGTCAATCCCAGGAAGGAAGCTGGTTAGAAAGAATAGATGCCAGTCAGGCAGTCACTGTCACTGATTCCACGAGGGAGTGTCCGGTGAGCAATGACACGATTCCATACACGGTTACACACACAGACAGGAAAGGATAGGCACCAGGACTCACGAGGTGACTGCGGTGATGCCGGTGAGAGATCCCCGGCGAAGGCGCGTGCCGAGGTACTGGATGGCCAGGGCCGACGCTGGGCCGGAGCCTAGCCCGACCACCATGCCGCTGCTCACGAACTTGTCCACCTGCAGTGAGTGAGGAAGTGAGTGAGCAAGGAATTGAACACGGGCACAGAGACATGGCGGCTACGAACGAGCGGTGAGGTGAGGTCTCTCACTTACGGTGAGCTTAGCGGCGTCGAAGAGGTCGACCACGTCGGCGTCGGCCGCCGAGGCCGAGCAAGCAACTCTTCGTCGCAGTGCGGAGGACGGTGGGCAGTGGTTCCGGCGCGGCCACCTCGGGCACGGTCGGAGCTGCAACGAGGGAGCTACACTTGGACTGGCCATGGCCTCCATGGATTAAGGAATTCAGGGCCAGGGCTGCACAGCTATGAACAAAGACGGACATGGTAGGGCCCACAGCGGGGATAAGGGAGTGGTGCAGGTGCAGGCCCCCAGCCCTGTCTCAGAAGTGCACCTCATCCGCTTCACTTCACCCGTCACCGCTACTGCCTACTGGTTCACTCACTAGTAGAGTTCACTGAAGGAGTCCAAAATCACGTGCCACCTTTCTAGTTTCACAGCAAAGATGAGAATCGCAGTTACAAAACTTACAAATGCTGACAACGCAAGAAAATAATAGGATTAAGTGGCTTATTAAGGACTTCGGGTAAGATGGATCGCGCGCTAGTGCAAGTTCAATGGACAGAAGTACGATGACAGGAACTGAGAAAAGATCCAGCAAAATTTTCTAAAACACTACTACGCAATTCAGTAACAAACCATTAACATAAGAGAGCCACGAACAAAAGGAAACTTCTCTGCATATACTGGAGTGACAGGAATCTCATTTAACTGCATTAACATCAGTCACAAAGCAACATATGATTATCCTCACATTACAATAAACCCAGTCTCAGAACAACGAGCTAGAATTAACCAAAACAAAGGATGGTTTACATCGCCTACATCCAGAGCAAAGCGGCGGCCATGGTGCAGGTGAAGCTCTCCCTTCCTCAGCCAGAAGACAGATGCGCCTACTTAGATCTCTGCCTCATCTTTCGGCGCTTCCTCTTGAGCCTCCTCATTCTCTTCTTCTTCCACTGCAAAATCAAATGAAACAAGATAAATCAGCTCCCCCACATTCAACAGCAAGTGCTTAGACTCAACAAACACAGTTTCATATTTTACATCATGCATCACATAGAAAGGTCAGACTAAAGACTATGCAAGTAAGTCATCAGGGATCAGAATTTTGGAGTGTTTTCTCATCACTGATGATCAGAAACACGGACCAATGGTTCTTCATCACATCCCAACATCGAATTGGATTGCAAGTAATAATAAAATAGCAAAAGAACAGTCAGCACATTATCTCCGGATATGCCTACGTCACAATGGAACAACAAAAGAATAGATGCATCTTGCAGTGGATTGGCATTCAGAATGCGTAGGGTATTTATCATCCATTAGATCAGAAAAATCTAGTTCTTCCTCATTATGTAAATAATACTGTATGAAAAACACCGACCAAACAAACTAAAACTTGTAACGTCTCAGCTACAAAAAAAAATATCAACTGACTAGTGTTCTCTCAGACAAATGCCTCGATTGTCCCCACGGTTTAATGGAATGGATTAGATCGGACTCGTCATCTGTGTTTAGTCATCATAGAGAAGAAATCATAGGGTCACCAAGACTCTAGCCAGCACGAATGCCACAGCACACATCTATCCAAACCCTAAACATTACAATCTCTGAGTTAGAATCAACAGACATAGTTTCATATTATATCAGACATTACATAGGACAAGGAAAGACTAAAGACTATGCAAGTAGTGATCAGGGATCAGAATTATGGTATGTTTTTCTCATCACTGATGATCAGAAACACGGACCAATGGTTCTTCATCACATCCCAGCATCGAATTGGACAAACAGTGAGATTGCAAGTAATAATCACCTAGCATTCAAGATTTAACAAGAAAACAAACAGCTAACCCTACACAAAAGAATAGATACAACATGCAGTGAACTGGCATTCAGAATGAGTAGGAGGTATTTCTCATCAATTAGATCAGAAAAATCTAGTTTTTCCTCATTATGTCAATAATACTGTAGGAAACAACCCCGACCAAAGAAAATAAAACTTGTAACAGATCAGCTACAAAAACCAAAAAAATATGAACTGATTAGTGTTCTCTCAGACAAATGCCTCGATTGTCCCCATGGTTTAATGGAATGGATTAAATCGGACTCGTCATCTGTGTTTGATCATCATAGAGAACAAACCATAGCGTCACCAAGGCTCTAGCAAGCACGGATACCACAGCACACATCTAAACCCTAAACATTACAATCTCTGCAAAACTACCTAAGACACGATTTCATCGCATAACCATGGAAAGAGCATCACAACGGAGGAAAAGGAAGACAAACCTTGGCCCTCATCGCGACAGCGGGGGCGGAGCGCGCGCACGAGCTCCCTCTGTCTCTGCGGCGAGGGAACTGGCGAGTTGGGGACGGACTGGATGGTGGCGGCGGGTCCTCTCGCTTCTGATTTATAGAGACAGGGGTCCTGGGTGGAAGCGAAAACCCTAGCCGTGATGCCCTCATGGACGGCTGAGATCTGCCGGAGCGAGGAGTTAGGACCGGACGATTTGAAGGCTTCGTTCGTGGGCTCCGTGTCACAAGAGGCCGGAGTGGGAGAGGTCCCCTTTTTTTTTTTCTGTTCTTGTCACTACGTATCGGGCCAAACGGGCCTTATCAGACTCGGGGCCAATATGATGCAATACCCTCCGTTTGTCTTTCTTTTTTTCATTTTGTTTACAAGTTTGTTTTTCTGCGCCCCCCCCCCCCCCCCCCAAGCCACAAAATCCACTACTGAGATTGATCAGTCAACAGTGATTAACTTATGTACCATGTTGGAACATGTACAAGATCCGTGTATGTCTGATGACTGTAATAGCACTCATATCCTCTAGACTCAGCATCTGAGCCGATGATCCCACGCGAAGGCCCGATTTACTGGTAGCAGTAAGTAGTATATAAAAACTGAAAGAAAGAAAAAAAGGAGTGATGAGCTCTACTGCTCTGGCACCGTCGCAGTGAGTGAACGCAAGCAAGCAGCAAGCTTTGATCAGTTGACGCCTCCTCCGCTCGCGGGGTTGGGGTCGTTGGCGTTGGTGCTGGCGGCGGCCTCTGCGGCAGGAGGCGCCGGCTGGGACGGGGCGGCGGGAGGCGCGGGCGCGGCCCAGCCGCCGATGGGGTGGAACGGCATGCCGGGCATGCCGCCGGGGTTCGGGAACAGCGGGAACGACGGCATGGTCGACGGCGGCAGCCACCACTTCATGCTGCGGCTGCCGGCGGCGGTGGCGGCGGCGGCGTTCCGGGCCGGCCCCACGGCGGCGGCGACGACGGTGACGGTGGTCGCGGCGGGGGCGGGCGCCGCAGCGTACGGGTACGGCGCCGCGCTGCCGAGCTCCGGCTCGAACTCAACGTGGCTCATCTCGTTCTCGTAGTCGTCGCTCAGGGATGGGTCCAGCGGCTCCGTCTCCGCGCCTGCTGCCGTCGCCGCCGCCTTGGAGCCGCCTAAGGAGAACTCCAGCCCGTCGTTGGCGTCGTTCAGGAGGCGCAGGGCGTGACCCGGGCCGGCGCAGAGCATGGCGATGGCGAGGAGGCCCACGAGTAGGAGGGACGACGACGGCTTCTGCTCCATGGCTTCTTCTTCTTGATGGTGATGGCTTTCTTTGCTTTGCTTTGCTTTCGCCAGTGAAATGGCTGGCTGGTGATGAGACGCATGAGTGAGTAATCCGAGCTCTTATAGCATGGCTGGAGACCAGTTTGGTTGGATCATGGTGACCTGCATTCCCATTTTCTGAATGTTATGCTCCCATCGTTTTGACTGCTCCTGCACGTCGGACGCGTGCAACATCTATCTCATCTCACCTAAGTTTAAACTACTTGGTTTAGCATTCAGAATTCAGAATCGATGAAGATCAACTACCCGGAGATTAAATAAATTCACTCAGCCTTAATGTTTTCTGTCATTCAAACCTGCCATGATTTATGATTTCCTCTGCCAGGTAATCTCTTTTTCAGACACCATGGCACATGGCAGTTCAGTTTGTACAGTCATTTCGCAGGAGCAAAGTTTTAGCTTAGTGAAACAAAGTGTAAATGTATCAAGCTAATGGAATTGAGAAACAAGGAATATAAGAGTCATCATATACATATGCCAGAACCTATCCGTGCACATTGAGATCTGTTCTCAGCCGGCAGAAAAGTTCAAAAGAACAGGGCCTGACATTGAAATGTCACACTCTTTACAAACAGAGGAAAAGTAGGCTCTCGGCGACTCACAGTTTTCAGAAGAATTATGGGCACACTTCAGTACTTGAATAGTTGAAGAACTTGAATAGTGGACAACATTCATTGCATTGCAGCTTAATAGTTTAAAAATCAATTTCTTCTCAGATTGCCAACAGATGGTTACATACCAACATATGAAGGACAGTTCAAGGCGACCTCTTTGGAACATCAAATTCCTCACTCTGGAATTCATCAATCATGTTCCAAATTCCTTTGATAAAGTATATTAGATATCTAGAAAGCTTAACACAACAGCTCACCACTTAGCTACTGAAGCTCTTCATTTGGATGACAATCCAACAACTCATCTCTTCCATTGTAATAATAGAAATCATGCTTCCAATTGCCCAACAAAGGAGGCAATGAATCATGTACAATGTAACTGGATTTCTAGCTTGACAGCTTTATGCTGCTAATAAAGTCTTGTTTTCCATAAAAAAAAAAATCGCACCCATGTTCACAATGCCACACAGCTTAAGTAACAATTGATGCAAGTCTGCAATGCACAAGAGGGCGCAACATTAGTTCACCAACCCATTCATTCATGAGAAAACCAGCTGCTAAACTACTCGTTCTTCTTGGCCTTCATGTTCCCCTTGGGAATCTTGCTCAAGACGCCTTGGTCAAGCTTCTGGTACTGATCTCGCAGCAGACCAAGAAGGCTGTAGAGGAAATTATCGACTTGGTCTTCATACTTCTCATAGAGCACAGGAAGTGTGTGAACGCAAACAAACCCTGTTCCAGGTAATCCAACATATTTGTCAGTACTACCACATATGCTGAAATTAGTAGATTCAATAAATAGGGGCATGGTATTGTTTCTCTCTGGCGATTGATGAAAATGTGAAATTGTGGCAAACAAGAATGGAAGTTACAGGCTTCTTACCGATATATATGACTGTCAGGAAATTGCACCAGCTTCCAATCACTGCAGCAGCCACAATCCGGCAATCGCCTGAAAGAAAACATAGCACCACACTTAAAAATATCTGTCTAAGACAGGCAGATAGAACAGGAATGCTTATAAATGGCATTCAACAATATCAGAAATGTGTCAATCATATATCTATTTGCATAGATAAACCCAGAGAAGTTTCACTTGCCACTACAAAATGCTTCAAGTTTCTTTCACAAGACACATCCTGAAGGAAGCACAGGAACTTGTTTACTTGGGCACCAATTGCAACAGCAATGTTCACAAATAAATCATTAGGCAATTCAACTCGGGGCACCTGAGAAGGAGATCTAGAAGTAGAAAAGGATTTCAGATTTTAGTGTCAACAGAGATACTGCTCAAATGCTTTACATATTATTCACAAAAAAAAATGCTTTACATATTCCATACCCGCTTAGCATGTTTGAGAAGTTGGACCAAACAAACTGGATAACCATTCCAAGAACAAGGGAAAATGAAACAATTGTCAGAAAGTGGTAGTCCAGCCACTCAAAGAAAACCCAAACAGCTGTTGCAAGAGCCAGGACACTCGATGATATCTTCTTGTTCCTCCATAAGAACACATCAGCAGCTACAATCACAGATAGAACACACACATCAGTGATGCCCACCAAGCAAATTTCAACATACAGTATATCTATACCAATAAGCAGACCACATACGTTTTCCACCACCCAGAACTCCATGCAAGGTCTTCTGACGACCAAACAGCTTCTTCTTCACTTCGTCAGAGACTGAGCCTGGATCAAATCGCCCAGACTTCTGCTTAGGAAGGTTGTCAGCAATGGTATCTATGATGCTGCTTATAATCTTTTCAGTTGCACTCTCAGAACGTTCCGACATCCTGTGTATATTTTAAGCTCACTGGAAAATACGAAGGTAAGTTAGACAATATGGTCCATCATATATATCCTAAACATGGAAAAAGGGAGAGAACAAACAGACTACACCCATATAACGAGCTTAGGGGCACATGAGAAGGAAGGCCAGTGGAACAGGATCAAACATATGAATTTAAGAAAATGCTAGACCAATGTACTTTGCTGAGAGAGTTAAATGGAGCAGATATTCAGACATTTTCTAATAGTAGACCGAGTTCCTAAAAAGGATTGACTGAAATAGTTGTACACAGGGTTCCAAAAAGCGGCACTAACGCTTAGCTTTGGAGCATAGGCGCTCCCAAAGCGGCGCCACCGCCTTGGTGGAGCAGCGGCTGCTGGCTCCAGCCTTGGCGAGGAGCCGCCGAGCCCGCCTGGGATTGCGCCGCAGTCGCTACCGACGAGAGATGGAGAAGCTGAAATAAAAAGTAGATCTCACCGGCTCCTTCTCCCTTCTCACGCGGGATCAGGATGGACACCGCTGCCCCTGGATCCACGCGCTGCAGCTCCTCCTCCCTCCTCACGCGCGTAGCCAGAGACGGAGAAGCAGTCCGGCGGCCAGGAACGACGGAGGGAGGCGGGCGGCGACAAGAGGAGAGACGGCGCGGGGAGCACGGAGCGGAGGAGGCTGATGCGCGCCGTCGCTCGGTGGCGCGACGGGAGGTGAGGGGGCAGTGGTGGTAGTCCGAGCGGGAGCGGTGGGGGCCGCGGAGAAGAAAAAAAGTTCGTGGTGCGCCGCCGTACTTGTGGCCCGCCCTTTGGAGTTCCCAATCCGCCACCGATGTGGCCGTTGCGCCGCCGTACTTGTGTCACTGCCACTGTGGGCCCTAGGAAAAGGGAGCCTGCTATGCGTACCCCCGCTTGTTGTCGTGTGGTCACTTGCGGGTGGGTAGGGAAGTATGATCGTGGCGGGGCCCGCTGGTAATGGAATATCTACGTCGGCTGCAGCTTGTGTGTCTCTATGTCTCCTTCCGTCTCTCTGCACACGTGTAGGTTATTCATTGGTTTCCTTACAGAAATAGGCTATTATTTTTTTAAGTCTCCATTCTCCAACCAGTAAACGAATCCCACCCTCCGTCATCCTATCCCCGTACTAATCTGCATTCTAATCTTCCCTCATATTTCTACACGAGTGAGCCTGTGGAGGAGCTTCATTTAGCTGCACGAACTATAGGAAGTTCGATTTGGGAAGCAGCAACCTCGAGCTCGGTGAACGGAGCTGATTTTGGTGGGTGCCTAGAACAATGATTCCGGCCACTGAATTTCGATTTGGGTGGCCACAATTTCGATTTTGGGTTGCCTGGATCTTAATTCCTATCGCGAGTTCTCGATTTGGGCGGCTGAGCAGTTAGTTTCTTGGTGTGCGCTATCCCAATTTGGACAATATAGAGTTTGATTCCGGAGCCTTCTTGTCAGCTGCATCAACAAAGCACAGGGAGTTTGATAACCGGCGCCCCTTTTAGGATTTGGAGCTTTTTTCCCTTGATTGATTCTGTTAATCGTCGTAAGCTTGGCTTCGTTTTCTTCATTCATGGCGCGTGACTGCTGACGGAAAGTATAGAACGAAGCAGCGGTGACGGACTGACGGTGGCGTGGGATCCGTTTACTGGTTGGAGAATGGAGACTAAAAAAAATAATAACATATTTCTACAAGGGAACCAATGAATGACCTACACGTGTGCAGAGACACGGAAGGAGACATACAAAGGGGACACACAAGCTGCAGCCATCATCCGAGTATAGTATGTTGCTGCTAGTACTAGTATAAAGCACCAGGGAAGCGTGGTCCACCAGAGATATTTCCCGTCTTTATCACTTGTCAGTGTCTCGTGATCTGCAAATCGGCCAAATTATATCTGCGCATGTCAAAGTTGATTCGCAAACTCCATGTAAAAAAAGTCATACCGATTATTAAGAGCATCACAAATTGAGGTTAATACTACTTGTATCTTCGATACAAATAAAGTAATCTATATAGACTAGTAAATATTAAGACTATTATTTACACAATAGAAACTATCACTACTTTGTGGCTTCTTCTTTTTTTTCAAATAAAAACTTTATTAAAACTCAAATCGTATCATTACAGACCATTGACTGAACAAACTCAGGAAAAGAACCAAAAAAGACCTGACTACTACCTGACCGAAAAGCAAATGAGCTAGTTCGTGAGCTACATTATTTTGACTTCTACTAATCTTAACCTCCTCTAAATTGTGAAGGTCCTCCACCGCAGCCTGCGCTTCGTGCATAATTGACCAGACCAAAGATCGGTCTTTTTCCTTGCTCTAGAGCTTTACAGCAACACCAGCACAATCTGTTTCAAGCACCATAGGGAGTTCAGGCCAACGGGCCGCCATAACAATCCCTTCACGGCACACCACAGCCTCAGCTTCTTCTGCATCTCTGCAATTAACTAGAATACACCAAGTTGTATTATGTCATACAATTATTTCCTCTCTGTTTTTTTTAGCATGAACCACTTTCTCTCTTCTTAAACATATGTATCTTCACCAAGAGACTATGACAAGTTTAGAGCACATTTTTTTTTATCCAAGCCTACATGACACTTGAGGCTACAAGTAAAAAAGTTGCATTGGAGAAGCCGTAAGGAGCGTCGACTATGTACTTGTTTTAAAAGTAGACTTATTATTTTTCAAAAGATCTACTTGAAATTCATGTTGTCTACGGTTTTTCACATTTTCTATTCAGGCCGCTGCGATCTGTGTGGGTGAAAACATAGCGCCGGTTAATTAGGCATCATAGGATGTTGTGTATTTTCTTGGAGGTGTCGTGTTGGGAGTTGGGACACGAATTCTGGTGTTTTGCTCAGTAGTGATTCGCTGCAACATGGGTAACACACTAACACATACTCCCTCTATCCCTGTATGTAAGTCGTTTTGGCTCTGAACCTTGTGCAACAATAATTATTTGAATCTGAACATATCTAGTGTGCAAATGCATTGAAGAACGAGTGAATCTAGACATTCACTATTGCTTCTAGAACGACTAACATAGAGGTAATGAGGGAGTAACCCATATGTGCCATCATCACTTGGCATGCTGTATTCTGCAATACATGCTAGGTGGACGGGATGTCCAAATGTTCTCGGACGCTGGATGGAGACATCATCTAAGGCCATTTTAAGATCGCTTCAAAATTCAAAAACTTAAAAGATTTCTTATCGTATCGAATCTTTTTACATATGTATGGAACATTAAATATAGGTATAAAAATAACTAATTACACAGTTTGCCTGTAATTTACGAGATAAATATTTTGAAGCTAGTTACTCCATGGTTGGACAATAATTATCAAATATAAATGGAATGCTACAATTCAAAAATTTATAATAATTTTGAATAGTATAAACAAGGCATAAGATGAAAAAATTAAGGTGCTTGTCGCAACTTTTCCTTGTTGAGCATTTAAGTTAGAACAAAATGCATATTATTATCTTCACTAGATGAACGTAGCCGCTTGAAGACGTATGAGGTGGAGAGTTGCCCCTACGCAAAGTCAATATATGTTGAAAGTAAAGACAAACAAGAAGTTTTAAATCTTAGTCTTTTTAGATTTTCTTTAGTTCTTAAGCTTTCTTCCTTGTTGTTTTATGCCCCTCAATTTTGAGAATTTGAGCCTAAGAGCTCATGTAGCTTTTGGTTCGCATATATCTCAAGTGAATATAGAGGCTAAATTTTATATCCTTTATCTAAAAAATACTCAAAATCCATGTAATTATTTCATCATTTATGGATCTGGCTAGTCCATTATGGTTATAGATAAAATAGTCATTTTGATCCCTTAACTATGATTTATTGCTTAGTTTTGGGGCTTGTTCTCAAGCCCACAAATGGATTTATATTTTTGTTGGTTTTAAACTAAGTCTGTTTGTGTGCCTATGGACAAGCTAGTTTGCATCCCTAAGTTTTGTCCATAAACTTCTAGAATGGTCATTTCAATTTTTTTTGGAGGGGCTCAATTTCATTTTTTACTATTAAAATAATTGTTTTGGTCCTTAAACTTTGTATTTTGAGCTTAGTTTTATCCTTGAACTATCAAAATGACTATTTTGCCTTTAATCCATGATTACATGTGATATAATTTTATTGTACTAACTAAGACTATATGTTTATTTGTAATATTTGATTGTGTTCTCGTATATCTTTAATTGTTTTGGTTCTAAAACAAGTTTAGAATATTACATAAGAAAGGACGAGTAAAAGAAAACAATGTTTGAAAAAAAATTATGCATCCAATAATAATGAATATAAAGTAGTAAAAGAATATAAAAATATGGGTCCAGTAGGGCAAGGAGGCTATTTGGGCTCAGTCAAGGGCTTAGGCAAAATCAAACTAACTTGGGCTTAAAGTTGTAGTATTCATGTTTGCAAGTTACTCTAAGAAATATGATGGTGCAACTAGATTGGTTTCTATGTTGTGTTTTCTTAGTTATGGAGATGAGGTGGCACCGAAGTTCCGCATGTCTTTTGACCTTATCATGGCCATTGTTTGGGCCACACCGACATGGTTAAATATCATTTTGTTTCTGTTACAACACACGATTATGATCCTAACACATACTCTGCTGAATAAATGTTGTGGTTACCTCAACATATAAAAAGTGTTACAATTTTGTAAAGCCGTTAAGCATGTGCGAAGATACTTACTACTACCTATAAACGTGATACAGGGTAAAAAAAAAAGCTTTCTTAACCGCAAACCAAGTTATTTGTGATGTACCATAAAAGAAAAGTAAACCATGCTAGTGACGCTAGTAAAAAATACACAAAAGATTCAGCGCTGGAATGCACGGTGCTATCACTCATAAAGATTCAGTGCTTGAATGCCAAATAAAACAAATTGCATAAAACAAGTTGCATGCATAAAACATAAATAAATGCTTGAATGCACAGGGCTGGATTCCGTGCTTGAATGCCAAATAAAAAGAAGTTGCAAAAAACATAAAGATACAGGGCTGTGCTTAGCAGACAGAAGACCAAAATAAAAAAAATGCAAGAAAAACTGGAGATGCGGGGTATCGATCCCCGTACCTCTCGCATGCTAAGCGAGCGCTCTACCATCTGAGCTACATCCCCTTCACGTTTGCTTATATATTTTGATTATATTTAAACGATTTTAACATTGCATAAATACTATAGTAAAATCTGGGCAGCCAAAGTCTGACTTGTGCGATGCAATATGGACTTGTTTGATTGTATTGACATTCTGAACCTATATTAAAAAAAATGATATGCTAGGTTACCTATTTTTGTCTTGGTATAGAATCACCTCATCTTTGTATTGTTACCTTTACCTATACAACATTAACGGTTTTAATTTTTCTGACGCATTCACTATTTATACATTGTTCATATGAGACATTTTTATCTCTCCTCTCTTCTCCTTTCAGAGGCAATCGGAGCAGTAGAATCTTGTTTTTAAGTTTCACCTATTCTCACTGGCTATGTGAGAAAAGAAGAGAGGAGAGATAAAAACGACTCCGGTAAACAGTGAGCCTTGTCAAACGGGGCCTATGTCGAACTCCAACATGCTCGTCGCCTTCTTGCGGCAGGCACCTCCGCCACGCCCACGTCCGAACTGAAGCAGGAGGAAGCATATGAGCATGAAGAGGGTGTAGCCTGGACCCAGCAATGGCTTGGCAAGCATGACAGCGATGACATCTTTGAGAGGGAAGTGAGAGAGCCAGAGAGGCGCCGAGCCACCCAGAGGAGCATTGGGGAGAATAAGCTCGCCTATTGTTTACCATGCTCTAGCCAAACCAAGTTTGTGGAGAATATACAAGCTCGCCTATTGTTCTCAAAAAGCCAGATCAAGATCTAGTTACGGTGAGAAACATATTACAACCCAAATGAATGAAACTATTATATTCCTAAACTAATGCTGGCCACCTAATCAAACACACGCTCGGTAGTGCTCGCTTCGGACCAGCGTGCAGGGGGCACCCCAACACAACATTGTGACGTGGCCCAACGAAATCTTCACGGAGGCTATCCGGCCGCACAGGAAGGCCCAATGCAATGGGTATTGTCCATTCGATTGATCTCCAATCTCCATTCACGGCAGGGCCGTGCCGTCACATTTATAGGCCCGGTACGACGCTCTAAGTGAGGCCTGAATCGAAATATCAAATGTAGCAAAAATAATGTATATACTACAGAGCAAATGCGATATACGAAGAAAAGTAACTTTTTAACTCTGTGTTTTCATAATCTTTACTTGAATAACATCATTCTCTTAGTGTTCTTTGAAATGAAGTCTTCAATAATATCCTCATAATTAATCTTCTCCAGCAATCCACTCTCAAGTGCTATCATAGCCAAACTATTAAGTCTTTCTTGTGTCATAGTACAACGCAAGTATGACTTCAATAGTTTCAACTTAGAAAAGCTCCGCTCTGCTGATGCAACGGTCACAGGAATGGTCAATAAAATTCTATATGCAATAGCAGCATTGGGAAAACAATCATGGCGCTTTAGAAACTTAAGGATTTCAAGAGGACCCATATTTTCTCTTGGAATGAAATCCTGAAGAAATCTCAACTCTGTATATAGTTCATCGGCATCAATATCGGATTTCCCATCTCTTTTAAGGACTTCTTCAAGATTGTCACAAGAAGATTTCAAGCTCTGACTATCCAACGACTGCAACAAGTCAGAAGTAAATAAGAAACCCAAATTCTTTTGGTACTCCTAATATTGTTCAAATCTTTTTGTAAGTGAGGCAATAGCTTGATCAACTAATGCTATAAAATATTCCCTTCTAAACAATTCCTCTGGAGACAGTGTGACAACATTTGTATCATCTGCGTTCTCATCAAAATGTCTCTTTCTTTTAATTGTTCGCTTTTTAGTAAATGTTGTGCCAATATCCAGCTCAAGTGCAATTCTTTTGGCTGCCTCCATTGCTTCTAAGAAACTAGTTTCTCTGTACCCTTGGAAGAAAGAAATTAGCCCTTTCACTTTTTCAATGACAACATCAATAAGCATATCCTCTTCTTGCAAGTGTTTGCTTACTAAATTAACAGCATACAATACCTCATACCAAATGACTATTGCCACTATAAATTCAATTTCTCCAAGTTTATTCTTTGCCAAACCTTTAGCCTCACTGCTAAGTTTTACATCTTTATCAACTTCAGATACCTGCAAATTATAAGGAAACAAGACAAGTTAATTTTTCAGGTTATGCAGAGAAAATGTGTTGTTATTAATTAATATGTTAGTGTCAAATACCTAAAGTAGAGCCTCTCGAATGTCGGCGCATTGAAATCTAATAGCTTTAACACTTTCAACATGACTCTCCCATCGTGTAGTTGACACTGACTTGAGAGTCAATCCTGTTATGTTATCTTTCAGAATCTGCCATTTCTTAGTGGAATTAGCAAAAGTTGTATAAATGCGTTGGATGATTCCAAAGAAGTCTTTAGCACAAGATTTGGTCATATCACAAAGTGTTAAATTAAGGCTATGGCAACCACAAGCAGAATAGAATGCTCTCGGATTTACATCCAAAAGTCTCCTTTGCATCCCTTGATGTTTTCCTTTCATATTTGACCCATTGTCATAACCTTGTCCTCTCACATCATCAATATCAAGATCAAGAGACTTTAGCTCATTCTCTAGCACCTCAAAAAGTCCTTTCCCGGTTGTATCATTTACTTCTATAAATCCTATAAAGGATTCTTCTATGGAAATATTATCTGAAGATGAATCCACATATCTTATAATTAAAGACATTTGTTCTTCGTGGCTTGCATCAGGGGTACAATCAAGTATGACAGAGAAATACTTTGCTCTTTTTATTTTCCTTATAATTTCAGACTTAATAGCAGAACCGAGCAAGTGTATCAACTCATTCTGAATCTTTGGATCAAGATAATGAAGGTGAGTTTCTTCATTTGTAATACGACGAACATGCTCTTGGATAACTGGGTCAAATTCAGCCAACATCTCTATCAAACCTAAGAAATTTCCATTGCTATCTTCATATAGTTTGCTATTAGTACCACGAAATGCTAGACTATGCTTGGCAAGAAATTTAACAATGCAAACAATTCTGAATAATACTTTTCTCCAATGGTCTTTTTCTTTCTCAAGTTGTCTCTGGGTAGTTTTGTCAATAGATTGATCACTCTGCAACCTACTACGTAACTCATACCAAGTGGTCATATTCAAAACATGATCTGGACTTGTCTCATGCTCTTTAAGCCGAGTGCCAAGATGTATCCAATCATTATACCCCTCATTTGTCAATTGACCCTTTCTGTGCCCTTTTGTAAATAATTTACAACTGAAGCAAAATACCCTATCGAGTTCCTTAGAATAGACAAGCCAATCTCTACCGCAATGCTCTCCATTTGATAGAATTCTAGTATAGAATCGTGCAGAAAACCTTCTAGAATATCTATCCTTGGGACCTTTCTGAATTGATAAGTCTCTTCTAGGGCCCTTGTGTGCTAAAATATCTATCTGTTTAGGATTAAGTGAATCCCAGTATCTTGGATCAAATATATCAGGCTGAAAAGTATCACCAATATTCTCACTATTATCATCATCATTACTAGGAACTTCATGAACCTCCTCAGCATTATTTTCTGTCTCTGTCTGACCATCGGCATCAGCATCTCTAAGATCATTCTCAATTTCAATATTACTATCAAGCATAGGACCTTGATCGATTACATCTACCTCATTATCAGAAATCACGTTTGATTCTTTTATAACAAATCTATCCATTGATCCTTTTTGAGATTCAGTTAACTGCTCAATTCTTTGTTTCCTCTTACGCTTTTTCGAACCAGATTCATATTTTCTAATTCGATTTGAGGAAGACATGGCTTCAAAAAACAAAAAGAATAAAATTAAATTATAGTAAAAAAGTTCCAGACGTATAAGAAATTGAAAAATATATACCTACACTCCTCCAGGGGCCTCCGCCGTGACTCTCTCTCTCTTCCTCACGGACACCGATACCGTGTGGGCGTGTGGCAACAATTCCTCTGCAGGGGGCCTCCGCCGCCGGCCAGATCAGAGACGAGACGAAAAGTCGAAAGTCGCGCGTCGCCAGGCCAGCCTACGAACTCGCCGCGAGCGCTGCGCACTTCTATTTGCGGAGACGAGCGGTCGATCGAAATCGGACGGACAGAATACATACGGCCGGTATGCTACTATTGGGCTTATTTTTTGGGGCCCAACAATCTTGGGGCACCAGCGTACCGGCCGCACATGCCTCGGCACGGCCGACCACGGGCACGACCACCCGTCCAGACAGACAGACAGAGCCACAGAGGGCACTGACCGCCCTGCCGCCACAAACCCCATCTATCGTCCTCGTCCTACGGCCAGACGGATGGACATGGACGCGCGCTGTACGTGTGCGCTGCGGGCTATACGGCGTCCTCGATCGGGCCGTAGCTCAAAAGACGGCCGGACAAAGTGCGACAACAACAAAAGGCCGGCCCTGCCTCGGAGTTGAAAGAACCAGTGTCAGCGGTGGCTGCAAAGCTCGCCCGTACATGCGGCTGTCTCTCGTTCACCAGTCCATGGATCCCGTATACACGACAAACCCGGCCCATGCCGGCGTCGGGATCGGGTGGCTAGCAACCAACGCTAGTGCTGGGTGGTGCGTGGTGTGGCGCGTCACACGGCCACGGCGTGCTAGCTGCTGTATAAATTGCCATGCACGGCCCCGTCCTGCGTTGCATTGTGTTGCGCCGTTGCCGCCTCAGGAAAAGAGAAGCTAGCTAGCGTTGTTGTTTGGTTTTTTTCGATCACGCCTAAACTAAGCAGGAGAGAGTTCAAACCACATAGCACAACAACCGAAAAAGCCAAAGAAAGATAAAAAACAAGCAAAGCAGGGAGCAGCTCCCAGGGCACAGCAACCAACAATTGCCAGCGCCCCCCAAGCCTAACAGCGAAGACCAAGAACACAGGCCAAGGAACTGGCCAACCGCACCGCGAATCAGAGCCTTCCCATCAGCCTTGCCAAGTGCCTGTACCCCGAACCAGACAAGCACCACTGATCCGCCTCCTCTCTGATTTGAGTCGCAAGCTCGACCGCCGAACATGGCACTCTCCAAAGGTACACGCATTACGCTCCTTCCACAACCTCCAGCTAACCAGGAGGGCTAGCGAGTCAAAGCCCTTACGAAACTGTTTAGGGACTGTCTTCCTCACCTGGAGCCACCAAACCAGTGCCTCGACATCGGGAGCAGGCAGCATAAAATGAAGGTGGAGACTGGACAAGCAGATGAACCAGACCTCATGAGTGAAAAAACAACCCAAAAGAATATGATCCATGGACTCCGAAGCCTGATCACATATGACACATGTGTCATGTGGCTGCAACCTATGTCTATGTCGCCGCTTCGCCGTCCAGGCATCACGAGCCAGAAGAAGAAGCGAACACGCGGCGGCGCGACAGTCTTCCAAATAAGCTTTGCCCCCACCGGTGTTGGTAAGCCGAAGAACATCGCCCCATAAGCGGACGCAACGGTGTAAGTCTGGCCCCCTGTGAGCCTCCAGGAGAAGGTATCCGGCTGCTGCTGTAGTTGTACCTGTTCCAACCGGTCAAACAACTCAGCAAACTCGACGATCATTTGCACTGTGATTGCCTCGGCAATATGTCGAACCCAGGCGAAATCGAGCGAAGCCTCGGCCACCGTGGCCCGTCTCTTCCTCGGCCGCACCGCTGCAACCACCAGCGGGGCCAGAGTCTCAATGCTAGAACCCCCAAGCCAGCGATCAGTCCAGAAGAGGATGGATTTACCATCCCCAACATGGAACTCAGTATGCTGCTGAAATAGCGTCAAGGCAGCATGCTCCTTAGTTCTAGGGAGACGGCCATCGCATCTGTCCTTACACACCCATCGAACCCTCAGAGCCACACCAGTTCGCCTAAGGTCCGAGATGCCGAGACCACCAAGCTCCCGCGGCAAGCAGACAATCTTCCAGGCCACTTTGCACCTCTCACCAGCCACTGAGTCCAGCCCCGCCCATAGGAAAGCACGTCTGAGTTTGTCGATGGCGCCAAGCGCCCAAGGCGAGAGGCAAAGAGCAATAGTCGTGTGGATCGGGATGGCGGAGAGCGTCGCCTTGACAAGCGTCGACCTCCCCGCTGTATTGAGCAACTGCCCTTTCCAACCCGGGATGCGAGCTGCGACCTTATCAATCAGGGGCTGCTCCTCCGAGCCCTTCAGTTTGTAAATTGACAAAGGAATGCCCAAGTATCCTGAAGGAAAGTCCTCCACCCGACATGCCAACACCTGCTGCACCCTTGCAACCTCCTCCATCGAGCAGCCCATAGGTGTAGCCACACTCTTTTCAAGGTTGGAGAAGAGGCCCGACGTCGACCAAAAAATTTCCAGAATTGCCTTTACCACCTCGAGTTCGCACTGCACGGGCTGAACAAAGAGCACCAAGTCGTCTACATATAAGCTCACCCGAAAGCCATCCAACCCAGGAATGGGAGCCAAGAGTCCGCTCAGCTCGACCCAGGTGAAGCAATGGTTGAGTACCTCCATGACCAAGACAAAGAGCATGGGGGAGAGGGGGTCTCCCTGCCGCAGCCCACGCGCGTGGCAGATGCGCCTTCCTGGCTGTCCATTAAGGAGGATCTTGGTGCTTGCTGACGACAGCACCATAGAGATCCAATTCCTCCAGCGTCTTCCGAAACCCATGTGTTACAGCACCTCAAGCAGAAAGACCCAAGAGACGCTGTCAAAGGCCTTGGCAATATCAATCTTGAGTAAGACACATGACGTCCTATGGGCATGGATGGCCCTGCAAGCTAGAAGTTATCATACAAGCTTCTTCCCTTAATGAATGCGCTCCGTACCAGGCGATCCAGGACACCAGCAAGTCTCTTTGCCATGCATTTTGTGATCAGCTTCCCAAAGCTATGTATTAGACTAATTGGTCTGTAATCCCCAATATCAACCGGGTCACTTTTCTTTTTAGGAGGATCATGTACACGTCATTCAAGTGATGCAGGCTTCTGGAGTCTTGTGCCCAGAACGCGTTGATTGCGTTCATGCAATCACCTTTGATCGTTTACCAACATATCTTGTAGAATAGCCCTGTGAACCCGTCCGGACCGGGGGCTTTATCATTAGGAAGATCTCGAACCACAGCAGCTACCTCATCTACAGTGAACCAACTTTCAAGCTGATCCAGCTCGCTGGCAGGAACTCCAATAGCCTGGAGGTCGAAACGTCCTGTTCTGCCAAAGTCTGTACCGATCAGCCCATTGAAATGCTCAAACAAAGCATCTGCCATGCCTTGATCAGATAGAACATCCGTCCCATGTACCCGCAGCGACGCAATCTTATTTTGGCGGCTCCGGTGGCACGCCTGTAGGTGGTAGAAGCGCGTGTTGGCGTCCCCCTCCGCCAAAAACAGTAGGCGTGACCGCTGCCGTGCAATGGTTCTAAGCAGCGATGCCAAACCAAGGACACGCAACTTCAGCGCGCGTCGCAAATCAACCTCCCATGCCTCCAGCGACCTTACTTCTTGTTGTATGTCAAAGGCGAGAATGGCCTCTCTGGCAAGAACAAGCTGCAACCTCACACTTCCGATCTTGGAGCTGCTCCAACTACGCAGCGCCTTTGCCACGCTCCTTAGCTTAAAATCAAGCACACGACATGGGTCAGCCTGGATCGGGAACGCCGCTTGGCGTAAAAGAGCATGTCAGTGTGGAGCAGCAACGGACAGTGGTCCGAACAGTCAGATGACAGCGGCTTAAGCACGTGATTAGGGAACTGCGTCAGCCAATCCGAAGACGCGAAGACACGGTCCAGTCGCTCCAGCGTGGGATTGTCCCTTTCATTGGACCACGTGAACTGTGTGCCACTTAGAAAAATCTCCTCTAACTGTGCTTGGTTGAGGAAGGTCCTGAAACGTTGCATGCACCTTCTATCAAGACGATCGTTGTTCTTGTCCTCCGCCCGATAAATCATATTGAAAATCTCCACAGAGGAGCCATGGTCCTGTGGCTGCTTCCCTGAACTGAAGCATTTCAGCAAGAAACTCCACCTTGTCTGCATCTGGCTGAGGGCCATAAACCACCGTAATCCAACACTGAAAAACCGCAACAGAGCTGTCACTCAGCCTGGCGGAGAGCGTGAAGCGTCCCACCTGGACCTCGGACGCCGTCAAACGCTCTCGACGCCATCCCAAAATAATACCACCCGAGGCCCCTAGAGACGGCAGACACTCATAATCAAAGGCCGCCCCTAGAATATCATTAGCAATAGAGGTACAAACAGACTGTAGCTTAGTTTCCTGCAGACATACAACAGTTGGTTTCTCCAGCAAAATGAATTCACGAACAGCACTACGATGTGCCCGATCATTAAGACCACGCACATTCAAGTAAACAGCTGAGCTGCACAGAGGGACGGCGAGTGGCGATCAAGCCACCTCGGCCTCCAGCCCATCCAGATCCAGGTTCAGTGTTGTGAGGTCAAAGTCCCCCATCAACAGAATCTGCATGGCCTTCTTCTTGCGATCGGAGAGATTTCCCTGAAAGGCCGCCCTGAACCTGTCCCCAACGTCCGCATCCAGCTCAGACTCCTGCACCTGATTGCCTAACTTCCTCAATAGCACGCCCTGCGCCTGTCTAATCGCGTTGGGGGCACGCGGCTTCGCAGCAATGCGGCCACTCCTCCGCAGCGAGCTCGGCGTACGCGAACGCCTCAGCCGCGGGCCTCCTCGCAGGATCGGCGTTTGCAGGGGCAAACACACCCCAGCCTCAATCACCTCTTGCACAGCACGGACCTCCCTCTGGACCACCAACGGAGACTCCCGCCGTTCAGCTGTGGCCCTTGGTGTGGCGCTCAGGTCAGCAGCAAGTGCATTACCCTCCACCCGGGTCTCCGCACCCATCGCCTGAACGAAACCAAGCGAAGGGGGTTCAAATTCCGCAGCAATCATCGAGGCCCACCAGTCATGAAATCCTCAGATTGGCCTTCAGCCTGTACTCCCTCACTGCAGATGGTGTTACAGGTTCCTGGGCACCTAATGTCGGCATCAACACAACTTGTCCACCAATCTTCCAACCCATCCTGCAAGGAGACCGAGGCCTTGTACACCATAGGTGAGGGGCTGGCTAGCAACAGAGCCTCTGTCGGCGCGCTGATCATGGGAAGACCAGATTCTGGGGCTGAAGGGCCGAGAACCGAAGTGGCACGAGTCCTCACCGGCGTCGACACCTCAACATCAGTCTTCCCCAGGTGAGGCACATGGCAAAGGATGCTGCCAATGCGAACTGAAGGGAGCGGTGCAGCCCGCACGCAGCCTTGCATCCCCGGGTGATGATTGTTGTAATTCGAGTCATCCGAGCCATCATCATCGCTGTTCCTCCTCGGCGTGGGCCAATCGTCTACCTCACCAACATCATCTAAGGGTGGGTCAGCAGGCCCCCTCCATTTCCATCATCGTTGTTGTCGTTGTTGCCCTGAGCATCCGCAAGCCCCCCACCCGGAGACGCCGGCGACGAAGACTCATCTTGATATGCCACCACACGGATGCGCACCAACCTCAGCCCAAGCAGACGCCCCCCCGTCCGCCACACCAGGTATGTGAGGTTCAGGGACGAAGATGATGTGCTCGTGCGGGATGTAGGACGGTTCCCAGCACCAGGCCGTGACGAACATCTCCCGGTCATCATCGGCCGACACGTCCCTCAAATCAGTTAGCTCAACCTCAGCACATGAGGCACCTAAGATTATCTGAGCTGTTTCCACGCTCCTGGCATGCAGCGGAATCCGACCCAGGGCGATCAACACGCGGAAACGGAGCGAGCCAGCACTTGCCATCGAAGTTCTGCGCCACGGACGCCAGACCAGAGGCATCAACGCTCCGCCCGGAACAGCCTGCAGCACACGCCCTCTGTCCGCCAAGCTCCTGAATCGCGCCACAAAATCCTCCGGGTGATGCTGCCGGATGTCCACATCATCAGCGTTGATATCAAAGCGGGCCAGCAGGTACGCGTAAACCATCGCCACCGAAATGTCAGAGCATCTCCAACAATTTGCTATTTTTTACTTATCAAATCTTGTGTTTTAGCAAGTTGCTATAATAATTTACCAAGTTGGAAAGAGATCATCTCCAACAATTTGCTATTTATCACTTGCCAAACCAAAAAAAAAATTAAAAAGGAAGGAAACTTGCATGCGGGAAACCGAGAGAAGGACTCGCGGGCGAGAGGATGACAAGCCGATGCGCGCTCACAAAAATAGCAAACCGATGCAATCTTTTGGTAAGCGTGTAGAATTGACAAGTCCAATTGACAAACTGTTGGAGAGTGTTTTTTGATTGATTTACCAAATTTTAAAGGATAATAAGTGATTTAGCAAATTGTTGGAGATGGTATGAGGACCTATTCCTCCTATGGTCGCCACCAGCGCGCGCTCCAGATCGACCTCCTCCGCCAGCACCTGCGCAGAACGTGGAATCACCACGAACGGGGTGCGGCCTCGCCCATGCCGGTCGACTCTAGCCTCTGTCTCCGGCAGGGCCAATGGCACCCACCCCGGAGGCGCCACCGGCGGTGACCTCCCAGCCCCAAGGCGGGAGGAGGGTTGTGGTGGTGGTGGCGGTGGTGGTGGCGGCGAGCGCGGCGGTGTAGGGGTTGGCGGCGCGCAAACCGCCGGAGCTGGACGGGAAGGACCAGAGGAAGCCGACCGCCCAGACACCGTGTCCGCCGAGCCACGCCTCCTCCAAGCATCATCCCGCCGCCGTTGCTGCCCCTCATCAACCGATGGCGACCGACGACGCTTGCAAGCAGCCCTCCGAGGCCGCACCGGGAGGGGGCAAACCGCCGCACGGTGCCCCTCCGCCCAACAGTTGTAGCACCTGGCCGGGAAGGTGCAGTGAGCCTTGATGTGACCCGGAGCGAGGCAGTTGAAACACACTCCCTCCAGCTCCGGCGGCACCTGCATTGGTGACCTCGACGGCGAGCGTGTCCTCCCAAAACGCCAACTTTGGATCTGGAAGAACCCCTGCCTATCCGGCTCCCCCAGAGCACGGGCGGGATGCATCGCAGGGGACTCACCACGAGCCCATGGGCGCTCCGGGGGCGGCGCATGGTGGGCCCGACGCGCGGCCGCCATGAACCCTTCCGCACGCCGGCGTCGACGATGGCGAACCAGGGGGTCACGCCGGCAGACTTGGTGGACGGCGGGGCCGGAGTGGCCGTCGCCGGTTGGGCGGGTCGCCCGCAAGTCGCCTACCAGCGAGAGGCGGAGCCCTTAGAAGATGTTAGAATGCGTTGTTGTTTGTTAAAGCAGCCAGCCAGTAGCAGCTTAGCTCTTCGGCAATCCGGCATGGCCTCCGCCACGAGCTTCCTGGGCGTGGAGGTGGCGCTCGTCATGGCCACCGCCGTGCTCCTCGGCGGCGTCAACACGTGCCACGCTGCCCGCCGCCTCGACGAGCTGCCGCTGCCTCAAGTGCCAGCAGGTGGTGGTATTCCGAATCTGCCAGTGCCGATGCCGGAGCTGCCGAAGCAACCAGTGCCGCCGGTGCCCGAGATGCCAAATCCTCAAGTGCCCACGGCGTACTGCTGCCGTAGGTTGCCGCGCGCTTCCGTTGATGCTGTCCCGTTTCCGGCGCGGACGAGCCCGTGCCGTACGTCCTCTCTTGCACCGCCGCGCGTCCACCGATGGACGTGCCAATGCGGCAATGCCGACCCCCCCTCCACCTGTCATGTACCTGTGTTTATGTACATGTCATGTACCTTATTCTCAAATTCATCTCAATCCATGTATATTGTTGGTGTGGATTAGAGTTAAATTTAGTTGAAGTTTTACTTCAAATCATCCCAACACATGTAGATTGATGTGAATCCTACTTCAATCAAACAAGACATCTGGTGGAGAAAGTCCCCCTCCCCCCATTCCCGCCCGGTTGTCATTAGGAAAAAAGGAATCAAAGTGATACTTCGGCTATCTTCATCTAAAGACTAGTTCAACGAGTGAGCACTTCGTCACATTTATAATATAAGTTGTGCTAGTCCACATGGTGTACAAGTAATGGAAGACATCTCTAAAAAAGGTTTTGCATACAAGAAATGACACAATTTTTACATTTAATTAAATGAAGCAGTATATATGGTTGTACTTAATTTGTAGTAAGAGACACTAATTGTTTCCATGTAATTTTCAAGAGATTAGTTCTTTCCAACCATCAAATGAAGATGAAAGAACCATATCTAGCCCACATATATCTTGAAGCTCTCGGCCAGAACCACATCTTTCAATTATTTCTGTTGTTAATGCAATACGTAGCCTGTTGCTGCAAATGCAAATGGTGGCCGTCCCTGCGACGCCGGCCAGCCGAGGCACCCAACTGCGGCGCTATACATCAACGACGGCCAGCCGAGCCGAGGCAACGAAATGCAAATGGTGGCCGTCCCCTGCTCTGCTCACCTAAACACAGAAATTATAGGAGCATGCAGGAATCCGCCTCCATCTATTGCAGTATAGCTGCAACTAATCTTTCTTCTCCTGTCCTGCCATTCTGATCACCAACTTGGGCTAATCATCAGCTTGCGCTGCCACGCCGATCCGGCCGGCCACCAACCAATCTAATCGCACCCTCCTAGTCCTAGTTACTATATTGGCTACAACTATAAATCGCGACACATTTGACCCCTGCTCTTCAAAACACAGCAACAGCCGACCCTGCCTGCACCAGCATAGCCAAGCCAGCAGAGTGCAGCAAGCCGTCTCGAGAGACAGCCTACGCCAAGCTAGCAGTATGGCTTCCGCTGCGAGCTTCCTGGCCATGGTCGTGGTCGTGGCGTGCGCGCTCCTCCTGTCCAGCAACAACAACTGCCACGCGGCGCGCCACTTATTGGCCGACACGACCGCCGCGGCTCCCGCTCCCGCTGCCGCTGTCCCTGGCCTCCCTGCCGTGCCGGCCTTGCCAACGGTGCAGCCACTGCCCACCGTGCCAGTGCCACAGGTGGCGCTGCCACCCATGCCGGCCGTGCCCGCGGTCACCGTGCCGAAGGTGGCGCTGCCTCCCATGCCCGCGGTCACCGTGCCGCAGGTGGTGGTGCTACCGCCCATGCCGGCGGCTCCCAAGCTGACCTTGCCACCAATGCCCGCAGTCCCGTCCGCGTCCGTGCCCAAGCTGACCCTGCCACCGATGCCCGCCGCCGTCGTCCCCAAGGTGGGCTTGCCGCCGATGCCGTCGATCCCGGCCGTGAACGCGCCCATGCCGTTCGCGGCGCCGCCTCCGTCGGCGTAGACGGGGCTCCAAGCCTCCAACAGTTTTGCGTTCGCCGTACGTCTCCACCATGTCATTGCCTGTGTTGTGCGTGCTGTGTTGTACCGTGTGTAGTGTGCACGTGCGTCGCGTGCTTTATTTTTCGTGCGTAGCGTTTGTACCATTGTACGCGTGTATGTATATCCTTTGTATTTCTGCCACATTCATTTACGCCGTATATGTCTCGAGTCTCGTCAACGCTCTCTTTTTTTTCCTTGCTCTATTTAAATCTGTACTTCGAAACATCCATTGTATATTTGTATATTTCAAATGAGTTTTGGCGTAGTCTAGAATTTATCTGCATCTCATATACTGTTCCTTTTATTTGCCTACAAAAGGTTGACCATTTGTTTTTTTCTAAAATAAACAATTTCTATACAAACTTTTAGTTATATATATATGCACTTCAAGTACCGAATTCATGTGTATCGGTTTTTATATATCAGTCACAAGTAAACTGACCTTTTTTCATTTGGTAAAAATTTAATTCTTTTATTTTCTGAAAAATATGACTAAATAAGATAAACTTTATCATGCTAAAATCCACACCAAACTACTCTCCCACGCATGGATTGAATTTGACACATAGACTTCAAACAAGGCCTAACCAGAGTCATTTTTTAACCAGAAATTCCTTACCATGCTCTCTCATCTCGCCCAAACCTAGTTGGCCCGGCCCTCACTTGGGCCAATAGCCCAACCTTCCAAACATTCACGTTTCTTAGGCCTGCTTGTGCATAAATAAAGTACATATATTTATTTCTTTTCTTGTCTTTTAAAAAAATTATATATGGCGAATCGCTAGGGTTTTAGACGTCTGTTTTTCATTTCTTTTCAGGCTCGGACGGAGGTAATGATTGTTTTTTAGTCAACACTAGGGATAAGTTCTTCCCACCTGAATTTTCAGTCCATAGATATCGGTCAAGCTAGGGGTGAAAGAGCGTGGTGCCAATCCAAATACAATAAGTTCATATAAGTATATGACAAATATGACTTAATAGAACAATAACAAACACAATAATATTTAGCTACTAGGTCAACCTACTAACCATAGCGACTTCAAGCACAACTTCCAAACCTGTGCCACCACCAATATCATGCTTCGAAAGAGCTTCAAACCACGTGTAGCTGTAAGGTATTGAGTTGGATCTAATAGACGACAACCAGGAGGTTGTAAAGCATTGAGTCACAGACGACAGGCGTGAGTAACATTGCCTAAGAACGCATTTGAGCTCTAACTAACGTCGACTGACACCATTTGGGGAAGGAAGCCTCAAAGGGAGAGGACCACTGGAAGGAGAACGAAGAGATCTAGAGAAGGAGATCATGGTCCGACAACATATATCATATGATGAGGCGGAATACTCAAGTGATCTAGAGAAACATAGCATATCATGAGGCGGAATACTCAAGTGATCTAGAGAAACATAGCATATCATGAGGCGGAACACTCAAGTGATCTAGAGAACGATAGAGCAAGCGGTTGATGACGAGCACATGACAACATGTAGTGTTTGCAAAAGCCAAGGGGGGTGGGTAGCTAGACCAACAATAAGATGGGAAAGGAGAGCAGTCGGGGGAGAGCACAAGGTGTGCTTGCATTGCACAAGACTGCGAGTTAGAACTTAAACCCTCTTTGGATTGTGAGTTTTTTTCCTCTGTTTTCTATATTTTTTTAATGTGAAAATGAACTAAATCATATGAGATTTTTACGTTTTAAGGGGGGCCTTTGCAGGAGAGTCGAGACATATGTCCCATTTGGTAGGACGTCTACAAGCTCCAATTTCTTTGATGTATTTATTGTTCATACATAGCCAGTGTGAGCAGGTGAAATTAAAAAAAGTAACTTTTACATAGGAGTGTATGAACAGTGAGAAGGTGAAGCGGGTAGGGACTCTACCAAACGAGGCATAGGCTAAGGAGGTGCAGTAGACTGTAGCAGCTAGGAGCGGCTGTTGCCGTCGGCAAGCTCTTGGTCCCGAGGCGAGGGCATGCAGATCACAGCAATCTTGTTTGAGGATGAGAATGGTCCGGCCCGTCCCGTACCCATCTGTAATCCAAATCCGACCTCTCATTGGCGCAGGCGCAACCTGGCTGGCACTGCATGCCTCCATCAAGATCACTCACTCACACAGCCCACAGCTCGCTGTAGAAACGTTTTCTTCTACAAATATTTAATTGCGAGATAGCGGCGGAAAGAAACGGGGAGGGGAAAACGCCAGAATAGAATGATCGAGATGAACTGGATGGCGAGCTACTCTGGCTACCTAGCTCTCTCTCGCCCAGGCACAACAGCTTCTGCCGTCGGTTTCGGCACTCTGGATGGATGTTGGATTGGACATTTCCCTGTCAATTTATTCTCTCAGCGGCAACTAGCGGATAGTATGCCATATTTTCATTTACCAGTTTTTCAGAAGGAAATTAAATGAGGAATACAATCACATTTTCAGTTCTTTCGAAAGAGATATTGTTGTTGTCTTCTTGTGTAAAGAGTACGGAGTAAATCGCATGGTTGGGTACGGTATTTGATAATTATTAACCGATCGAATGAGATCTTGAGAGAAGAAAGAAAAAGAAACAGTTCGGGTCCGTCGATGAAGAGGCTATTCTTCCCTGATTACATTCTCCAAGGCTACACGTATATATATGCTGTTTTTCTTTCTGATGCATAGCATAGTAATACTCCTCCTCCAAACAGTAGTACAAAAAAAATGGGCCCTGTCTGATGTTACACGTATTTGACTTGTTGTTCATTGATCAATGCACCTAGCGATCTGTCACTGTTTATGATTGAGTTTATTTGGAGTGATAATCCATCATGAGTTGCAGATGGCAAGAATCTCTGATCACGAATGAATTCCCCTTCACCTTGGTAGTACTACTAGTACCCATCATGCACCAAATGCTGGAATGATACTAATTATGTAATATTTAAATATTTTGTCATATGTATTTAGTTAAAGTTAAGAAAATTTAATGGTTATGTTGTTGTACGAAAATTTGGTTTATGCTGTTTTTATTTTGAAAGAAAAATATTGTTCGTTCGCTAAAAAAGTAATGCTGAAATAGTGCAGACGAACATGATCAATTTTGTGGAAGACGATAAAGAAAGATAGTTAACGGGGATAGATTCTACATCCCATTACTTCCTTTGAAGAAAAGAAAAATTATGCTTTGACACTTCTAAGATTTCAACAAGTGATGCAAATCTAATCCAGGATCGCTGATACATGACCTCGTTTAGATCCAAAATTATTTGGAATTTTGATACTATAGCACTTTCGTTTGTTTGTGGTAATTATTGTTCAATTATAAAGTAACTAGACTCAAAAGATTCATCTCACAAATTACAGATGAACTGTGTAATTAGTTATATTTTTTATCTATATTTAATACTATATGCATACGTTCAAAATTCGATGTGACAGAAATATGACATAAAATTTGGAATTTTGAAGGGATGACCATACTACCAGAGTCCACACAGCCATCCAAAAGGCTACTCTTTTATTTGTACAGTATTTAACAGATAATTTACCGGGAATCTTGTTCCTCCAAACAAGAAGAAGACGCATAGGAAATCACAGTGGCTTGAGCTGCAGAGGAACCAGCTCTTATTATTTACGCAATCGGAAACAGCTTGCCGCCGCAATAGCAGGAGCAGAGCAATGCCCATTCGGAAGGCCGACATCTATCCCACTGCCACGCCAAGGGGATCCGACAACCAACGATATGCCAACGCTTGTCCGCCTCCGCTATCAAAATCAAAATCGTAGCTGCAAAAATCGCGTCCTTCTCATCCCATCCCACTCCCCATTATTTCCCGGGAAAAATCCACGCGGAAATTCCTTCCCCACGGCCCTCTCCTCCTCTTCTTTCTTTCTTTTCTCATGAGTCATGAGAGGCAAGTACAGTGACAAAACACTTTAAAACGGGACAGCGGCGCCGCCATCCGGTGCACGGCTGCTTGTGCTGCGGTGGCCAGTGGCCGTGCTGCTACTGCTACAGAGCTGCTGCCTCACTGTATGGGTCTAAGGGGTATCCATGCATTTAATTTTACCATAGAACTAGGATCTCCACCCTGTGAGCTTGAGTCTATATAGAACTTACTTCCATATATAGAACCGGGTCCTATCTTTCTCCTCTCTCACATTCCAAATATTATGGGACCTATTTATAGATTCAGCCCCTGATTCTATACAGTATGAATAAATTAAGAGATGAAGTCTTGTCATTGTGAGACTCATTTAAAGACACACCCTGTGTCTATACACTGCTATGCCCTAAAAGCTCCCTCCTCCTGCTCCTGTTTGCAGCCTGCTCGGAGGGAGGCGGGGTAGAAAACGGACGATTTCGCAAGGCATCTCTGCTCGAGCGAGGCGGCAGTACTCCGTTCAGGTACTGATGACTTGATAGATGCAGACGTCAGCTCACTGGCTACTCGTCAGTATTCATCATCAGTACCACTAGTAAAAAGGCCTTTCTTTCTCTCCTCCGCAATCGGAGAAGGGTAGCTTCTCTTCTCCTCCTCCCCTTTCTTGTGTTTCTTTTTTTTCTTTCTCCTCTTCTTCCTCCTTCTCTTTGGGTTCTGCTTCGACGGAGAAGAAGTTTCTTGTCTTGGTTAGTTCGCTGACGCCGGCTGTTCTTGCCACGGGCTTTCTCTCCTTCTGCAGGAAGGAGAGGAGAGGAGGCGTTGTTCTCTTCTCGGGGTACTTGAAATCCTGACGAGATGGACGGCAATGCGAGGTCGGCGGCGGCGAATCAGAAGAAGCCCATCATGTAAGGATTCTGTCTCGCCATTCGCCACCACCCCAAAGAACTCTCCTTTCATGTCCATTGATTGCGCGTGCTCCTTCCAATGGCGCCCGCACCGCAGTGCGGATGACGACCTCGTGGAGCTGCTGTGGCACAACGGGAGCGTCCTCGCGCAGCCCCAGGCGGCGCACTACAGGCCGCCGTCCGACCGCGACCGCCCGGCGGGCGCCAGTAGCGGCCTCACCGGCGAGGAGACCGCCGCGTGGTTCCCGAACACCCTCGACGACGCGCTCGAGAAGGACCTGTACAGACAGCTCTGGTACAGCACCATCGCCGCCGACGCCGCCCCGCAACACGAGGGCGTCCCTAGCTTGCCGCCGCCGCCGGCGGTTGGGATTAGCAGCGGTGGCGGCGTCGACTCGAGCTGGGCTGGCGACATCTGCTCCACCTTCTGCGGAAGCAACCAGGTGCCCAGGACGCCGGCAGGGACCAGCGGGAAGGACGCCGCATTGCTGTCGGAGGTGCCGAGCTGTGCCGGCATGTCGTCGTCCGGTGGGTCTGGAAGCAACTATGGGGGATCCGCTGGGCTGCCCAGTGACAGCGTCCATGTCCACAAGAGGAAGGGGATGCTGTCTAGAGACGACTCGGATAGTCGGAGTGAGGTGTCTACTATACTTTGTTCATCTTGTTTGGGTTGGTTGGTTGTATAACCTGTATCCTGAACGAACTAGTTTGTATCTACTTGAGTGGAATAGAATTGATGAGGAAATTGCAGGATGCCGAATGTGACGAGGCAACTGAGGAGACCAAACCGTCGCGGCGACATGGGCCGAAACGCCGGGCTCGTGCAGCTGAAGTTCATAATCTCTCGGAGAGGGTGAGATCAGAATCAGATTGTGCTAGCAAAGCAAAACAAAGCAAAGCCTATTTTCAGAAAGGCAGGCAGCTTGTTGGTAAATTGTTCTTACAGTGTTATTGACTGCTGCTGAATGCTGATGTAGAGAAGAAGGGACCGGATCAATGAAAAGATGCGCGCGTTGCAAGAGCTGATCCCGCACTGCAACAAGGTATATTAATACAGTATTATGCATCTTTTTTTTGTCAGGTGTGTAATAAGTCCCTTGAATAATAAAAAATCTGTTGGTGACTGGTAACATATGTCCTTGATGATCATTGTCAGTATGTTTAGTTTGTTTTCCAGCCATCTCATTTTGTCTTACTTTATTTATCAACTAACTCCAATTGTTTTCAGACTGACAAAGCGTCGATATTAGACGAGACAATCGAGTATCTCAAGTCCCTCCAAATGCAAGTTCAGGTTAGCATCTACTCCTACCTCAACTTACATGATCCCATCCCATACAAGATCATTTGCTGGTACCGAATGGAACTAAGAAACAGATATGTTTCAGATCATGTGGATGACTTCTGGGATGGCACCAATGATGTTTCCTGGTGCTCACCAATTCATGCCACCAATGGCTCTAGGCATGAATTCAGGTTACATCCCTGCAGCACAAGGCCTAAGCCAGATGCCAAGATTACCACCATACATGAACCACTCCCTGCCAAATCATTTCTCTCTGAACTCATCTCCAGCTATGAATCCAATGAATCCATTGACCGCTGCGAACCAGATGCAAAACGGTCACCTCAGGGAGGCAAGTAATCACTTCCTTCACCTAGATGGGCGAACATCGGTGGTACCTCAGGTGAGATACCCAGATGTCATGGATTTCAGGAACAATTTCAACCTTCTTTTGTCTGCTAGCTGATTAACTAAATAAACCGTCAATTGTTCTGCAGGTACCAGGACCCCATGTTTATGGACATCAAATAGCACAAGCCGAAGAACCCAATAGTGTACTGGAAGTGTCTGGTAGTACTGTTGTGCCAACTTCCAGTGCAGGGCAACCACCTACTTTTGATGGAGTTTAGAATGATCAAAATCTAGTAAGGTGTTGCACTGATAGACTGACGATGCATAGCATAGGTACCTCGAGTTGTATATCTGTACAGAAGTATCAGCAACATATTCAATATTCTTTGACATCTAAGCTTAGTTTTAGAGTTATTTAGGAGTCTAGTATAGTTAACAGGACAACTGCCTGTGTACCACCATATTCTATCTGTGGAAGAAGAACTCGAGCTGCATACTGCTGTGCAGTATACTTTTCAAGAGGAGAATGGAATGGATGAGTCACCCTATTCAGCAGGACTTATTGATAGCTGGATTCGGTTGTTTAATAGTGTTCTGTAAAGGAGAATAAGCTGAAATAAGGCTGAAAATTTGAAGCGTTATATGAAGCACAACCTGTGAGTTTAAACGTCTGTATCCATTCCTTGAGATTGAATTTGACTGTTTTGTACATATTAGGAAAGAGGTAGATAACGTCAAAACCAGTCGGTTTAATCATCCTTTTCTTGACACTTACAGGATCAACAAAGGGTCTTCTTTCTGGCAATCACTGAAAATACTGACATGATGAGGAGCAGGTGGCATCTCAATAGCTGCACTGTAGTGTATCTACATCAATATGGCAATATACTTGTCTGGACATGAATGCTACAATTACATGTAAATGCAGAATTGCAGGTAGATAACAACTTTTCTCCCATGTGATGCCAACTCTGACTCCTACTGTATGTACAAATGTACTGATCTTAAGTCTTAACAACAGTATTCAATCAGCAGTCAATTCCTAGGATTGCATAAGATACTGTGGAAACAATTTCCCTTGGAATACTACTTTTATAATAAATCAATGAGATGTTTGCAGTCTGTTTATAATAATAATAATAAAAGGAGTGTTGAAATGTTCATTGTCAACTGAGCAAAATCGAACCAACAGGTCCTAGCTACAGACAGAGGATGGATAACAAGCCTCTGAATCCAAAGTGCATATGCATATCATATATAAATCAATCCTGTCTTTCTGCCTGCTCTCTGCTCTCGTTCTGAGGTGGATTCAAACCACTCTGTTGGGATTTTGATTTCTGGGGAACCAACAGTCACAACATTGATCTTATCTATATACGTAGGTTGCTAACACCAATTTTCTGCTTGTGTAAAGGTTTGGTCCGCAGGAGATGAGCTCGTGCATCTTCTGATCTTCACACGACGTGGATTGTGGACATGCTCCAACGGCAACGGTTCGGCATCCTCCTGGCGAACTTGTGGCTCACAGCAGCCGCGAGGATCTGTGTGGAGCCCCGGAGGGTTGTTGCAAGATGCCAGGCTCTCATCTTCAGAGTTCAGACTGGAGGGAGGGGGGTTCCCTCTCCAGACTTTTTCTATGATGTTACAGCATTCAAGTGCATGTTACACTCACGGCCCTATCAGCACATGCTAGCTACTGGCAGCCCGGCCGGTGATGATAGGATCAGATGCTCATATCTCCTGAGGTTTTTTGTCTACCACATTTGGATCCCCTGTACTACTGTTCCTTTCCTTGTTCCTCCCCTGTTGCTTTCTTTCGTCTCACGGTTATTCTTCAGATGCATATATATGTATATGGCTGGGCGATTTGTCGTTGCCTCGTTGGAATGTTTGGTGGTTATATGGCTGTATCTGGACAGTGATTTTCGTGTTGCTACTATTATTTTTTTTGGTAATTGTTTCACCGTAACATGTACTTTAGTGGTATTTTGTGTGTGGCAATAATAACAGAATTGGTGCCTTTTCCTCACTGGCTTGTTTAACAAAGGGAAGCGACGAGTTGAGCACATGCTAGCTAAGCTTCCGGAAGGAGGCTTCGATGTTGATGTCTGCATTGAGTTTATTAGGGTTCACTTCCGTCGCCATCCGCCCATCCCTGAGCAGAACAATATTCTGGGGTTGATGCCGTGTTTTATAGCTAGAGTTTAGAGGTACACAGTTCTTTGCATGACAGAAGAAAACTAGCAACAGCAAAAAAAAAAAACATTGGCTTCGCCCGGGTTCGAACCGGAGACCTTCAGTGTGTTAGACTGACGTGATAACCAACTACACCACGAAACCTTTAGTGTTAGTTCCCCAACTAACACTAGACCATATTAATAAACAAATTCCGTCTTCCGACTAAGCCTCGGCACCTTTAGACGGGCCGGCCTAACCCGCGGTGACGAGGAGACAGCCCACGGTCACCTCTTGCGCGAGCGCAGTGGTGGGCTCGTGTGAAAGCACGAGCAGCCCACCACGGCCTTGCCCCGGGTTCAAGGTCCATGGGTTTTTTATTGCTTCACACACCTTTGTTGTTCCTTTCTGTCGCCTTAGCTTGTTGAACTTGTTAAGTTCAAAAAAAAAAAAAAACCTGTTGAACTTGTTCGCTTTGGCACCCTACCTGCTCTGCTTGATTCCTCCCAATTCCTTACAGGTTGATCGGTGACAGTCTCCTTGTCCTAGCGTCCCAGACTTCATATTTCAGTGCGTTTGCACGCTCGAGACAATGACGACAGCATTGCGTGCTTGTCGTACGTAAGTACTCGACCCGTATTAGAGGAAGGATGCAATTTTTTTATTCCAAATCATTACATGACCAAAATTTTATAAACAAATATGATAATATTTATTGTAGAATATATTTTGATAGCATCAAAGTCATATGTGTTGATACTATTTAAAAAATAATAAAAACTACTCGGGTGGTCACCGGTGCATGCAAATCGTGTTAAAAACTGCTCATTTCGTCCCATTTTAAGTGTCATTTTTTATTCCTAAAAAGTCATCATTTTTTATTCCTAAAAAATCAAGTATCCTTAAGTTTGACTATATATAAATTTATTAGAGATATAAATGTTGCTAACATTTTTTTATAAACCTAAATAAAATTTAAAAAGTTTGATAGCTGCAGTTAAATAGAGAGTGAGAGAGTGAATATGTCGATTCGGCTCCTTGTCCCGGTCCCGTTCCTCGGCCGGTGTCAAGTCACGCAGCCATACATCGCCGGCGCCGCGGGTTTGTGGGGCGCTGGCTGGCCCGTGACGGATTGTCCGGTGCGCCAGCGCGATGACCGCGCGCCTAGGAGAGTCCGGCGTGACCCAGGAGGGCGTGTGAGGCTATTCGCACTCGTCGTACTCTAAATTTCTTCTCTAAAAAGAATATTTCGTCCTATTCAGCGAGATTTTTTCATCTATACAAATTTCTTCTGTATCCATCATCCTCTATATCTCATGCTCTATATCAACTACCAACAGTGAGACCTACATATTTATAAATAAATTTTATCTAAATATATCCGTGTGAGATCTTGTTTTGAAAGATTTATTGAAACAAATTTAATGACGTAATTGAAATTTAATTTGGGTTTTTAGTTTATCAACAGTGGAACCTACATATTTATAAATAAAATTTATCTAAATATATTCATGTGATATCTTGTTTTGAAAGATTTATTGAAACGAATTTAATGACGTAATCAGAATTTAATTTGAGTTTTTAGTTTGTGAATTATAGCATTTTTATTTGATACCAGAAAAAATAGCAGCAGTAGGGCCCGCATGCTAGCTGGCTGCCGTCCGCATGCAATCTGACACAACCCGCCTGCAACCTGACACAGGTCTTCGCCGCGCGTCTCCTGTATCACGCTCGCAGTAGCGGAGAACTGTGCCTAGCGTAACAAGGTAAAGTAACCAGTGCAGACTTTTTTTCACCAAATGTGTACTCCAGTGTGTTCATTTACCGTCGACAGTCTGATACAGGATCGTCTTCTCGCACAGCTTCACCGGCTCGATCGTACGTGCCGCCTCGATGGCTTCCATGTCTCACATGTTATCCCCATTCGCGTCTCTGCGTTGGTGCATTACAACATCACCCGCACTGAACAATGCAATATTCATGCTGCCAAACTTGTATGAAGCCACTGGAAATTTCATCTGAAACTCGTGCCAGTTTTGTTTACAGAGAGTGTCTGTTCGGTTGACTTATCAGCCACCGAAACCGTATTTTTGTCTCACAGAAAAACAGTTAAAAACACATCAGCCGACGAACAGGTTAAATTCTCGGTCGAAAATCTCTGCCGTTTCATCCTCGCGCCTCGCCTCGCCGCTGCAGCCTCCCGATCCACCCCGCTCCGAAGGCAGCGCCCATCCCACTGATCCATCTCCTGTGCCCCTTGTCAATCGTCGCACTCCTGCGTTCCACCAGTAGAATGCAGATGATCACAGCATTCATTGAGGCAGGCAAGTGGATTTTTTTTTGTCCGTGCAAGCAGCCCTCCTGATGTCTTCCGTTCCCAACAATACTCTTCTTCTAAGTTCTAATCATTTCAGACTGCTGCGAAGCAAGGAGTACTCGTCACTAGTCAGCAGCCTTTTGGTGATTGCACTCATGTATGTGGTAGTACAAGCTCTTCTCTGACTGATGGATGGAAACCAAGACTAGGTATGTGATAGAGGCAGTCCCATGTCAAGTGCACGAGCTAGACAATAAGTGCACAGTGTCACTAAGGCTGACCCTAAGAAAGTAAACGTCCTGTTTGGTTCCCATAAAAGCAAGTATTATAAAGGGCTGTAAGCCAGCTAAATGATGATGTGTGGAGGAGAAAGGAGAAGAGAAGTAGACTGTAAGCTTACAACCAACTTGAGCACAAAAATCAAAGAAACTGTGAGAGAAACATGTGTGTCATGTATTAATTTTGAAGAAGTAACTATTAAATGAGTGGGCTGTAAGACCCTCTTACACCCATCAGCTGGTTGAGACTATTAAACTTGCTCTAAGTCAGGTGACTTAAAATCAGTGACTTATAAGTCATGTTTGTTTGGTTTCCAATGACTTATAAGTCATGCAAGAAATGAGTTGGAGTGTGGTCCTAAAACAAAAAATGTGTGGTCCTATGTGAAAAGAGATGACTTATAAGTCCAAAAGTTGAGGTGGTAACTTAAGGACTTATAAGTTAAGGTAACTTATAAATTGAGGTGTTTGACAAAATAAATTATTTTTTTTCACTTTTGAATTTATAAGTCACCTGACTTATTAAAATCAAACAAGGTTTAAGTCCTCAGCTTCTGATCATGTCTTCCATTCCCGAACAACCCTCTCACCAATTCCATCCCTACACTATAAACGCCTATCTACGCATTCACGGGGCATCTTATAATTAATAATAATTCATACCCCATTCCGTGTCGACTTCTATTAATAGTATCACGATTCATTTAATAGGGTGTTTAGATCCATTTACTCTGTGCCACATCTAATGTTCATATGTCAATTAGGAGGACTAAATATGAACTATTTTTAAAACTAATTACAGAAGCCGTGACTAATTCACGAGACGAATCTAATAAACCTAATTAATCTATCATTGGGCTTTGCTGTGGCACCCTCAAATAACGGTTGAAATCATATATATATATATATTACTCTCTAGAAGGTAATATGTGAAATAAGGGAAATTTTAGATACAAAGATTTTTTTAGATCTAATTTGTGCATACATGATCTTTGTATATTTTGCAACTTTTGATATAATAAAATATAACTTAATTAGAATAAAATAATTATTTATTGATGCACTTGTAACTCATGCACACAACCAAATGTGCGTATATACATGGTCGACGTACATGACTATGATTTTTTGCGCGTATATAAAACTTTACAATAGCTATACATGTTTTATTAGAAGTTCCTCTCAATTATGATATAGTTTTAATTTAGTATAACATACACAATTGATTATGTAACATGTTAACGTGTAACATATTTTAGATCGCTAAAGTTCACAACTCAATGAACATGCTAGTTGTTAATATTTACCATGTTTTTTAAGACAAAAATATCATGCAAAAGCAAGAATACGACTACTAGTGTAGATGTCGTTATTTTTATTTAATTAGCCATGTGAACATGAAAAGGAAAGACATCGAAACAATCAAAGGAAGGATACGACCATGCACATGAATAAGAAAGGGGTTGCATGCTCACCCATAATTAGAGGGATTTGAAGATATTTTTCTTTTTTCTAAATTAATCAATTATAATTTAAAAATGTAAAAGATCAATTGTTCAAATCCATTCGAGGTATTATCTCCTAGTAGGTAAGAGAGGTACCGTAGCATTGTCCTCCTCTCCATCGTTAGCATATATTTACTGTAATATCATATCGTTTCATAATATATATACATTCAATTTTTTAATTAATTTATATTTAATACTCTAAATTAGTGTCAAACATTCATTGTGATAATGTCTAAAGTTTAGCATGGGTGACCAAATAACACCCCTTTTGTAATGCTGCCAAATTTGCATCAAGGCACTGAAAATCTCATCTGAAAGTTGTGACAGTTTTATTTTCAGAGTTAACACGTTTCATGCTCCGCCAAAAATCTCCTCCCCGACTCCTCGCACCTCGCCTCGCCGCTACAGTGCCCCGATACGGCCCGCTCCGAACAGCGAACGCAGCCGTGACACGTGGTTGTATCTAGTAGGCAAGTTTACCGAAAGAAAATGTGAAGCCCTGCAGCGCATCGCCTGTCAGTGTGCAATTTTCAAACAGTTTCTTAATGTCTCTGAAATCTGAATCCTGTTAGCGTGAATAAGTCTCTGAAGTAGTGTATATTGTTTTATTCGTACCACACGCTGGTAGCTTCAATGACAACATGCTAGCGGTTGATACCTGTCACTTATAAAGCTTGTAGATTTGTTCAATGTATGATAGCAGTTTTGGTCGTTTTCCCTAGTACAAAAATGATTTTAGGTGACACTACGCTTTTGTGATCGGAGGCGGCACAATTTTTGTCCGCTTCCATTATCTGCTGCTAGGCCAGCGCATGGCCGGCGTCCGAAGGCCCGCCTCGATTAATCATGAAGGCGGACGCCATAACGTGCCCATTTGCATTAATTATTATTAACGGAGACGGACGTTATAATGTGTCCACCTCCATAAATCGATTAATGAAGGCAGTCCGCCTCCATTAATCGGCCCAGTCCATTATCCAGTTGAAGCCCACCACCACCTAAGAGTATATAAGAAAATCCTAAACCCTAACTCCCTCAGCCCTCCGATCCCAGGGTCCCCAACCAGCCGCCGCGACCCCTGGCCCCCGATCCCCCCTCCCGTAGAGCGCAGTGACCCCGCCCCCGAGCCCCGATCCCCCATCCCGCAGAGTGCCGCGCCGCCGCCTGCCAGCCGCCGCGACCCCGCCTCCAAGCCCCCTGCAGAGTACCGCGCCCCCGACCCCCGAGTCCAGTGCAGAGTACCTTCCTCCAGTGCAGAGTACGGGCGACTGCGGCGGACGACTCCAGTGCGAGGGCTCGGCGGCGGGCACCTTTGGGCTGGTGCCCCACACCGAGAGCGACTTCCTCACGGTGCTGTCCCAGGACCACGTCGGCGGCCTGCAGCTCATGAAGGACGCCGGCTGGGTTGTCGTCAAGCCCCGCCCGGACGCTTCATCGTCAACATCGGCGATCTGTTTCAGGTAACAAACAGTGCGCATATACCTCTTCAATCTCTATGTTCATACAGGCGTGTATGTAGCCGTACTGTGTATGTAGCAGATCTGCACTCGTCGTTCTATCTCTATGCACTATTGTGTATGTAGCAGTACATGATTTCTTGAGATTTCTGACTCGATCTAATCATCACCCCTACGTACATACAGGCGTGGAGCAACAACCGGTAGAGCACAAGGTGGTGGCCAACGCCACGGCGGAGCGCTTCTCGGCGGCCTACTTCCTGTGCCCGTCCTACGACTCGCTCGTCGGCACGTGCGGCGAGCCGTCGACGTACAGGGACTTCACCTTCGGGGAGTACAGGAGGAAGGTGCGGCATCTCGGCGGGCTCGGCGCGAGGGTGCGGCGGGCGCTTCCTCCTCTCCTCCGGCGTGGCAGCAGCTCAGCTACCTCCGGCGGCGAATCCGGCGAGCGGCAGTGTGGATTCGGCGGCGGCGGCGGCCCAGATCCAGGCCTGGTTAGGGCTTATCTGGGCTTTTTTATTTATTTATTTATTTTATTAACGGAGGTGGGCACTGTAAGCCGCCCGCCTCCATTATTAGGATTAATGGATTAATGGAGGCGGGACGTGAGTGCTCGCCTCCATTATGCCTTGATTAACCGAGGCCTACTGTTGGAGGCGGACGCCTTTGCCCGCCTCCCGCCTCCATTAACCCAAAACGTCATCTCCATTAAGAAATATGTACAGTGTTAATCTCACTCACCGATCCATCTCTTGTGCTCCTTGACAATCGTCGCTCCAGCGTTCCATCCCCGATTCCCCGGTCAGCACCGCCAGCCTCTGGATTCACCTCAATTTGTGAAATCTGTTCACTGGTCGCCCATGCATGATGGATCCCATCACCGTGAAGCGGTGAAGGGAGGTGGCGGCAGCGTAGCTGCGGATCACAATATGCATCGATGCAGGCAAGTATTTTTCTTTCTCCGTGCAAGCAGCCCTCCTGATGTCTTCCGTTCCCAACGATACTCTTCTTCTAATCATTTTAGAATGCTGTGAAGCAAGTAGAGATATCTACATACTACTCCTCAGCATGCAGCCTTTTCGTAGTAGAAAAGATGGAGTGATCGATGAATGCATTACTCATGTATGTGGCAGTACAATCTCTTCTCTAAGTGACGGTTGGAAAACAAGACTAGGTATATATGTGTGTGTATATAGAGGCAGTCGTCCCTCCCATGGCAAGTGCACGAGCTAGAAAATAAGTGCACAGTAGTGGCACTATAAGGCTGACCACCCCAAGGCAAGATCCCAGAAGCAACGGTCTCATGTAAAGTCATATTCACTTCAGCCCAAGAACATGGGTGATGTGTCTTTATTGCTACACACGCGTACTATGAAGTGATGCAGGCTTCAACAATCTGTGAGATGAGGCGCTGCAGGTGACCCCTACATACAGTGATACAGCCATACAGGCACTTCTTAACATCCTGCAAAATCACTAGTAGCACTAGAAAAACTGCGCGGCTTTGCCAAAGCCGCGCATGACCATTCTTAGCTTTTTTTTTCTTTCTTTCTTTTATTCTTTATACAATACATTAGTGATATTTTCCGTGTTAATTGAAAATCATTATTTACCCATCGTTGTATATGTCAATCACTTTTATTTATAGTCTTACAACTAATTGTTTACAGTAGGGTCTATTTGTGATGATAATAATTTTTTTTAAGTTTTAGTAGGTTTGTTGTTGCACTTGGCATATATTTTGAACACTCTATTATTTTGAAGATATTATTTAAATAATATTTTACTCTTGTTATTGAAATAGAACTATCATATTTTTTGGCTATTTTTTATGGAGAAAGAAGGGATAAATGCATTTATTAAGAACAAAGGAGCATCTTTTCATGGAAGCTTAATGTAATTGTGAAATAAGGAAATGCGACATCGAAATATGAAATTTTACAGTACATATAAGCGACATGCTGAGTTCTAAATAACTCGATTTTCTATTTTTTTTATCTTTATTTGATTTTCATATTTACCGCTAAAAATATAGGCAAACATGTACAATAATAAATTTCTACTAAAACATGTTTTATTATGGATTTATTTAATATATCCATTCATGAGGATTTCGAACAAATTTATTTTCTATTTTATGATTGTTTGGTGATTTAATATGAATTTTTAAAGTTCTAGCAAATTTATTCAGAAAAGAAAGATCAATAGATCAGGAAAAACAGTATCTGGTCGATTTTAGCCCACTAAGGCCCAGAGAGCTGGATTAAGCCGGCCCATAAAAGACAAAGACATGTAGTGCGGGTTCATTCTAGTAAAGTTTGAGGGTTTTTATGAAACATATCCTGAAAGAGGAGATCGGACTGCGGGTTGATTCACTGACGTTTGAGGGGTTGTTTTACAAAATAGCTTAGGTTCGCACGATCTGGAGAAAAGCAGGCGACGTGACCACGCTCTTCCGCCGGAGTCGGCAGATTCGTGTTTAGAAGATATGATCTGGATATATATATTTTATTGAGATGGCTGCTGGAACTACCAGCCGGTTCCAAAAGTATCAAATTAATTATGAACCGATAGTGCGTTATCGGAAGCAGAGTTCAGAATGTACAGTCCTGATCAGCTCATGATGTCTTCCATTCCCATTCCCAGAAGTCCAGAACCCTCACTCACCAATTCCATCCCTACACTATAACGTCCATCTACGCATTCACAGGACAACTTATAATTAATAATAATTCATACCCCATTCCGTGTCGACTTCTATTAATACTAGCACGATTCATTTTAGAGGATGTTTAGATCCATTTAGTCTGTGTCACATCGAATGTTCATATATCAATTAGAAAGACTAAATATGAACTATTTTTAAAACTAATTACAGAAGCCGTGACTAATTTAGGAGACAAATCTATTAAGCCTAATTAATCTATCATTGGGCTTTGCTGTGGTACCCTCAAATAATTGTGAACCATTCATTTAATTAGATCAGATAGTTGAAATCATCTATTACTTTCTAGGAGGTAACATGTGAAATAAGGAAAGTTTTAGATACAAAGATTTTTTTCTAGATCTAATTGGTGCATACATGATCTATTAAATATGGTGAATGTTTGTATTTTTTGCAACTTTCGATATAATATAACTTAATTAGAATAAAATAATTATTTATTGATGCACACAACCAAATGTGCGTATATATATGGTCGACGTACATGCCTATATGATTTTTTTGTGCGTATATAAAACTTTACAATAGCTACATGTTTTACTAGAAGTTCCTCTCAATTATGTAATATAGTTTTAATTTAGTATAATATACACAATTGATTATGCAACATGTTAACGTGTAACATATTTTAGATCGCTAAAGTTCACGACTCAATGAACGTGCTAGTTGTTAATATGTACCATGTTTTTTTAAGACAAGAATATCATGCAAAAGCAAGGATATGGCTATTGGTCTAGATATCGTTATTTTATTTAATGGAAGTGTCTACATATCATTCGACTGTTTTTTTTGTGTTTCAATCGATTTTTTTGAACCAGTAAGGACACGTGCACACGGCAGCAAGTACAAACTACAGGAAAACCAAAATATTATATTGATTTTCCAATCGACGATGATATGGCGTGACACGTTCCGATGCACATCACTACACTACGGACCTGCACTACGGACCCACTCCCCTCACCCGACGCCGTCTTTCCAAGACCCATGCTGCTCCCGACTCTCTTTCAATTAGGATGCATGCCAAAAGCTGACGTAAGCAATTTTTTTTTTTTCAAATTGCTATGACTTTTGAATAGTTTATGAGTTTTCAATTCCATCCATACTAGTGTGTTTTACCGCAGTGATGAAAACGGAAAGGATATCTTTCGACAATATTTCAGACCGAACCCGTTTAGAGGGCTTTTAATCCGTCTGTATCTGAGTGCGGACATTCAATATCCCATACCGTATCCGAATCGAATACTCAAATCACATATTTATGATGTCGACATCAATCGTATCCAGCATGGTTGAAATTATCTATATCTGAATTTGAATCTGGACATAAATATAAAAACAATACGATATTAGTGTTATCCTTTCGTCAGGATTGAATAATACAATCTAAAACTCATTTAAATGAAAAGAAGAAATGAAACAAAAAAAAATTGACTGAAAGGATTGAATAATAAAATATGAAAACTCATAAAAATGAAAAAAACCAAATTGAAAAATAAATAAATAAAAACTAAAGTAGACACAATGAGAAAACTCCAATATATAATAAAAACTTTCATTACAATAAATTAGAACGAAATTGACAAGAATAGATAAAATTAAAATTGGAAAATAGAAAATGGAAGAAGACAAAATGAAAAAAAGACTACAAAATAGCATTGAAAGTAAAATTACCAGGAAAAATACTGAAAACGATAACAAAAAATTGGAATTGTCGACAAGTAGACAAAAAATAATGAAAACTGAAATTGACAAATAATTTGCTTCACACTTAATACATGAGGTGCTACATAGTATATATAATTTGTTGGAAGCCTAAATATTGGTTGCTACACGCTTAATAAATAAATAGCTATTACATATATGACCTAAGTTGCTAGTACATACAAGCTATTTTGAAACATATGCATCATAGTCGTATTTTATAGATCTCATCACAAATGGCTCAATAGTACAAACAGTTTTTAAAAACGTGTATGAAAGTGGCCGTATTTTAAACAAAAAAGTGAAAAAGAAACATTACTAGTTTATTTAGTACAAAAAACAATAAGTTTCATAGGCTAAGGATGCGTTTGGTTGGAGGACCAAGTTGTATAGGATGTAATGATTCATGAATACAGGGATCAGGATATCTATGATGCATGTTTGGTTGGATGAATGAGACCAACCATTTTTTTTTGGTTGGAAGAATATCCGTTGGATCGGAGGAACGGGAGGGTGAGATGAAGCACGAGGCTTCGCTAGTCACGGACGGGCGGACGCATGGAGCAGCTCGTCGTGATATTTTGGGGGACCAACAAATACAACATCTTCACAGTATATTCCTTTTTGGTACCATTCAATTCCATCCGATCCTTCAACCAACCATTAATTATCCATGAATGGTCCCATGCAATCTCATTCAATTCAGCAAACCAAACACACCATAAGTTGATCGCTCTGTTCATTTTGGTAGAAAAAAAGAACGATAAAGATGCTAACAGCCACGGGGCCGCACCTAGACACACAAGCCCACCACGACGCTGACTTACGAAGTTACGAGCTGGGCATCCACTACAACGAAAAGCCAGCCCACAGAGAGAAACACCAATGAAAAAAAAACGACCGACGAGAAACAAAAAAACAGTCGACTGATATTTAGAAATCTCGTATTTAATTAGCCATGTGAATATGAAAAGGAAAGACCTCGAAACAATCAAAGGAAGGATATGACCATGCACATGAATAAGAGGGGTTGCATGCTCACCCATAATTAGAGGGATTTGAAGATATTTTTTCTTTTCCTAAATTAATTAATTAATTTAAAAATGTAAAAGATCAATGATTCAGATTAATTCGAGATATTAACTCCTAGTAGGTAAGAGCAACTCCAACATTTTGGCAATTTTAGTTTGGCAAAACATGAAATTTGCCAACTCTGAAATAGATACGACAAAGCAAAAAATATGCAATCTCCAACAGTTCCCCATAATGACTTGACAAAAACGGAAAAAAAATGAAGGAAAAAAAACCCGCCGCCCAGTGTTCCACCGTGAAAAAAAAGAAAGAAAAAAAGGAAGAAAAAAAGGGCGCCGCCCAGTGTTAAGCCGTGAAAAAAAGAAGGAAAAAATTTGCCTCCCCTTTTCACGGTCTCCAAATTGCCAAGTGCATGCTCTTATTTGCAACTTTGACAAAAATACCAAGCCCAAATGCCAAACTGTTGGCCACCAGTTTTTTAGTTTTTTTTTTGACAAAATTAGATATGTCAAGTCTAAATGTCAAACCGTTGAAGTTGCTCTAAGGGAGGTACCGTAACATTTCCCTCCATCATTAGCATATATTTACTGTAGTATCATATCGTTTCATAATTTGATCATAATCTATACTATCAGTTTTACAATTAATTTATATTTAATACTTTAAATTAGTGTCAAAACATTTAATATGATAATGACTAAAATTTAGCATGGGTGAACCAAACACCCCCGGCCCTTAGTAAACAATGCAATAATCATGCCGCCAAATTTGCATCAAGACACTGACAATCTCATCTGAAACTCGTGATAATTTTGTTTACAGAGTTAACATGTTCCATGCTCCACCGAAAAAACCTGTGCCGTTTCATCCTCGCGCGACTCATCGCCAGTAGTCTAGCCGCTGCAGGCCCCGATTCGCCCCGCTCCCAAGGTAGCCCATCCCACAGATCCATCTCCTGTGCCCCTTGCCAATCGTCGCTCCAGCGTTCCACCAGTAGAGAAGGTCGCTGTGCATCCCCGGTCAGCACCACAACCCCCTCGCTAATCTGCATCGGAGCTTCCTCTCCTGCCTCTCGATTCACCTCAATTTGTGAAATAATATGGAGTTGCGTCAACATATCTTCTGGTCACTGGTCGCCCATGCATGATGGATCCCGTCACTGCGCAGGAATGCGGTCGATGCAGGCAAGTAAATTTCTTTCTCCGTGCAAGCAGCATTCCTGATGTCTTCCGTTCCCAACGATACTCTTCTTCTAATCATTTCAAACTGCTGTGAAGCAACAAGCAAGTAGATATCTACATACTACTCGCCAGCATGAAAAGATAGACTGATGACTGCACTCATGTATATGTGGCGGTAGACTCTAAATCACGGATGGAAAACAGGACTAGGTATATGGGTGTATATATAGTGGCAGTCCCATGCCAAGTGTACGAGACAATAAGTGCACAGTGCCAAGGCTGACCCCAAGGAAATGTACTAGAAGCAACGGTCTCATGTAAAGATAATAGGCCAACCCGATTTTTATCGGTGGGAGTTTTAATCAGTGTTTCATCATATGCATTTAATGAGATGTCATATAAGTGTTTTTGATGAGTGACAAGGTTTTTAATAAGAGAAAGCTAGAAGAAGTGACCTTCATAGGGATGAAACTATTTTGACACGAATATTTATGAAACTACATAATGAAACTCTTCATCGAGTGTGAGAGTTTTATTCATGTTTTATTTCATTATAGATGGTATAACTGTCTTGCAAAACAATACAATGAAACTCTCCACTAAGTGGCGGAGCTCTCGGTATGGTAAAGTGGGGCCACTGCCACATCTTGAGCATGTTTGATACCCACGTTAGCATGCTATTTTATTTGGCTAAGATACTATAAAATATAGACTATGGTTCTCCGCCACTGTCTTCACTGGTGTATAACCCGTGTCGTCGATAGTTGAAAGCTTTCCTAGACTTGCACAACTGTGCTTCCTATATTGCGCTATATCCTATAGATCGAATAGAAGCCCACGGACGCAGATAGTATCACAATGGCTTAATACTATTACTAATTAATAATCTACTATAATGGCTTAATACTACTCGTACTGATCTAATACTATACACAATGGGGCCTATCTAACCCCCAAGGGGCATATACCCTGCCCACCCTCAGGGCGGGCCGTGCGTGCAAGTGCTCCTTATAGATGACCATACAGCCCGTGGCCCGTTGGCACGGCCCGTGGCACGCGAATTTGGCCCGGCTCGAGCACAGCACGACACGGTGCCCGTGCCGGCACGGCCCGAGGCACCAGACCGTGTCTGGGCCGTCAGCCTGGCCCGTGGCACGGCACGGGCACGGCCCGGTGGAACCCCCGGCCCGACAGGCGGCCCGGTGCGGGGAGACAGATGGGATGCAGCCCAGCAGGCCAGCCGCCAGCCCACGAGCAGAGCAGGCAAGCCGCCGCCCCACGCCCCCCCTCCCCAGTCCCCCCCAAACTCTAACCACGACCTAACCCTAACCCCGCGCCGCGCGCAGCGCGCTGCAGCTCCACCTCGCGGTCGCGGCAGCGCCGCTCCTCCACCTCGCAGGTCGCGGCCCCGCGGCTCGCGGTCGCGCTGCTGCTCCACCTCGCGGTCGCGGCCGCGCCGCTCCTACACCTCGCCGCCTCGCCGCTCCTCCACCTCGCGGCCGCGCCGGCTCGCCGCTACGCCGTTCCTCCACCTCGCCTCGGTCCCTCGTGGCTTCGTATCCCTCTCCATCATCTCGGCGGGCGGAGCAGCTCCTGGGCGAGCGCCGAGCGGCCTCGACGGCTCGACGGCACTCGGCCACCTCCCGCGCTGCCGCGCGGCCGACACTCGGCGTCTGCGAGCGCTCCGCGCCTCTGCCGCTCGCTCGCTCGTGCTCTCGGGCCGCCCGCGGCACACAGGCACGCCGTGCTCGCGGGCCGGCATGGTGGCCCACGGGCCGTGCCTTGGGCCGGAGGCCAGGCACGAGCACGACACAGGCACGGCCCGACAGGCACGACGGCCCGTCGAGGCACGGCGCAGTGATGGCACGGCACGACCTGCTGGCCATCTATAGCGCTCCTGGAAGTCTATCTAACCCCCGAGGCCTAGCCCTGTTCGCTTGGCTTATCAGTCAACGAAACAGTGTTTTCGTCTCACAAAAAATTAACCAAAACAACATCAGCCGTAACTTATCAACTAAAAATAGGCAAACGAATAGGCTGATGGCATACCCTGCCCACCCTCTGGGCCGGCCCTGCGTGCAAGCGCTCGCGCTCCTGGTGTCTTCCATTCCCAGAACGTACAACCCTCTCACCAATTCCACATGTACAGCCTTGTCGTTGCTCTGGAAGATATATGGAGTGACCATTGCAGCATACACATGTATATAACCGAGAATACAATCACCGAATGACGGTGCAAAATTATAAGAGATCCGCTGGCATATATATATGTCTATCTATGGAGGCAGTGAGGTGCAAAATTAAAACGATTCACATTGGTGATCAGCCAGTGGATTAATGCAGGATGCGTGTCTATCGTTTGGTGGCCTGAGCCATGTTGCTGGTGAACACAATAAATTTTGGCCCCGCTAATAAGGTCCCACCCACACTAGCTCAGCAGGAGGATCTTCGTTTTGTTGGCGAGTGAAACAAGACGACCATACAATCATAGAGAAGAAAACCCACCGTAAGCTGTGGCGACCGAAAACATCACCGTAGCTGCGGCAGCCACACCTTGCCACACTCTACGACAGCGACCGCTTTGCCCGGCGATGGCCATATATAAACCAAATATTCCCTACATTGTTTTTTTCTGTGCAAGCCATCCTGATGTCTTCCGTTCCCAACACTACTCTTCTCACCATTTCGACTGTTGTCAAGCAATGCAACGACTCGAACAATGATCGATCTACTTACATGACGGAGTGATAGACTGCACGCAAATCTATATGGCCGTAGAATCTTCAATAAACAATGGATATATATATATATATATATATATATATATATATATATATATATATATATATATATATATATATATATATATATATATATATATATATAGTCTGTCTGATATGCCAAGTACACCTACGGAAAAATAATAAGTGCACAGTAGTGCCACTAATGAAGAAAACATCTTTACTGTCGGTTCCAAAAGTACTTTTCATGTTAGATTTTAATCCGAGAGCGCGTTATCGGCACGGCCTCACGCCTCCGTCACCGACAGCGAGACGGGACAAGGATGCATGTGCGAAATTTCAAGGCCACTTTAAGATAGCACTTGTGTCCTTCACCGATTGTAAAGGGTAAGTTATAAAAACTCTTTCTGCAGTAGGTGGGGAAAATGAATTTTCTGTAAAAACAAAAAACCGACAGTATTTAACATACAAACTAAATTTCCTTTGTAAAGTTTCAATTTTGAAATGCATAGATTGACGTACAACGTTTTTGTGTGTTGTGTCAATTCCCTACTATAGTCCACTTTGCCATAAAGGGCAAGGATTCGTCATGGATTCAACCATTACAATTTTCATATGTATGATTTCAAAAGCATACAAATTTTCTGGGGACAGTTCTTTGTGTGCCCTGAAAAAGAAATAGTCCATCTGTATGTGTCATTGTAAAATTTGTTATGACTCCTACATTAACTTTTATTTTTTTTCTTTCCTCTGGTGACACTTCAATTCAAGCATACAATAGTTATAGGATTTTTTACAATAATAACTCACCATAAAAAAATTACCTATGCATTATTACAATTAATTATAGAAAAAATATTTATCTAGAGGTACAATAAAAACTTTGTACTAAAGCATATCATATTGTATAGATCTACTCATGTGGAGTACAGCAAAATTAGTTTTTCTATTTTCTGATTTTTCTATGAACTAAATTTCTTCAAAGATTTAGCCAAAATAAATAAATAAAAAGATAAAACCACAATCACTGTAGCGTAACCGCTGTGTAAAACCGGTCAGGAAGGTAAAACAAAGGGTTTTCAAAGTACTTAGGAGGAAAGAGTTAATTTGGAGAGAAGAAAAAAACCGGACACATGCTAAAGTTAATATGGAGAAAAATTAGACTTTTTTCAAAAAAGAAAACAATAAAGCCATCTTAATTAGGAGCCCACGCCAGGCCCACTACCAAGTCGACACCGAGCCCGTTGCCAAGGCAATCATGAAGGACGTCAAGGATGTGCCGTCGCCTGCGTGGTCATTCTTGGCACGTACGTCAATCAACTATCATATGGCTTCTATTCGTGTCTCTCAGCCTCCGTGGCCACCTCGACGACATTTCGCCCGGGTGCTCAGCCTCGCCTGATTGTCCATCCACTCCATTCGAATCTGCTGTCATCGCCGTTCTAGATCTAAACATCCGGGCGCACCAGCGTGAAAAACGAAGGGAGCAGAGGAGAAGCTTATCGCGCAAGCACCTTGGTTCGCTGCTGGAGAGTTTATGGTGGATCGCGGGTACATATGCAAGACCAGTTGTACCCGGTGTGGAAACCTTGATTCAAACCGTGAACCGAAGGCTTCGTCTGCCAATGGTAGTCCTCCTGACCCCTTCCATTCTCAGAACACAACACCATTTCCTTAGCATGTCTATATATGTATTTGCATCTTGATTTAACCCTATATATAAGCAACTAGAGCGAGAACTATATTATATAATAATTGGATAAAAACCATATCACACAGTACTCTCTCCACACGTGAATATCTAGTAGCAACATGAAAGGAATGAGGAAGATACTTTTTTTTTTGAAACATAACGCCGAGTCTATTTATTCATGTGCACAGAAGGTTCAGCAATATCCTTATATATATATATATATATATATATATATATATATATATATATATATATATATATATATATATATATATATATATATGAGAGAGAGAGAGAGAGAGAGAACGGGGAAGTTTGATGCCATTATATTTTAATCGCGCAGAAGAACAGTGGTGGCGTCTAAGCTGAATCAGAAGTCTAGATCTTTTTCCAGTTCCTAATAAATGGTTAATGGAAAAGTCATACCCTTTCGAGGCGACGTGTTCACTTTATGAAATTTTCCTCAACGCCATTGCATGCTGCTGCGCCAGCGCGCCTCCTGCGGACTGACCGCGCCAGTACGTGTATCTAGTTTTTTAGAAGTTTAATTTTAGGTGCTTGGGAGGATACTTTTATCAGACATCTTATTCAAGTATATATAACCAAATACAATTAAGGATAGTTTAGTCATTTAGCGCAGTCATTACTACCTTTGATCGACATTCTTTATATATCTTTCTCTTTTGCATTGCACTTGCACGCAACACACACTTGCATCAGCGCCGGCCGGAGACGGTTCACCGGCTCGCCGCTAGCCTGCACGAGGCGCACTGGCGATGGCCGTCCGTCCAGGCTCACTGTAGTACACGTGGTCCGCTCTGGAGGCTTGTCAGCGCATGCCTAGCCTGCGGCTTGACCGGCTGTACCACCGCGGCCTGCCTGCTTGCACCAACTGTAAGGGATCGACGTCGCCTGGCACCCGCCTGCCTGCTTGCACCACCGCGGCCGTCCGATCCGTCTGTCATGTGGCTCGCTATACCAACTGTCTCAAGGGACTGGATGACACACAGCAGGGGCTGCTCGACCACCCAAGGGGTCATTGGCAATGAGATTCCCATCCTCATCATCCAAGGGAACCGCGCGTCCTAGATGAACCACATTCACAACGACAAGATTGATCGATGACTTGACGTTTGCTTCTGAATAACCAAACTGATATTAGCTTACACATGTGGAAATTCCGAGGAATGTATTTATATTAAGAATTAGATGCTCAACTGTGGTCAACGTCAACTATCTATGTGTTTATTTGTTCTTGGATTATGCATAACCAATCAATGATTCAAGCCTGAGATGGTAATTGGAATACTGAATTTTTGGATTCATACATTTCGGAAGCCCGATGCAAGCTTTAATACAGTCAGTATGTAGAAGAAAAATTCAATTTCTATATATTTCCAATTTATAACTTCTTATCAGCTTATTTAAATTCTGTCCAACGACTTAAGTTCCTCTTATTAGGTTTCTCGTATGTTTAACCAGTATAGATTTAAATAAATCTCTCGTTATTTCCAAGCACAGCAAAAAATCTCCTTTGTTAGGAAAAATCCGTCCTACTGCACCACCATCAAGTCCCTCTGTGCCTAGACGTGCTTCTCGGTGAGTCTCATCCCGGCCTGCTCCTCGTCAACAGCAAAATCTTGAATACTATACACAATTCATCTTCCTTGAATATAACGTTTATAATGAGTGAGGAGCCACCATCTGCTCGGCTCCTCCTCCATTTCACAGGTCGCACCCACATATCCATGTCGTCTCTTATATCACCTATTTGCAGACGAGCATATTGTGTTGCCCGTGCAAGGCCATCCTGATGCCTTCCATCCCCCAAAAATCCTATCACAATTTCCATATATCTCGATACGCTATGAACACGTACTCATCTACGCAGGGGGAGCCTTGCTTGTCACTGGAAGACAATGTTACCACACTGCAGCATATATACACAGTCACTGAATGACGGTGCAAAAACAATATATGGAGGAGCAGCAGTGAGGTACCAAAATGCAGCTAGATAAAATAAGTGTGCACATTGATGTGACCAACTGGTGGATCACCTGTGCAGGATGAAGATGTTTTAATACAGGATGCATGTGTATCATTTGATGGGACCCACGTGATGCCGGTGAAACATATATAAGGACACGATTGGTAGTGATCTGCGAGTGTGAGGCGGTGTTCCGTGGCAGAAAATAGCAGGACTGAAAATAGCAGGTTGAGATGAGTGGGGAGAGAAAGAAGAAGAAGCTGAAAATAGCAGCTTCGTCTGGCTACCTCTCGACCTCATGGGCCCAGTACAGCCCCTTCTCTGATTTTCTCCAGCACAAGCGAGGCTGGCATGGTACATGCATGGTGATCGAGGCCAGTGCAGTGTGGGGGCAATGACGATGTCGAGCTGGTGAAACCATGAACTTTTGGCCTCGCTAAAGCCAGCCCCACCAACCCGAAGCTCCTACTAGAGCAGAAAAATATTTAGGATGGCAATTTTTGGGCACAAACAACGCCATTGTCTTTAGCATGATGGGTCAGTCGTTTGTGGCATCTAAAACTAGCATTCTTGAGTCCATATATGTCCACCTACATTCGGCAGCACAATGATGGCCTAAAGCAAGATTAACAATACCTTTTCAATGGCCTGGAGCGAGAATATCAATAACTTTTTTAAGGCGTGTTCACTTCGTTAGATTTGTCCTCCGGGCATATGCAACTCCGACGACGCCAGCCCTTCGTCTTCACTGATCGTGCATGCATGCCCGTTCCCGTCGTCTCCCTGTGCGGTTGCGCGTCATGAGAGACATACTAACACAGACAAGTAAATTGCATTTATCTGTGCAAGCCATCCTGATGTCTTCCGTTCCCAACACTACTCTTCTCACCATTTCGACTTCTGTCAAGCAATGACTCGAGCTCTGATCGATCAACTTACGTACATGCCAGAGTGATATATGACTGCACGCACATCTATATATGTGGACGTCAAATCTTCAATATATAAACATCGGATGCAAAATGAGACCAGGTAATATTATGTGTATATATAGTGCCAGTCTGATATGCATGCCAAGTGCGCCCACACAGATGTGTAGTGCCACTAATGGAGAACACATCTTTATTGTCGGTTCCAAAAGGTACTTTTACTGTTAGATTTTAAACCAACAACACGTTATCAAATTAAGATAGCACTTGTGTCCTTTACCGATTGTAAAGGGTAATAAGTTTAAAAACTCTTTCTGCAGTAGGTGGAAAATGAATTTTCTGTAACAACAAAAGACCCGACAGTAGTTAACATACAAATTAAATTTCCTTTGTATGATTTCAATTTTCGGATGCATAGAGATATTAACGTACAACAACACGTTTATGTGTGTTCTGTCATTTCCCTACTGTACACTTTGTAATAAAGGACACGAATTCGTCATGGATTCAACCATTACAATTTTCTATGTATGATTTCAAAAGCATACAATTTTTCTGAGGACAATTCTTTGGGTGCTCTGGGAAAAAAATTGTCGACCCATATGTGCCATTGTAAAATTCGTTGTGACTCCTACGTCAACTTTTTTTTTTCTTTCCTCTGCTGCCACTTCGATGAAGTGGTTGTTAACTTTCCAACAGAATAGTGGCACCAGAGGGAAGAAAAATTTAAAAGGTGATATAGAAGATAATGATAACATTCTGCTCAACAAATAAAGATACAATTTATATAAAAAATTGTAGAGATCTACAAGAATTAAAACTTTGTAATTGATAACTTTTCATTTGAGATCGTTTATGAGCCCTGATATAAATATTAAGTTGCTATATTCTGAAATTTTAATTTTTCAAAAATCTCACCGCTCTAAAAGATCTACAATAACTTTAATTTGTATTTGAAGTTTTTATCATTCAACATTGTTTAGGAGCTAAAATATTTAATACAAAATTTTACATGTGACAATTCCGTACGGCACTAATGATGCGCGGGCCGGCGAATTATCAGAGATAGGCACTATGCCGGCGGCCTCAATCAAAAAGTCTATCTATGAGGACACACAAGCTATACGAGAGAGAACCACTATGAGCCTCGCCTCATTGTCAATCCAGTCGTCCATTCAAATCCGTTGTCATCGCCGTTCTAAATATTATCATCAGGCCGCACCAGTGTGAGAAAGGAAGGGAGCAGATGAGATGCTTATTGCGCATGCACCTTGGTTCGCTGCTGGAGAGTTTGTGATGGATCACGGGTTCATGCAAGACCAGGTGAACCCAGTGTGGGAATCTTGATTCAAATTGTGAACCGAAGGCTTAATCTGGCAATGGTAGTCCTCCTGATCCCTTCCATTCTCAGAACACAACACCATCTCCTTAGCATGTTTCTATGTATTTGCATCTTAATTTGACCCTAATAAGCAACTAGATCGAGAACTAATAATTGGATAAAAACCATATCACACTACTCTCTCCACACGTGAATGTATAGCAGCAACATGAAAGGAAGAGGAAGACTGGAAGATACTTGTATACAGAGAACGGGGAAGAGTATATGATGCCATTAAATATTTATATTTTTAATCCTTTTATAGTCACGGTATATTCTCTAGAGTGATGTCTTTTGACCGAGCTTTAACCCTCAACGAAACACCTATTGGAATGGGATGGAACCCGCCCGATATCACTCTTGTCTTCCTTAACCAAAGAAACCGGGAAAGAGAAATCCACGGTACAGAAAGCATTGTTTCAATTTTTTGCTGATGTCTGATGCTCTGTTCCTAAATATTTATCGCCACGATTTGCGTGCCGACGATCTTAACCCGGATGGCTGCCGCCGCCACCTCGCATGAAGTCGCCCCGCCCGAATCTGACGGTAAGCTTATTAAGGCTTCTTCGTCTCTTCTCCCCTCGTTCTCGACGGTGGAGCTCGAGCGAGCCAAAATCTGGGGGTTTTCTTTTTTTCAATATCATCGTTCACAGATCCTGACTCAGCTAAGTACTGGTGAGTTTCTAAAGACAAATCTTACTGGATCAGCTAGGAATACGTGTAATTCAACTTGCTGAAAATTTTAACTTGAAAAATAATGATGAAATACTGAACCAGGTGCAGTGCCTAGACCCATCTAGATGGGACACTAGTAGTAGTAGGGGTAGTATAACCCGATAAAAGAACAAAAAGCAAAAAAAGGTAACTTTTATAAACAATAACAAAGAAGAATATCTCAACATAATAAAATCAAAAGAGGAGGAGATATATTGGACCTTAGCTTTCTTATTCTTAATAACAAAAGAAAAAAGAATGACAACAGTAGCAATGAAGAATAGAATGACACTAGGAAAAATGGTCTGAATAATTTCAGCCAATGATGGGTTTCGCGTCACGGAAAGAATCGAAGAAACTAGCAGACTGATCACTAAATAGATACAAATAGGTGCAAATTCCGACATCACCAAATCCCACTTCGTTCTCTCGCTCTCCTCGCGGCGCTCCTTGCTCGCGGAGCGGCATACCGAAAAAAAAGACGCTCAGATGTGGATTCGAACCACTGAAGGATTTCCCATGCCAAAGGATCGGAACAGATCGGGTCTCAATCCATCCGTACTTGCAATTTCATCATGATCCTTATCAACTGAGCTAATCGATACATTTAGAAACAATGATCGATACATCCCTTATACCTTGCTTTGTGTTTCCCATCTGTTCAAGTGGATAATCCCGATTCGGTTTTCGAGGGTTCGCTCGTCATTTATTCGTAGTAACGTCGTATTGCCTATGCAGCTAAATCGATAGGAATAGGATTCTCAAAGGAAAGGGCGGGTGGACATACGTTGCGGGTGTCTAGTTGGCATGGGTCTGGGTTCGGCTCATCAACTCGAATGGTCAATGCTGGCCTGATACCAGCATCGTTATACGTCACAAGTTGGGGTGGTTGAACAGGAAAAACAACAAGGCAGGCGATAGGAAAAAGCAAAGGGGAACTGGTTCAAACTAAACAAGGAAAGGAACCGGGATATGCGAATTCGATTACCAGATCGGATTGGAGGAAAAAGCAATAGTCCCTCCACATGATATTTCTCATATATAGATCCAAATTCATTGCTGCGAACGGCTGCTCGTAATCGGCATGATAGCGAAGCGAGCTCCTTTACGAGTACTACGAAGCGAGGCCTACATTCCTTTTACGTGCTCATCTTCTTCGACCCGGTATGAGAGAAGAGCTCGGCCTGCTTAGCCATCAGTTAGTGCCGATGCATGACTTCCATTCGAAGACAGGAACGGTACTTCCAACAGCTAATGCAATTCAAAGCTAAGGCAAAGAAGCTAATGCATCGAACCCTAGTGCTTTTGATAATGAAATATTGGTTTATACGCCCTGCACCAATACGCAATGGGATTCAAGCAATTCGCTAGCCCTATCCCCTAAGGAAATGACGAGCGTAGCACTAGCGAAATCTTTTGATAATGCTACCCTAGGTCCCTTCTTGTTTGTTTTCCTACAACGGTATCTCCGAACTCAACGGCTCCCACGATTCGGAGCGATAGCGAATTCATACGAGGACTACGAAGCGAATAATTGCATTCCTTCCAGGAGGTCGAGCGCACGCTTTCCTCGGTTTCGAATCAAGGGACAAAGATAGATCCTCGGTAACGGCAAAGGGGATAGCCTTGCTTTTTCACATTCATGTGCATATATTTTCATTAGATGTGCAATCGAAATCAGTAGGAGATAAACTTTCATCCCTATATTTCCACTGAAATGGAATTAGCGATACCTTTGCTTTTAGTTTTCATTCATGAATCCTGTTTCTAGTGGCGAGTAACTACTACGAAAGGTACGGAAAACGGGAAAGGCAAAGCACAGGAAAGCAGAATATATTCAATAATGTCATCCTTGTTTCGGTACCGGATTCAACTTGTCAACTGAGGCTTCTGCTCGTAACGTCACTCACAGGATCAAATAAAACCTGATTTAGGATATGGAAAGGGAAAGGCACGTACACTTATTACTCGCCTGTCATAAAAGAAAGGTCAAAGCATGATAATAAATCAGGATGTCGACTTCTTCCTTTCTTTTATGATTGTCTTTCGTTCCCTTGGCAAGGAAGTTCTGATCATTGCATTGGCATTCCATGTTTGCAGGCAGCTCTTATTGAGCCGGAGAAAGCTACTTTACCCCGAAATGCAAACACTAGGTAGGCCCTTTCTAGCTTTCGGAAGAAAAAAAACGATGATGACATAGCATAGTTGTCAGATACGCGCTTCTGTGGATGAAATAGTCGAGGTGGAATGATTTGGTGCTGTACAAAGAAATGCTTAAAATTCGTTTGGTTTAGGGAATAGCCTGAGTTCTTTACCGTGAACCAGCTATTCCTTTTTATTGATGTACTGTGAAAGCAGAATCCCTTTTTCTGACTTTGTCTAATCCCTAGAAAGGAAATTTCAATCTTGATGATGCTTTGGCTTGTGCTTGATAACTCTTCTTACAAGGAGTCCTAAATTGGGGGAGGGGCGAATGGAAGTACTTCACACTGAACAGCCCAGCCGCCTCTACCTAGAGCAAAGAAGCTTTGCTAGTCTTATCACCGCACCGGATTCACCATAATCAGCTTTAAGGTCCTGACTCTCAAATTGATCTTTTTACATGCTGCTTAATACATCTTTCGAGAGTGAACCAGAAGTTTTTTTCCTTACTTTAGTGTATTATGATCTCTTTAGAGTTAGTACTCCGCCGTTCTAAGATATTCTTTTACGAGATTCCTTTTGTTGGAAAGAGGAGAGATAGTTTTTCAGAAATTGTTGATGAGCGATGACATTGTTGAATTATGTCACCACATTGTTGTTAGTATATATAGATAGGAAAAAGAACCTAACTAACCGGGTGCAAGAGTAGGTTACAACAAAGGGTTTGATCGCTTATCAATTTGGAGTCAAAAGTCTTCCCGCCTCTTCTGTGAGTTACAGATAGTAAGAGTAGTCACAGTCACTCGAAGTTGGCAAAGAAGCTAGCTTTTCGGCAAGCACACTATTGACGCAAGTATGTTGAATTGAAAAAAGAAGATGATAGGAAGGAAGCTATCTTCTTTTTCCGCTACTCTATTCTATTCTATATAGTATAGTAAAGAAGGTCAAGTATGATTGCTCTTCCTTTCTCGAATCAAAGGTTCTTTGACTCCTTCCAAACAAGGATTGTGACACCCTCGCTTTGTGCTCAAAATTAGACTTCTGCTTAGCGCCCTCCCCTTTCACTTCCATAGTGGTCTTCTTTGGCCGGCCCACTCATTTCACTCTCAAGCTCTCTGAGAAGAGAGAATCCAATTCAAGATGTTTAGAATTCTTCCTTTCCTTCATGTTCGTGCTTTAAGTCAGTTCGTACTTTTCAGTATATAAGAGAATGACTGAACTCGCATTGAAAGCTACTAAACAACGGCTGACAGAGACTCATAAGAGGGAGAGCGGTAGCAAAAATGAGATCTTTCATCTAGACAGAAGAGAGATCCTTTCCTTCCTTTCTATAGAAAATGACTGATGTTGCTAAGTCACCTTCGGCTGCTCTTGCATCATCCCTTTTCCAATTCTGTATGTATGGCTCGGTTGCATCCGATTGATCGATCCCTAGTCACTGATTACATGCATGAGTTCTTTGATTCACTACTGACTTCTTCCGTGGAGCCGAGTTCGCCGACTGAGACTACTTGAAAAGAAAGAGCCCTCGACCAACCGATCTCACGACGATGAGTCACCCACATACTTAACAAAAAATGCAAATAGAAGAGCAAGTAAATCAAGCTCAATTACAACTCACTCTGATCAAATAGCACTCAGGTATAGGATTTCTAGCGGAAAGGTAGCCTTGCTCGCTTCTTTACCCTTGTACGCACAAATCTAGCTCATAGCAGCACTTTCGAGTTCGGTTACTTAAGTACAGAGATTGGAACAACTTAGCGCGGGAAGTCCCATATCTTGTCTTAGCCTCGCCTCACCTATTTCCTCATAACGAGATCAGAATGAAATAGAATGGAATCTAAAGTCTTAGCGAGATCAGGGCTACCACGTTCCCTCAGACGAAAAATCAAAGAATACTAGACCTGTTGGACTCGCAAAGTAGGATCAGGCTTAGTCTACTAGAAACAGAGGAGAGCGAAAACTAAGTCAAAGGGGGAAGAGCAGTTTATGAGCATTTTAAGGCCGGTTGACAACATCCAATGTCTCCCACGAGGGCCTAAAACTCCAGTTTTTCTAGGCAGAGGTATAGCCTTTATTTAACACATTTGAGGGACACTCTGAAATAAAGTCTATTTGGAGCTTCTTCCAAAGCAAAGAGGTTGGGATTCTAGTTTCAATTGGATGTGTCCTGGTAAGATCGTTAACGATTGATATACTGCCTGAGACAGGGCATGCTCTCCCCTCTGCGTATTGAGAGAAAGAAACAAATGTATTCAATATACAAAAGGAGAGAGAGGGATGAAATGGCTGAGTGGTTGATTCTTTCCTTTCTTCTTTCGATCAGTGGAATCGAGTGGAAAGCTCTGCTTCCTCACTCCCATTAGGAAAACCTATGGCACTAAAAAGTCCGAAGAGTGAGAGCGAATGGAAGACTTTGAATGAGCTGAGAGAGTTGTGTAGCCGCCGGGGGTACTATTTGGGGACAAGTTGCATGAAGAAGAAAGATGATATGGTGACAGCAGTGCTAGAAGTACAACTGCCAGAATTGCGTGTCACAAGAAGTGCAATTGACAAGAACACAAAAGAGGCGAAAGGAAAGCTCTGCTTCCCTTGTTATGTCAGAAGCAAAACCAGTGAATACCTGGTTTGGTACTCCTACTGGAAGCAAAGGGAAATCGAAAAGGATGTGAATTGTTCTTGTTTGTATATCTATCTCAGCCCTTGCTTTTTCTAAAAGTGATTTTTACATAGATGGAAAAAAGATAGGATTGAGGCGCATCTCTCCAATTGATCGGCTAAGACAAAGCAGTTCAAAGCAAAGGGACGGGCCTTACAAGCTCAATAAATTGCAATTCTTCACCTTTTCCTGGGAATGAATTTTCTTACTTGATTGACATTGACAGATATGTGTACCACACCGAACAAGCAATATGTCATATGCTTGATGTACCAGCCAAGCCAGCTCTTTTTTTCACGAGGGTCAGTGCGGCTTTAAAGCTCCTAAGTAGTCCACTATACAATAAAAGAATCGAAGCCAGAGGTCTTCACCAAATTCAGCAAGACTAATCGTATTCTTCAATCATCGATCCTGAATTCAACATATAAATCAGATTACCTTCCAATCTGGTTGTATCTCTTTCTTAACTCCCTTTTTTGGATACACTCTACTTTTCAAAATTCTCCATGGCTACCACTGACAATACAGCTATTAGTCACCCCCCAACCTCTACCTCAGTCTCACACTGTGATTAACTCTATTCATTTTCAATACCCCATACACACTAAACTGGATGATTCCGACTTTCTACTTTGGCAATCACTGATTTTTCCTGTGGGGCCATGGCCTTATTGAATACCTCGAAGGCACTATTTCTTCACCATCCCCTACCTTAGTACTCGCCAATGGCACTGCCACCCCAAACCCGGCCTACGAAACCTGGATTCGTCAAGACCAGTTGCTGCTGGCTTGGCTTCTCTCGTCTATCTCCCCATCGATTCTTCCTCAGGTTGTCTCATGCACCACCTCCATAGATCGGTGGAGGCTTCTCAAAAGCTCTTACTCCTCTCAATCGAATAACTAAACCATCGAGAAAGAAAAGCTTTCGTCATAGTCACTCACATCGATATGAGTGCTTTCTATAGGAAATGCATTCCAAGGACTCCCTTTGCTTTGCGCAAAACGCATATTTATCTTATCCACCAGTTGTTCTTGCATTGCTCCCTTGTGTGTTCAGGCATTGCTGCCATGTAATGTACCTAGATAAAAATCTTTGTAGTCACCCTATTCGACAATAGGTCTGTATGGCTCCAATAGGTAGTATCTGCTGCTTCAAGTGCGAAAAGCTCAACTGAATCTATGACACACACTCAAATATTTTCATTAAAATTGTGATTTTTGTTAAGAGCTGAGAAGATTCATGGAATTGTAACTGCAGGTTCAGACTCATTCTTGGCATCATTGGCACTACAGATTCAGACACGTACACTTACCAACTTCAGTTCGATATCCTTTCTTCAGAAAAACTTTTGGAGTGATGTTGTGTTCCAAAAATTATTTAAGCCTGCAATCCACTTGTCAAATTTTTGAAGTACATCTTTTTGAAATCCAAAATTTAGTTAAGCCAGCAATATTGGACCGACGGACGGTCTGTTGCTAAATCAGTGGTCCGTCGTTGTAGAGATACAATGACGGCTTCATCAGCAAGGCAGGGGTCCGTTGCTGTAGCCTTTAGCAACGGACCACCCACCGTTGTACACTCCTTTCAGCAACGGATCGCCCATCACTGTTTAAAGGATGTGGTGTAGTGTTGCCAGCATGGTCGTCGAAGCTTCTCGAGTACTAGATTGGTACGTGCCTTCATATGGTATGGTGATATGGATTATCCCGATGCCTTCCGGTCCCAAAACATCATTGCAATGTCGTTGTTGATCCACACTCACTCATCATCTCCCTCACACGTCACACTGCTACATAGAGAGCAATAAGGCAGATCATGTATGTATATAAGTATAACATAGATATATACAGGCCACAATGCCGAGACACTATATATAAGTAGATCGAGGAGAAGGTATTCACTTGACTAGCTGGGATTCTGATGTGAAGTCACGGTGACTTGGCCATTGATATATACAGGCCAAGTTACTTTCCTGCTATTGATTCATGGCTAGAGCAGCTTGTTTAGTTCCTCCCTCCCTTAGACCCTCCTCTTTTTCTGTTTTTGTTTCTCCTCTCTTGTACTCTTTTTTTGTAGCCTCTTGGGCGACTTCTAATGAAATTTCAGTAGGGGTTCCTGAACCCCTCCTGTTCGTTCAAAAAAAAAAAGTTACTGCTGTGCTTAATTACGAGATGCACCACGTCCTGCATGTTGTCACGACCAGAGCAGTGTGGACTGTCGAAGCCAACTCAGCATAAACGACATGAAGTCCCATATCCTGAAACTTGTGTCGGCCTACCTAGCTAGCGCTCCGCGGTGACTAGATGGCTCACTTTCCGTGTGGCGCCGTGGTGGCAGCCTGAAATTAATTACCCTGACGTCTCACACTCCTAGTAAGCTGCATTAGGGCACTCCTAATGCAAAACTCTATCATAGAGTCAAAAACATATTTATTACCACTTATTTATGATATTTTGCTGATGTGGTACTTAATGCAGAGAGAGAGAGAGTGAAAAACAAGATTCCAAGTCCACAATATTCGAGGTAATAAATAGGTTTAAACTCTATGATAGAGTCTGCATTGAGAGTGTCTTTATTGCTCCGATCCTCTCGTACTCACGATGTGTGCAACCATGAAGATGGAGACAAAAACAAGAAGATATCACTACTCATGCAAAATTGGCAAAGGCCCTCCTGTCGCATCATCATCGAGCCCCCTCCCCTCCCTGTCGAGGTCCTCCTCCCCAGCGAGCCTCTCAGCCTGGCCTCCTCCTCGGTGAGCCCTCGACCTCAATGAAATCCTCTTCCCCACCTCCAGGCAGGGACAGGAGGAAGGGACTATATAAGACGGAAAAAAATAGAGTAATGTGGCTGACAACTAGGTCCTAGGAAAATAGGGATCCTAATTTGAGGACTAATGCTAGAGTTTAGTCCAGTAAACCCAAAAAGTAAGAGAAGCCCTAAAATTCCCAAGTAGGCACTACTACAGATTTGATTTGCAGACATGCTTCCTTTTTCAAAAAATAAAGATGGCTCAATCAACAATTGCATCTAAAGAAATTACCGAAACAAACTACCTCTAAAAATACATTTGTAGGGATGGTTGCTATTTTTAGCTGTGTCTATAAATCTATTTGTAGACATGGCTACATCTAGAGTCGTCTATAAAAATGCGTGCAACACAATAAAATTTTAAATTTTCAAACATCATCGGATGGAGAAGTGGCAAAAACCAAAGCTGTAGATCTCAAAGAGTAATATAACTTTATAGTTAGACAATTTTTTTAAAGTGAAATGATCTATCTATCCAAGGAAAAATATGATTCTGCCAACCGCGCCCTAACATTGCCGCTCTTTGCGTGCCCACAAGATCAGAGCTCGCCAATATGTACGTTGGTGATATCAACGGGAGCTTTGGCAGCATTGAGAAGGATTGGTTTATTCTCTAGAGATAGATAGTTTGTTCTCTAGATAGATGTCCCTCACACTAACCTAGCTTGACTCTCGACCAAACAATCCATGAGAAACGAACGGACGCACAGTCCATCCCACATGGTACTGCTACGTCGTACCCTGAACCAAACACCAGTGCTTGATCGAGGATACTGAATTGATTCATCATGCAACTAGCAGACTTCGCGGTACCTCGTGAAGATTTCCCGCATAAGTGCGATAATCGGTCACCTCTGTCCGGTTTGATGGATCAGCACGACGGCGATACTGCACGCCGCCACGCTGGCTGCACTGTGGCACCAGGTGTGAGCCATCAACCAGCCACGGAGGCGATCAAATTGTTCCCCGTGCCGTGAGTCCCCCCGCAGAAGCATTCCTAGCGCAGCGCCGGACTCATCGTCTGTTTGTGCGTGGCCGTGGCCTGAAATTAACTATCCTCATATTCCTCCTCTGATCTCGTCTCGTGTGCGTGTGCTTCCTAGCTAGCTAGAGGACCGGACGTACTAGTAGACCGACTACTTCTGCTAGTAATAGTGTCCAAGCAATCAAGCACACGAAGATGAAGAAAACAAGCAGGGAGATCACGCATAGTACTGTGTATATATGTGTATCTATCTATACAGACGAAGACGATGGATGCAAGTAGATCAAGCGTTTTCCCCCATATATATGGAGTACTAGGAAGGCAGGCGCGCTCCGCCGCGCCCGTAGGCCAGGTGCAAACTGACACTCTGGCAAAGTGCGATAGAAACACTTTGTTGCATATGTCAAGCACATAGATGTCCACGAAAAAAGATGGCTAAGTACCATTCGTGTTTGAAGGATGTCATGTTAGTATATTTGAGAATAGAAAATAAGTTTCGTGCAAAGAGCAACTTCAAATGTCATAGATAGGAAGCCAGCGTCATATATACAACATACTCAATTTGTGTGATTTCTAAACATAGAGATAATTCATTAAGGAGATGACAATAACTACCAACAAAGCAAGCTTATGGAAGTAATCAGAATATTAGATGTGCGTGTAACACCCTAAAAATTGCATTCTTTAAAATAGATTAAAAGCAATTTAAATACATTTTTGGTGGACATTAAAACCTAGGAAAAATAATTAAGATTTCATAAAATAAAACTTATCACGATGGTAGAAACACTTTGTTGCATACATGCTGCTGCATAGTATTTTTGTTTGTCTGGATTTGTCAAGTTTCAAAACAGAATTCAATTTGTGTTTTGGAAAATGGTTTGAAAATTCTTGAAAAATTTAAAAGGAAAAACAGTTTCCTTTCTCTCTCCCTCCCTTTCTTCTTTCTGGCCCGCAGGCCTTCTCCCTTGCCCCAGCCCATCTCGGCACTGTCTCCCCACCCTCCTTCCTCCCGCATTGGGCCTCGGCCCACTGGCCGCTCGGCCTGCCCCAGGCGCGGACGCGCGCGCCTCGCTCCGCCTGACACCCCGGCCCCGTGCCCGACAGGTGGGCCCCACAGGTCAGTCGCCCCCCCTTTCCTTTCTTCCTCCTCCCTCCCTTTCCTTCCCCGCGCGGATGCCTTCCTTGCTGTCGAGCGCGAATCCTCGGCGGATTGTTCCTTTCCTTCGCGGCGATGCCCCCGGGCTATAAATGCCGAGCCCCCACACCCCCACCGCCTCCACATTGCCCTCTCGGAGCACCACAGAGACGCCTAGCGCCGCCGAAACCCTAACTCTGCGCCGCCGCCGTCGTTCCTCTGTTGCCGAGCACCTCCGCTCCATCCGCCTGCTTCCCGAGCGCCGCGTCGTGGTAAGAGAGCCTCCAGGAGCTCGCTGACTCTCTCTTTTCCTTCTGTTGCGGTCACGTGAACCCTCTCCGTGTCCGCCGGCGTCACAGAGCCGCACCGTCGCGAGTACAGCCGCGACCGCGCCCTTGCGGCTTCAACCAACCCCGCCGCTGTGTTCGCCGTCTCTCTCTCTCTCTCTCTCTTCCGGTCCAATCCGCGTCGCGAATCGTGCACCGCAGTGGCGGATTGCACCGCGCCGCCATACTCCGGCAATGGCGCCGCCGTGCGCGAGCTCTGCTTCGGCCGAGCGCCACCGCCCCCCTCCCTGATCTAATCGTGTCCATCCACCTTGGATCGGACGGCTCACAGAGTCCCATACCCCTTCGACCGACTGTTTTGCAAAAAGAACCCCACCCCTTTTTAAGTCATAACCCGCAGTCCTAAAGCGTACTTTCTTTCGGTTTTGTTTTAATTCAAAAATAAATAGAAAACCCTATTTACAGATTTGCCATCCATTTTCTTTTGCTCATAAAATATTCATTTTAACTCCGATTTCACCCATTCAAATTGCGTTAGGATCGTATCGACGTAATCTACGTGATAGTTAGTTCATAGTTCATGCTAGACAACTTTTAAATATATTTAATCACTTAATCTCTTTTAATCTCTGGTTCAAATTGAGAAACTTGGTTAGATCATATCTTCTTCGTTATAGCTCCGTTTTTCGTGTTTAAAACGTCTATGTGATCGTAGTGAGACGTAGATTAGTTTTATAAACTTTTAATCTTGTTTTATTATGGTTGGTGTACTGTTCTAATCTATAGCCTTTGTTTACTTGCATGTTATTCCTCGGTATGATTGTATGTTGATGTGGTGATCGAGTATAGACGGTGAGCAGTACGTGGGTGACCAGAAGGTTTTCTTTGAGCAGGAGCAGCAGGAACCTTTTGAGCAAGGCAAGTATTATATGGGATCTTCCTTGATGTTCTATTCATGATGTTTTTAAATCAAAACATATACATGTGTCTAATTTTGTTACCATAAGGTTTACCTAGAATTGTTACCTTGAACCTTGAAATCCTATGGATTATTTGCATCTGGGTAGTTATTGCTAGTGCTCCTCTTTAACAAAGCACGATCTTGAATCTTGATTAATGACTATATGAAATGATAAAGTAAAACTTGACTTTTTAGCAACATGGATTTAGGACCCTATCTATCAGCAAAAGCTGGGACATACAGTACAACCATGAGAGCTACATGCTTCTGGCTTTAGTTCAGTATTAGGGTCACTCTCTCGCATGTGACAATTCACGAAAGTTGCCATTGCCGAGTGGTTGCGGGTACCGCTGCACGTGTGTACCATCGAGGGGTACCCGTATACCCCTTGCCCGTGGATCCGTACTGTCTGTTTTATGTCAGCGAGCCCCTCTGAAAGACTTCATAGTATACCCTGCCCGCTCACCTCGACAGTGTTTTGGGAGTTATAAACCCGGGCATATGGGTAACACGACTCATGGGTAAAGTGTACAACCTCTGCAGAGTGTTAAAAACTGATATATCAGCCGTGCTCACGGACACGAGCGACCCGGAAAACTCACAGAAAACTTTGTTTACTTGTTGTTTATTATTATGAATCACTTTATCATGATATTATGTTATTCGTTCTTTTGTTTATATGATCATGCAGTTTAATTTGGGAGCTTAAGTATAACTTTTGATTCACCACTTTTAAAGTTTTGTTACAAATTAAAAATGCTTACCGCAGTAAACCGTGTCATACTTTTTGAGCCTCATGAACCCTATATATACTTGTTGAGTACTAGAAGTACTTACGCTTGTTTATTCTTTTTAATATTTGGATAAAAATCCCGGATAGGTACCAGATTATCAGAGTTTTGAGGAGTATCCTGAGGATTACTAGGTTTGGAGTCAACCAGTTGACGTCCCTGTGCGATGGAGCTTCGCGAGAGTTATCTTTTATTTCCGCTGTTATGTAATAGACTTTAATTAGATACTTATTCGCTATGTAATAAACACTTGTAATGATACCTTTTTGATAATTTGTTGGTTTATGTGTGTGACTGATCTCTGGGCACACATAAGATTTATGCATTCCGTTTTATCTTTAAAATTGGGTGTGACAGTGCGGCCAAAGCATTTTCACAACAACATAGTAGGGCGTTATCGCTACACCAGCCGTGGTGGCAATTAATGACACGCCTGAATAATGTAAGCTGATCCAGAAACTAACTGTAGCCTTGCAGTTTGTCTATTGTAGTGTAGATTCCTCACCCAGCAGGTAGTTCAAGAAAATCTTCAACTGTAATGTGAATAAATGTAAAGGTGAAATCTTTAAATACCAAACACGAGAGGACTACGTATAGATTAGTCATGCTTATAGATTAGCCATACGGGCATGTGACAACTATGCACATATATTACTTGTGGAAAATGGAAATATGAGCAATAGAGGGCAAGTTTCTTTCAAAGCAGAAACATTCTAAATCAACCATTATATCAGTAAATTAACCTTATCCCTTGATCAGAGTGCAGTATGGTAGTTCATGAGTGACTGAGGGCAAAAAAGCTACAAGAAACATGACATTGTTTTATTATAAAAAAAGTAGGACTAAGCATAACCGCCAGGGTCACACACAGGCACCACATAGGAAAGCTCCTTAGGTCCCTAGATGACTCGCACCTATAAAAATCTCAATTGTAGCATAATTAAAAAAAATCTATTATTAATAGAAGTACCCTACATATATAGCATTCATATATATAAATGGTGATATTACTGTATGTGGAAGCGAATATTTTAAGAATAGCATGGTAAAATTAAGAAAATAGTTGGGGCAGTTATCTATAAAATGTAGAGAATCATAGATGTAATCATAAAAACCCACTTGGCACATAACAAAAGCTGCCCAAATATTCCAATAACATATACTGGAAACCCATCATCACTCTCCTGTCTTTAGTCCTCTCTCTTATTATTAAACTATGAACTGAAAATACATGAGAAAGATGGTTCAATATATTTTGTGTTAACCTAGGATGCGATAAAAACTGCCATAATAACCCGATAACATATGGAAATATATTTCTACATGAAAATGGTAGTCAGTAACAAATTAATGAGACATAAACAGAGCAACACATGCATGCAGGTTTGCCAGATGTCAATTGATACTATGAAGCAAATTATGAAACAAAACCATGATAAGAGATGTCGTAAACACCTGAACTCTGCATGTTCTTCAAAAATGTATACATGTAAGAAGCAACACAAATCCATGAGCTTTGAGAAAACTAACATGCTTTAGAATTGCAGCTCGTAAAATTGATTACTCTAAAGCACATGTACTTCATGTGAAAGGCTACATTATTAAAAAATTTCTCTCTATAAATACCAAATAGGCTTGTGAAAATACCCGACATGCCAAATCATTTTGAAGAAAGTAAATTGCAACCAAAACTACCAAGGTAAATCTTTTAGGTCATCGATGTTCAATCTTCAAGCCAAACTCACTCACAGATAATTGATCTAAGCGATATTAGAAGCCCCTTAAACCTCTCAGCTTACTATGAATGAATAACAGAAGCACCTTAAACCTCTCAACTTACAATGAATGAATATGGCTACAAAATTAATAACAAACAAAAAGTAGGGAATGAGATGAAATTTCTAAAAATAGAAGTCTTTATAGAACGCTTGTGAGAGATCAATGGTGTGTTCCAAAGAATTTTTGATGCAATCCTATGTTGTCGGGTCACTACTTTTTGAAAGAAACCGAATGCATATTGTATGAATCACCATAAAACCAAAGCCTATATATTAACCACACTATATAGTTGGTCACTGAAATGAGGCTTATTAAGAATGGAAATGGTATATTTTTTCAAACTATGAAAATAATGTTAGTGTCATCATTTTCAAAGTGATAAGAAGAAGTAACAGCAAAGATTAAGACCATGCGAGTATGCAAGACACTAAGAGCTGCTCATGATGTACTTTGAACAAAGTGTCAGGCTATCGACTTACAATTGTATAGGAATATTTGAATGTATGATTACATTATTATGGTAAGAGGAAGCACCATTGAAATATGAAAGGCCAGTGTGGTGGACCCAGCGGGTAGCCTTGATAGGCCCAGGACTACCCTTAAAATTGGCCTAAAATACTACTAATAGTTATCATTTTCAAGGCCTGAATCAGATGAAGCCTAACACAAGCTTTAGGCATACCCTGGATTTACATCTTAGTTCCGCTAATGTGAAAGGCAAACTGAAATGAGCAAGACAACCAACTCTAAATTAACAGATGCCATGTACTGCACAAATTATTTATCAGATCTAAATTTACCATAATCAAACTACAACTCTGAGTTGCAGAACTATGTTTACCCAAACCATCAAACTATGCATATCATTTGCATATAGTAAAGTAAATTGGCCTATCTGAATGCAGTTGTAGAAACAGCATATAGGTCTGAAGGAAACTTGCAAACGTGTTTTATTTTAGCATGCTGACATGAGAATCGGAATATCTGATATACATTCTGCAATAGAAAAGGTAGAAGGTCATCAAGCGACACAAATATTCCTACATAAGTAAATAAATAAATGACATCGTATTTGTACAAACAATTTTGGTTTGGCGTCTGGTTTTACAAACTATAAAATACTGAATAGTGAATACCAGGCCAAGCTATCTGTGGAATTGAATATAGAGATGTAGCAGAAGTACATAGTGACGTACCTTGAATTTGGCGATGTACTGTTGTACACAATGGTCAATATCAATATTGCAGAGAGGCTGAACTGAGTGGCCGATAACAACTAATCAGGGCTTTGGATGGCAGATTTTGCGAGATTGTACACCAATGGATGCCTCCACGTGCATCAATGTCACATCCGGGCAAAGAATGTAGGGAGGACCGGTTGAGGCATGTTCATTGTGGATGTGCAGACGCAGTGGGCTGACAATAAACAAATTGTTTTGGGGGAGATGAGAACCCTAGATCTAGAACCAAATTAATTCGGGGCAGATGACATATGATAGGTTGTACCTATACCGGCTCCAACGACAAGCGCACCCATATGCATAGGTCGCCCTCATCCATGGCCAGGCAGCCGACATCACTGTCCGCGCGTGCCTGGTACGTCACCCGGCCATGGCAACGGATGAGGCGAGGACACAGTGGTGGCATGTAGAGCTTTGACGATGTGCAGAAGATGGACGGAGGAGGCGACGAATACGTGTGTGCCACAACTATGGAGGCATAGAGCAGGTTGAGTAGGGCGACGACGAAATGGCAGCGGAGGAGTTGAGGAGACGATGAAGCACTCGAGGCTCAGGATATCTAGAGTTTTTTTTTGAACTCCAGGATATCTAGAGTTGGGAGAGGAGAAACCAAATCATTGAAGGCTAAAAGTAGGCCTGCACACGCACGAACCGTCGGGTGGTCGTCCAACTCGAGGCACATTAGCACATACACCGTGTGAACACGAGCCTAGTAAATTTGACCGCAAAACACAACCAAGCCATGCGGCAGGATTACTTTGGGTTACCGTACGTGAACAGTAATCAAGGGGTCTCTTTGGCTGCGGAAGCTACGCGCTATATGAAGTTTCATATTCATATTCATATTCATATTCATATGGAGTGATATATACACACGCTGCACCACTAGCTAGCTAGGAACTGGATGCGCTAGTAGCAACTAGCTGGTACACATGCATATATAGTGGCAAATTAAAGCAGGCGAGCGTGAAATAATACAAATGCCACCATGTGATGCATGCGCTGTTCATGGTTAGGTGTACTCGAAATCAAATCAAATCTCTGCCGCAGTAAAATTATTACTATCGATATGGTTCCGATCCAGTATCATTGCTATTTATTCATTAATTGGTCAGTATACACTACTACAGAAAAACTGCCAGAAGAAATTATGTATGTTTTTAAAGTTGAAAAAATATTCAAATTCTGGGAGAGGCCACCAGGAACTCGTTCACACCGTCTCCGTCTCGCAAGTCTCTGAGAGAGGCCATTTTTTCGCGTAAAATTCACGAACGCGTTCCGCCAGGGATTCGAACCTCAGACCTCAGCCTCGCGCGGTACCTCCTCTACCACTCCACCCATGACTCACTTGTATCTAGATTCAGTAGTACTTCCTCATATTCTATATTAAACCAAGTGTAAATTGATTGTTTGAGCCACTAAACGAATTCAAATGAAAAAGTTGTGAACTACAAAGTTTTATAACTTTTCGAGATCTACAACTTTCATGTAGCAAGTTTTTTCATCCGAGGTAGTTTACAAAAATTTGAATTTCAAATTTGACATATTCAAACGTATTTTTCGATGACAAGATGATTTCAAATTAAAAAGTTGTGAACTACAAGTTTCATAACTTTTTGAGATCTACAACTTTCATGTACAAAATTTTTCCATCGGAGGTAGTTTACAAAAATAAAAAAAAATTAACGATACAGGTATATCACTGCCGGTTCCAGCCATGAACCGGCAGTGAAGCTCCTCATCACTGCCGGTTCATGGCTGGAACCGGCAGTGAAAGTGGCCATAATATCACTACCGGTTCCAGCCACGAACCGACAGTGATGATGAGCTCAGTGCCGGTTCGTGGCTGGAACCGACACTGATATACCTGTAGAGTTGACTTTTTTGATTTTTGTAAACGACATTGAATGAAAAAACTTTCGACATAAAGTTGTAGATCTCGAAAAGTTATGAAACTTTGTAGTTCATAACTTTTTCATTTGAAATCATCTTGTCATCGAAAAGTACGTTCGAATGTGCCAAATTTTTGTAAACGACCTCGGATGAAAAAACTTTGTACATGAAAGTTGTAGATCTCGAAAAGTTATAAAACTTTGTAGTTTACAAATTTTTCATTTGAATTTGTTTAGTGGCTCAAACAATCAATTTACACTCGGTTTTTCGAGAGAGGTTTCACTGAATTTTCAAATTACGAACTGACAGTGATGAGGACCTTCACTACCGGTTCGTGGCTAGAACCGACACTGAAAAGCATCACTACTGGCCCAAACAAAATCGACAGTGATTGTCTAAGTGATAGTTCCCTGTCTGCTGCTGCATATGGTTCGTTTAGGAATTACTATAGCAGGAGGGGATTTGCTATCTCAGTGTTTACTCCGTCGTCTTGGGTATTACGTACAGAGTGGATTTTTTTTAGTATTAGTATGTGAGGCAAACTATATAGGAGTATTGAAGTTTGACCAAGGTTTTATATAAGAAAAAGATAATGTTTATGATATCAAATAATGAGCATTAGATCTCACACTATACATCATTAATTAGGTGTATCCTTATTATTATAGTGTACTTATTCTTTAATTAATCTGGTGAGCAACGCTAGCTGCATGATCGTCGTCTCTGACTTCTCTGTCGTCCATCCACTCGTTCAAAATTACCGCTCTGAGAGCATCTCCAACAATTTGCTATTTCTTATTTACCAAATCTTATGTTTTAGCAAATTGTTATAATAATTTACCAAGTTGGAAAGATGTCATCTCCAACAATTTGTTATTTCTCACTTGCCAAACTAAAAAAGAAGATTAAAAAGGAAGGAAGCTTGCATGCGGGAATCGGAGAGGAGGACTCGCGGACGAGAGGATGACAAACCGATGCGCGCTCACAAAAATGGCAAACCGATGCAACCTTTTGGCAAGCGTGTAGAATTGACAAGTCCAATTGACAAACTGTTGGAGAGTGTTTTTTTGATTGATTTGCCAAATTTTAAAGGATGACAAGTGATTTAGCAAACTGTTGGAGATACTCTTATGTACTTTTGAAGATGAACACTTTTTATTTTAAAGATATGAGAAAGATGTTTGCTTTTAACAAATATGATCTCTGTTATATTAATAGCTATTACAAATGAAAAACCATCCCCTGTAAATCGATTAACAGAGCCGGGTCTCTTAAGATGCTCATCTCCTAAATCGATTAATCCGCCTCTGTGATGCAAACCGCAGACAGCCCATCTCACATGGAACTGCATAGGCAAACCATGCGGTGGCGCTCACCTCTTCGCTGTCGTCCACCGGCGTCGCCGCACACCATCAACAAGTGCGACTACTGCTTCTCGACCGAGGACGATGCGTGCATGTTGTGGCCCGACGCGCAGCCAGCGAGATCCGTCGTCGTGTACGTCGCCGTCGGCAGCTTCACCAAATTCAGCACACGCCAGTTGCAAGAGTTAGCGCTGGGGCTAGAGCTCTCCGGCAGGCCGTTCATCTGGGTGGTGGGTAGAAAGCTAAAATTGGTCCACAAGGGCATATAAATTGTCACCGGCTTCTTGGCTTTTGAGTTCCTCCGTCACCCACGGCATGGATTGCTGTGATTGTTGCGCTGATGCTACAATTGGCGTTGGCTCTTGTGGCCGAGTGACAACGGCGAGGTACGAAAGATGTTCGATTTAGTGGATCGGCTTCAGGCCACTAAGAGCAGAGGGGTCGTGTCCATGGCAGCGACATCTCATAGCGATTATCCTGATGCTTCTCCACTCCCCCCCCCCCCCCCCCCCCCCCCCAAAAAAAAAACTCATCTTCTGACGTGATGCAAGATCGAAGGTAAACAAGAGACAAGGGATCACACACATGTTTTCAGATCATGTGTTAGTCCTCGTAGTATATATATGCACTCCTACCAAAGTACCAGTAGCTACTAAAATAGTCCCTTCGGGTAGTAGCTAGTGAAAATGTAGTGGAAAGTAGGCGGACCTGGTCGATTTTAATGTCTACCTTATTAAGGGCCACTATATAAGTGCATAAAACATCCGCATTATATTGAATCAACTACTACTGATTTAATAAAACTAAGATGTCAGAGAAAAGTTTACTATATCATGGTTAAGTAGAATTTTCCAATGATTAAATGTAGAAAATAAATAAATATATGAAATATGCAAACCAGAACGATCGAGATGAGTGTGTCCAGATTCGTAACATCAAACTCACAAATCCCCTTATCACCGCACGCCGCCTCGTGGCTGCACCGTGGTACGACGTACGTACCATTACCATAGCTGAGGAATCGACACACACATTATTGTGAGAGAGTGTCTTTCATGTAGTATATAGCTATGTACACATGCGGATAGTACAACCTATATATGGTACAAGTAGCATATGTGTGGCTATGTACAATTATCCTAATATACACGCCAATGATTATTTCGATGCTTCCTAGTCGCAGAAGTCCGCATTGCTCCTCTTCAACACACACAAAAAAAGAAGAAGAATTAGTTCACAGCATAATTAAAATTTGTTGGCCGCTGGCTCATCGGTGCTTGTTCTGTGCAGTACTACGGCAGTAGTGGAGCAGGACAAGTAGACACTGTTGTCTGACGGAACACGAGCTGGATACATGGATCGTGCATACGTGTCCCTACAGGTCATGTGCACCGTCGTCTGAAGAACGTTCAACCGTGTGCTCATGACCTAACTAGCACTCAGGTAGGCAGCATAGTCGTCGAGGCTTCTCGAATACTAGACAGGTATGTGCGTTCATATGTGGTTATGGTGTTCCGGTCCCAAAACATCATTGCAATGCTGTTGATCTACAGACACACTCACTCATTCACACCTCCCTCATACTACAGATCGAGCAAAAAGGAGAGACATCATGCATGCATATATAAGTATGACATAGATATACAGGCCGGCCACAATGGCGAGATACTTATTATAAGTAGAGGAGAAGATCGAGACAGGTGTGTATTCACTTGACTAGCTGGGATTCTGATGTGAAGTCACGGCGGTGATTTTTGGTCATTGAGATGTACGCCTACCATAACTGTTTTTTTATATATAAAATAGAAAACAGCTTGTTATTACAACCTCTTTTATTACATGAACAAAAGTGTACCGATTTCACAGACTAAATCCACACGTGTATTCGATGCGTGTCCGCGCGCATTAAGCTGTTCAGAACAATAATGCAGTTTTGAACATAAAGCACACTTCACCTACATTGTCATCATCAGTCTCAGCTTGACTGGGATAATTTCTTGTCACCTCTAAGCTCTTATGCAACTCATAGGGACAGCCTGACCTATCATCCTCTGCTCCAACCAAAGCTGCTGAGGCTGAAGGCTGTAGAAAGCCGATTTTGGTGCCGTCCAACCTAACCTTTGTTGGTGCTTTTATCCAGCAAAATAAACCAGACATTTGGCTCCTAGATGTGAATCCCTTTTGATGCAATGCAAATTGAAGGATCCAAGGTCACACATCGGCCACACGGCCATATATTGCACCGGCCGCCCTTCGTGTCCAAGAAAGATATGCATGTATAGATTCGATTAACTCAAACTATGTTAAATTTAACTAAATTTATTAAGTAATATTTTCAGTATGTATTATATTATAAAAAATATATTTCATAATTGATCTAACAACATAAATATTAGTGTATTCTCATATAAATTTAACTAAATTAATTTAAAACGACTTGAGTTAGTAGAAAGCTAAAATTGCTCTACAGTTGATGAAGGGAGTGTGTACATAGAAAAAAAAACATGAGGCAGTCTCTCCAGCTTCTTGGCTTCTGAGTTCCTTCAACAACCACTTCGTCTTTAATTGGTGGTCGTGTTCCTTGATCACCCATGCATCATGCTATGTTGGGCGCAAGACGGCCAAGGATAGCGCTTGAGGATAGCCAACGCCATGGACATGACGGGTGGCTAGAGGAGCGCATGGTCACTGTGGCCTTGTACGTCCACAGGGATGGTGTTGCGTAGCAGGTGGTGTTGTTGGATCTGAGTGGGACCGTGAGAGATGGGAAGAGAGAAGAAAGACAAAGGAATGAGACAAATCTGGCAGCTAGGTCCCACATTTTAGGTGGAATTTTTGGTGATCTATGCTCTATGATCTCTCCCAAGAAACTAAAAAATAGTATTGGGGACCAACAATACTACTATATTCACGTTGGGTTATTGGTGAGCTGCTGGAGATGCTCTCCGTGTCTTCCCGATACCTTCCATCCTCAAAGCTCTTAGGCTATATGTCCTTGACAATGAGTCTATGTTCACCTGCGCACGACACGTTTATGGTACTCATAACATATCATCTTCCTTTTGTATGTTTAAAAGCCTGTTGCTAATCCCAACTCTACTGCAGTAGAGCAGTAGTAGTCTACAGTCACAACTCTGAAAGGAAGCAACAGCAGATCGATATATATAACTTGTGGCCTGGTTGTCTGAGTGGAAAGTAGGAAGATATATAGAATTTGGTAGCAACTACTCAAGATGTGGTGGCAGGACATACACATGGGTAGAAGTTACTGCTGTGCTTAATTACGAGATGCACCACGTCCTGCATGTTGTCACGATCACGACCAGAGCAGTGACTGTCTATGCAATCAAAGCCAACGGTAAATTAGCGTGAACCCGCAGCGACTAGATGGCTCACTTTCTGTGTGGCGCAGTGGCGGCAGCCTGTGAAATTAATTATCCTGACGTCTCACACTCCTAATAATAAGCTGCATTATTGCTCCAATCCTCTCGTACTCACAGTGTGTGCAACCATGAAGATGGTAACGAAACAAGAAGGGATCACTACTCATGCAAAATTGGCAAGCCCGACCTCCCCTCCCTTTCGAGGTCCTCCAAGCGAGCCTCTCAGTCCGGCCTCGTCCTCGGTGAGCCCTCGTCATCAACGAAATCCTCTTCCCCACCTCGAGGCAGGGACATGAGGAAGGGATTTATATAAGACAAAAAAATAGAGTAATAATGCGGCTGACAAAACTAGGTTCTAGAAAAATGTAGAGATCCTAATTTGAGGACTAATACTAGAATTTGGTGCAGTATACCCAAAAAGTAGGAGAACCTCTAAAATTCCCAAGTAGCCACCACTACATATTTGATTTGCAGAGATGTCCCTGTTAATAAAGGTGCCTGATGTCTTTAAAATCATTACTGTAACAAGTCACCACTAAAAATAACTTCGTAGGGACGATTGCTATTTTAAGTCACCTCTACAAATCCATTTATCAATGTGACTGCATCTAGAGTCTAAGTATGGGTGTAACATAAGGCCCTGTTTGGATTGGAGGGACTAGTGACTAGTGACTTTTATGTAGTAGTCCAAAATAGCAGCCCCCTTGAGACTTCTATGTAGTAGTCACTACTAGTCCCTCTAGTAGTCCAAGTGTTTGGTAAAATTGAGACTAATTGAGACTAATTAGTAGTCACTAGTCACTAGTCCCTCCGATCCAAACATGGCCTAATAAAGGTTAAAATTTTCAAATGAACTTGGATGAAGAAGTTAAAAAGTATGGGTGTGACATAATAAAGGTTAAAATTTTCAAATGAACTTGGATGAAGTTAAAAAAACTAAAGTTATAGATCTCGAAGAGTTAAATAAGTTTATAGTTAACAACTTTTTATGTGAAATCATCTATCTATCTAAGAACAAATATGATTCTGCCAACCGCGTCCTAACATTGTGAGCAGTCGTCCTCAACAAAATCCTCTTCCCCGCCTCTAGGCATGGACAGGACACAAGAGGAAGGGACTATAAGACAGAAAAAAATAAGAGTAACACAATTGACAACGAGGTCCTAGTAAAATAAGGATCCTAATTTGAGGACTAATGCTAGAGTTTAGTCCGGTAAACCCAAAATGTAAGAGAAGCCCTAAATTCCTAAGTTGGCACAACTACATATTCAATTTGCAGAGACACTCCTTTTTTAAAATAATAATAATAATAAAGATGGTTCAATTAACAATTTCCTCTAGCTAGAAAACATTACCGAAACAAACTATCTTTAAAAATACATTTGTAGGGATGATTGTTATTTTTAACTACGTCTATAAATCTATTTGTAGATGTGGCTGCATCTAGAGTCGTCTATAAAAATGGGTGTAACACAATTAATTTTTAAATTTTCAAACAACCTGAAGTGACAAAAATCAAAGTTATAGATCTTGAAGAGTTATATAACTTTATAGTTAACAACTTTTTTTTGATGTGAAATCATCTATCACTACTGGAAACTTGAAATTCTCTTACGGTGCACTACCATCAGGGAAAATAAAAATATTGTCATGAAAATGTATGTATCATCATAAAAAATAAAAATATCGCCATGAAATTTCTTATGGTGCACTTACCGTCAGGGAAAATAAAAATATCGCCAGGGCTAGCTCGACAGGGTAATGTTGGTTAGGGAATTTCAAGTTTCCAATAGTAGTGTATCTATCTAAGAAAAAAAATCCGCCAACCGCGCCCTAACATTGCCGCCCTTGCGTGCCGACCAGATCAGAGCTCGCCAATGTACGTTGGTGAAATCAACGGGGACGGGAGGTTTGGCGGCGTTGAGAAGGGTTTGTTATTTATTCTCTAGAGATAGAGAGTTTGTTCCCCAGATAGATGTCCCTAACACTAACCTAGCTTGACTTATCTCAACCAAACAATCCATAGAAATGAAGCTACCCTGAACCAAACACCAGTGTCCTTGATCGAGGATACTCAATTGATTCATCATGGAGCCAGCAGTGCTTGTGCCACATTGCCATTACCCTTCGCGCGGTACCTCGTGAAGATTTCCAGCATATGTGCGATTTGATAGATGAGCACGACGGCGATACTGTACTGTGGCACCAGGTGTGAGCCATCAACCAGCCATGGCGGCGATTAAATTGTTCCCCGTGGCATGAGTCCCCCCGCAGAAGCATTCTCAGCACGGTACCAGACCCAGCTTCGGTTTGTGCGTGGCCGTGGCCTGAAATTAACTATCCTCATGCCTCCCAGTCCCAACAAACAGCTAGCAATTAGGAGTATATTCCTCCTATGATCTCGTCTCGATCGTGTGCGTGCTTTCCTAGCTTAGCTAGAGGACCGGACGTACTAGTAGACCGACTACTACTGCTAGTAATACTGTGCTAGCACACGTACGTAGATGAAGAAACAAGAAGCAGGGATCACGCATAATAGTACTGTGTATGTGTATCTATCTATACAGACGAAGACGATGGATGCAGTAGATCAAGCGTTTTCCACATACGGAGTACTTTGCAAATTAAAGCAGGCGAGCGTGAAATAATACACAAATGGCACCATGTGATGCGCGCTGTTCATGTGGTTAGGTGTACTCTCGAAATCAAATCAAATCTCTACCGCAGTTAAATTATTACTATCGATGGATCCGATCCAGTATCATTACTATTTATTCATTGGTCAGTATAGTTCCCCTGTGTTGCTGCATGGTTCGTTGAGGAATTACTAGCAGGAGGGGATTGCTATCTCCCCTAGTGTTTACTTCCGTCGTCCTGGGTATTACGTACAGTGGATTTTTTTAGTATTAGTGAGCTAAACTATATATTGAAATTTGATCAAGGTTTTATATAAGAAAGAGATAATGTTTATGATATCAAATGAGCATAGATCTCAAACGATACATCATTATTAATTAGGTGTATCCTTATTATTATAGTGTACTTCTTTAATTAATACCATAAGGTTTTCATTAAAATTTTTGTCCAACTTTATGTACTTTTGAAGATGAGCATTTTTTATTTTGAAAGATATGGGAACGCCTTTAACAAATATTATCTCTGTTATATTAATAGTTATTATCTCTACTATAATTAAAATCTTCCAAAAGAGTGGGATGCCTGGGTCTCACCCCCTGACTCATAGCCAGACTTTCCACCCTCCTTCTCACCTTCTCACCCCACCGATTTCAAACTCTACAACAAGGGATCGATTCCTAGAATTTGCAAGTACAATAACAAAAGGAAACACACGATGTGAACAATAAAAAATACACGGATTTTGAATGTCAATCAAGTGATTTCGCCACCGAATAAAAAAGAAAACAAATAAAAAACAAGGAAAAAAACACCGATCGATCTCGCCACCGAATAATAAAAGAAAACAAATAAAAAATAACAAAATAAACTCATGATCGCCACTGAATAAAAAAGAAAACAAATTAAAATACAAAAAAAAACACACGAACATGATTTAGAACCGATCACGTTGACCTCGTTGGCCCCCGACCCAAAGAAATGCACGTTGATCTCGTTGGCCGCCGCCTCTCAGATCCACCCGAGTTCCGACCATCACGGGCGCGACGTTCTCATGGCAACCACGACTAGCTGAGCAACCTTGCTGGCCGCCCATGACGTACTACTGCAGGCTGGCTACGCCGCGACGGACAGGGGCGTCGGCAGCAACCACAACCATTTTTAGAGTTGAACCGGAGTAAAACGTTAACCTACACCAACACTCTGGTGACGATCTGAAGTTCAAGGTAACAAAATCATGGAAATAAGACTTAAATGTATGATTGGTAGTCCGGGATATAAAGGATTGGGCTCGCGACGTTGGTAAGACGATGGCAACGGACTGGGCACGAGTGATGCGAAGGCCAAGACAAGATGTATTACGATACGATTCAATAATACCCGCCATCACGCCGAGCAAGGTGAGGTTTCACAACTTTTTTCTAAACTCTCCGTCATCTAGAGTTGTTGCCGCTTCTCTGTTCTTAAAATCATCAGCTATTTGTGATTATCATCTTCCAGTGCTGATCAGCAGTGACGGTCCTATAAAATAATTGAAGTTTTACATGATTAGCTACTTGATACAGGCCGCGACGAGCAACCGAGTAGGACGCAACAAGTTGTATCGCGACAGGTTCGATACAGACGACCATCACGCTGGGCAAGGTGAGGATTGAAAGCAATTTCTGAATTTCTAAACTCCTCGTCATTTGAAGTTTTTTGCTACTTCTGTGTTCTAAAAATAATCAGCTACATGCAATCATCATCTTCCACTATTAATCAGCGGTGGTGGACCTATACGCAAATAATGCATGCAAAATCCATCCATTGATTTATTCCCTTCTCTCTATATATATCCGTTTGTTTCACTCTTGTTTCCTAGCCTTCCTATTTCATACGTGCGACGGACCACTTCGTCGCCGCCACATTATGGATCCGCTTCCTCTATTTGTATGTTACAAGGGTTATGATCCAAACATTTCATATACAACTATATTTCACAATATTGCTAAAAAGTTCAGTCTCGCTATAAAACCCACAAAGTCTTCGTGGAACAACAATCTTTATTCCTCAAAACGTGAATTCCTAACATATGTTCCAAACAAATATAGACCGATAATCACATATAATATGTTTCGATCTTCTTTCTTATCAAAAAATACTTATTTGATTTATGCAGAACAAAAGAAATACAGACATGTTGTAAATAAGATGATGCAAGAAATAACTTGATTATGAATTTTTACGCAAAAGTATTTCCCGGAATATATACATGTTTGATTACAATTTTGTAAAAGATCAACTATTGAAAAATATCACTTTCATTGTTTTCATGTGCATCTCTAAAAAAACCGTAACGTTAGCACGGGCACTATACTAATGTCTTTTTAACATGGTTATATTTTAGGTACAGTTGTGTGAGAGGGAGGATAATATATTTTAACAATTTTTATTATATATGATTTTTTATTAAATAAGATTAACTTCGTCTCTGTAGTAAGACTGTAATATACTAGTAGAGACAATTGAAAACTCCGTCTCTGTAGTAAGACTGTAATAAATCGATTAACAGAGCCGGGTCTCTTAAGATGATCATCTCCTAAGTCGATTAACACACGCCTATGTGATACAGACCGCAGACGGCCCATCTCGCACGGAACTGCATAGGCAACCACGCGGTGGCGCTCACCTCATCGCTGTCGTCCACCGGCGTCGGAAGACGACGCGTGCATGTTGTGGCCCGACGCGCGGCCAGCGAGGTGCGTCGTCGTGTACGTCGCCGTCGGCAGCTTCACCAAATTCGGTGCGCGCCAGTTCAAGAGTTCGCGCTGGGATTTAGTGGATCCGCTTCAGGCACCACGTAGAATACAATATTTTAATTGTCTCAGTACCAACGGCCGGTTGGAACGAAATCATTTTTTAATCTTTTATACACCTGAAAAAATTCTGAACTTAGCATCGATAGCTATTACGTTTGGCATCGATGTTCAAACACTCTATTTCCTCTCTCCGAGCATAGCAGGAAAACAACGCTGTGGCCAGTCTAAAAATAGAGGGGGTCGTGTGCATGGTGGCGACATCATAGCGATTATCCTGATGCTTCTCACTCCCATTTTTTTTCATCTTCTGACGTCGCTCCTACCAAAGTATCGGTAGCTAGTAATAGTTCCTTTGGGTAGTAGCTAGTGAAAATGTAGTGGAAAGTAGGCGGCGGACCTGGTCGATTTTAATGTCTACCTTAATTAGGGCCACGTACTATAGAAGTACATAAAACATCCGCAATGAATTTTTACAGTCATGTTGTTTCATATGTTGCTGCGTATACGTTTCTATTGTTCTGTCTTGTCGTTTCATATACAATCTTGTGGTTGTTACCGTAATGAGATGTATGTCTTGCTTATTTTATGTTATGCTACATATATCATGTTTACATGCCTTTGATATTCATGTTTCATATTGCTATGAACATGGTTGATATCATGATCTCATTTGTTAATAATCTTTTATATGTCATCATCATAATGTTTATTTATGGAATTAAAATGACACGAAATTTTGTCTATTATATATATATATATATATATATATATATATATATATATATATATATATATATATATACATCAATGCCGGTAACCTAACTTTTTAAGGAAAAAAGGAAAGCGGCGCCCAAGCGGCCAGGCGTGGACGTGGGGCTCGCCGCGCTTCACAAGCTGAGGCCCTCCCTCGGCGCCGGGCAAGCTCGTGAAATCCAAATCCAGTAGGGTGAAGGATGTCCCTCTGCCCATCCACTACTACAGAAATCATTTTCCGTGGCGGTTAAATTTGATTAACCGTGACGGTTTTTCCAACCGCCACGGATCAATGGTCACGGTTAATCGGACCATTAACCGTGGCGGTTATGTTAGGACAACCGCCACGGTTAATCAGAAAAAAAAATAAAAAAAAAACAGATCCAGGCCCAGGCCCAGGCCAACCCTAGATCCGCCGCCGGAGCCCTCTGCTCGCGCTGCCGCCGTAGCTCGCCGCGCCGGATCCCGCCGCTGGAGCCCTCTGCTCGCGCCGCCGCCGTAGCTCGCTGCTCGCGGGAGAGGAAGGGGGAGGGCGGATCCACTTTAGGGAACCGCATCCGTGCCCACGCCGCCGGGGAGGGGGCCGTCGCGGAGGCCTCCTCGCCCGCGCCGCCAGGCCGCCGTGCCCGCGGATGAAGTCGAGGGGGCGCCCGCGTGGGGGAGGGGGTGTCGCGCCGCCGTGGATGAAGCCGAGGGGAAGAGGGCCGTGAGTGGGAGCCGCCGAGGGACGCCTCTGGTTCCAACGACGAGGGAGGAAGTGAGAACCCTAACTCCTGTTATATATATGAGCCCAGTAGAGCAATGTGTCTGGACTTTGAATGGGTTAGGAGTTGGGCCACTATTTACCGAGTCGGGCCTTTTATGGTGCCCGCCTCCATTAATCACTTAACGGAGGCAGACGAATAAAGATGACCGCCATAGTTAATACCCATTAACCGTGGCGGTTGTTGTAACGCAACCGCCACGGTTAATGTATTTACCGTGGCGGTTGCAGTAACCGCTATGGTTAATGCATTAACCGTGGCGGTTGGGACCCCAAGCCGGTGGCTTTTCCGGTCACCTATTAACCGTGGTGGTTTAGGTGAAAAACCGCCACGGCTAATAAAAGTCAAGTGCTATGTAAAATCATTTGTGTAGTAGCGATCGAGTCATCCACGATGACACCTTGCCATACAGAAGGTGCCGTTGCCAAGATATGCGAGGTCGATCATCTCGCCGGGTGGGACGGCGTCGTTCCCGAGCTCCGTAGGAAACTTCCACACATGCCGCACCACCGGTGCGCGTTGCTCCTGCCGGGCCTGGACGACGTCAATGGCGCACACCTGGTGGCAGCGTCTAGATTCGTAGCTGGGGACTATGCCAACGGCGCAGCCGAGCTCCAGAACGAAGTCGGCCAGGTGCGAGAGGGCCGGCAGCTGCCAGCTTCCCTCCACCCGCCACGCGCCCGAGGACACGTCCAAGGAGAAGGTGCCCCTTTCCAACACAGAGATCCACAACTGCGTCCCTATCACGAAGTAGGTCGAGACGTAGACGCGGCGGGCCTCCCCGAGCTCGACCGGCGCGTCCGGAAGTGGGTCGGCGCGCCAGCCGCCGCCGTCGGGGAGGCGCCGGAGGGCCTCGAAGCAACCTTCTGATGAGCCGTCGCGTCGACGTCGTAGGACCGTGTCCATCACGACCACGGTGTCGTCTCCCACGGTGAGCATGACGGGATTGCGCTTGACCCTGCGCAGCCGCGGGCCTGGCGCCGCAGCGGCAAGCGGCGTGACGGTGTCATGGACGACGGCCGTACGGACGGAGCCTTCTATGAAGGCCAGGTAGCTGCTGCCGCAGGCGACAAAGGCGCTGAAATCGGATCCCGTCCAGCTCAAGACGAGGTTCACGGAAGGGACGACACTCGATCTCTCCAGGCGGACGCTGTAGATGGCGTCCTCACCGCTCACAAAGAGCGGTGGGTGATCTTGCTTGGCAGCGGACGTCGTCGTCGTTGTTTCCGCCGGCGGCGAAATCAGTAACCCCATGATTGCCTGCACCTTTGGCAGCTGGGTGCCGCGTGGGATGTCGGGATCGTCGTCGGGGCTAGCTGCAGATATGATCCTGCTGGTCGTGCCTATATATGCCTCTATGAGTCTCGACAATATTTATATATAGATCCTTGTGCTTCGCGATCGAAATCGACTTGGATACAGATACGCGATCTCGAGCCCCGGCCCTACAATACCATATGAATACTGGCCACTCGATCAAGTGCTTACGTTAAGTTTTGCCTCGATCGCTTGTAGCAGACTAGCAGGGTGGTAATAAGGAAAGGATATGGCTAAAAGTTGTCGGTGCACTACATTGACATGCATGCTGGCAGCCAAGCCGGGCCAGAGAGAGGTGCCAAGAAGCAAGATAAAATTCCTTATCTAACCAAAAAAAAAAAAACTTCCTCATCCTTATATATACTATAGCAAATATGTCTGTGCGTTGCAACGGGATGAAAGAATATAAACACATTGTAATAGGAGAAAAAAAAACTATCAAACATTTACATTGATTATCCACGAGATAGATTTTTAGAGGCCAACATGGCACATCACTATTCAGAATGCATCATTCCACAACTGTTCAGGATTATTACTGCTCTTGCACTTCAACTGCCAGGAAGGAAAATATTTACAGAAATGATGTTGAGGTGCATTATCAGTCTGTTGTGCCATTGCCTGAATGACAGCAACCAAACCATCCAAAGCAAGCACATTTAAAGCTAACAAAGAAATGTTCACAGAAAATACGCTCATAGACAGAAGGTTAGTGAACTCTTCAAAAATATTCGAGCACTCTAAATCACACACCATATTTGCATACATCTCAGCCATAACCTCAAGGGCAACTTCTTGATGCTGAGATCTTGCTCCATGTCTAGTCTGTGTTAATATTAAGATAACACATGAGAAGAAAGCTTCTGTTTGCAGCTTATGTTCATGGCACATATGGTAAAAGAGAGTAATAAAAACAATGTTGCACATGGTTGACAGGATCAGGGGGCTTATTGACAACCCGAAATGCATGGATTTCAGAACAACTCATCCTGAAACACCATATTTTCTTCTTATGCAGGAGAAACCGAAACAGTCTAGGGACCCTTTTTTGAGGAAAAGTCTAGGGACCCTTAAAACTTATCATTCTATGTTAGCATTTTTCAGAGAATGAAATGAAATCCATCCGTCAGGGAAAAGGTACAGATATATGAAACAAAAGGTAATGCACTTGGTAGGACAGATGCTACTACAAAACCATGACTATTCTGTGTCTAGAGAATTGAAAATGTGCCACTATCAAAATATGGCACCAACGCAAGGGGTAATGCTAAAAGTTTAGAATAATCATCGTGGAATACTATACTATAGGTAACACACAATCTCGTACCACTCAGATTCTTTTTTAGACCAAAGTTAAAAGCTCTGCTTCTATTGAGAGCATATAGATACCACTCAGATTCTCACCTTCAACTCCCCTTTCCGATCAATCACCAAGTCCGTATTTGGTCCATACAACCAGACAGAAACATCAGACTCATTGTCGTTGTCTTCTTTGACAGAAACCTTGAGCACTGTAGGTAAAATAAACATCATGGATTACAGATTGAAAGAAATTATTGCTGCACAAATGAATCAATGAATTATCCCTATGGTTGAATTAGGTGCAGATACAGAGACAACAGACTCTTATTATTTTCTAATGTTGCAAGCATTATGGGGCAGATGTGACAATGACAGCAAAAGTGATACAGGCCAAAGGAAATACTATGCAACATCCCGGTGGAGTATCTACAACCTGTTCGTTTGGCTTTTCAGCCGGCTTAAATCCAGTCAGAATAATATTTTTCTCTCATAAGAAATCAACCAGCAGTGCATAATCCTGCCAGAACAATGCATTACGGTTGCGGGATGAGAATATTAGTTACTTTTACAATTGCGGGAATGAGGCTCGTCGCTAATGGCTGAGCTTTTACGGTTGCGGAAAGAGAATTAATAATAACTTTTACTGTTTAGAGTTATTTAGAGCGTGGTGTGTGTTTCTTTGTAGCTGGCTGTAGAATTAGAAACTTAATTAAGTTGTGTGACGGTATCTAAAATTCATGGGCCTGAAACTTATTTTAGAAAGGATGGCCAAAAGTTTGTAGTGATTGCATATTAGACGAAAGAAAGAACAAATAAGGCAGGTGTCCGTGTCTAATTTACCTATTGGAAATTAGGCCTAAAAATCATATATAACTGATAAAAATAAAAATCGATGGACATATATTGGTATTTTCACGTGAATATTTCTGATCTAGGCTCTCCTATTGGTGGCCCTCATCAACGCTGGCAGCACTCTACTGTCATCCCACTCGGCCACTGGTGAGCAACTCTAGCTGCACGATCGTCGTCTCTTACTTCTCTGTCGTCCATCCACTCGTTCAAAATTATCGCTCTGAGAGCATCTCCAACAATTTGCTATTTCTCACTTGTCAAACTAAAAAAGAAGATTAAAAAGGAAGAAAGCTTGCATGCGGAGAAAACTTGCATGTGGGAATCCGAGAGGAGGACTCGCGGGCGAGAGGATGGCAAGCCGATGCGCGCTCACAAAAATGGCAAACCGATGCAATCTTTTGGCAAACGTGTAGAATTGGCAAGTCCAATTGACAAACTGCTAGAGAGTGTTTTTTGATTGATTTGCTAAATTTTAAAAGATGACGAGTGATTTAGCAAACTGTTGGAGATGCTCTGATGAGAGCCACTAAAACCACCACCCCTGTCCATCCTCTCGCTGCACGCTGCACAATGAGCTACACAGCTAGTCCAATTGAACTCAGTTCTCAGTTTCTTTGGTCTTGGAAGGTTGCCTTCTCCTCGAGCTAGCTTTGCGGTTGGATGTACCAATGGCTCGAGCAGTAGGCGCCAGGCCGGCATGTCCTTGGCACGGTTGAGATCTCCAGCACTTCATGATATACACATGCGGCAGTTGCGTGCCTCTCTAGGGAGGAGGCCGGCCTGCCGCATCAGCCTACGTTGGGCTGGCCACGGAGACTAGATGGGTCCGTTCATGTGTGGCGGCGGCCTGAAATGAAGTATCCTGACGCCTCCCACTCCCACCCAGTAAACTGCTGCATTGCTCCTCTCCTCCTCTCAATCACAGTGGACTGTACTACTGTAATGAGCAAGCACGACCGACCAAGATGAAGAAGGAAACAGGAAGGGATATCACTCATGCATATTTGTACTGTACTACCTATATATATGCAGACGCGAAGATGAAGCAAGCAGGTCAAGTGTTCTTTTCTTATATAGTTGATTATTGGTCTGTTCCTGAGGGGCTGAGGCTAAGGTTTTGTTGTGGCTTCCCGAGGGCCGAGGCTGAGATTTTATCAAAAGACCGATGAGTTATTAGTAGAATATATAAAATTGAACAAAGAATCTTGTCCTTCTGATTCTTAAGATCACTTTTTGGTTCTCCGATAGAGTACGTGATTCTGGCAGGGGAGCTGAGTGGGGAGCGCGCGAGTGAGAATTAACTCAGGTGTGATTCTTTCTAGTGAATATTGAATGGTGAGCAGTGGGAAGCGGTGGAGAGTGAAATTTTGTTGCTCCCAACTTATGGTATAAATGGAGATATAATTCTTGTCCTATCCACCATTATTCAGTTACAAACACTTACAAGGCAGGAGGTGGCTGCACTCAGACAAGCGAGTAGATGTTGCACACCTAACCAGCAAGAAGTCTTAATTTCTATTCTTTTTTCACCTTTCTTTTACTTTTTTTACTGTTTCTTTCATTATGGGGTCTCTTGACCTTAACCACTATTGTACATCATTCAATCCTCTATTGAAAATCTGAAATGAAAAGGCAGAGCATCTGCCATTGCCCTAAAAAAGTTATGAATTCTGAAATTGTATTGTCTAAAACAATAGGGGGAAGATCAGAGACCCAAACAGAGAAAAAAATCACACAATACTGCATAAACAACTTTTAGCAATGCCTCGTTTTTTAGCTGCAGTTCAATAAAAAAACACACATATATAAATTGGTTCTATAGACGCCCCCTTTGGAATTTCTTTTTGCTTTTGTTATTTACAACAAATTTCAATCTATAGAATCTTCAGAGGCTGTCAAAAGCACTAACTACCATCTATGGGTGGTTGCATGCCCCCCCCCCCCCCCCCTAGAATCCCTTGGCTCTTGAGTAGAGGCGGTTGCTACAACCATTTCTACGAATGTCCATTAGTAAAAATCAATCCTATAGTACTAGTGATAACAACATCAAAAGTGGGAGACGAAATCTAAGAAGGCACGTAAATATTTTGACTAGGATTCGACCAAGCCAAGAACCCTTGACAAGAAATACCTCTTCAACCAGTTCGAGGCGCGATGACAAACTTGAATCTTGGAGAGTAAATGCAGGTCGCGGAAGAGACCGCGGATAGAAAGATGTGCCTAGTGCCATCTTGATAGCGTGATCTTGGTCCTCATGTGATGTAGTGATGCTTAAATCAATGCTAGGATGAACCACTGACACACTAGCTCTTGTCATTACATCCACATATATATCTCTTCTACTGAAGCTTAGCTTCTCTCTAGGAAAGAAATCTGATGAATAGGTAGATCAACCTCTAGAGGTGTCAGATCCGTGCAAGGAGGAATATATGGGAGGTGTCGAATAATGGTTGATTTGGACACAAAGATGTTTTGTTCTTGTGTTTTGAGCATAGATTTGGGGGGTACTGTCGTGCGGGGGTGGGCTAGTCGCACTAGTAGGAATGTGCAGATTTGTCATGGTAATAGCCAAGTTCGTTATCTTTAACGAATTGGTGATGAATTTCATTTCGTAAAAAAACGAGCATCAAGTTTATTGCTCATTGACAAAACCGATTTTTTGTCATGAAAGTACTATTATCCATGATGACAAGGTTTGTGTCGTAGAACTGTTACCTTCTACTATGATTAAACAAAAATCATCACTAGTCAAGACAGTTTTCATCGAAAATTGAATGTCGTGGGCTCGTGGCAACACTAGCAGGTGAGTTATACACGTGGCAATGTTAGAGTGGTCCATGCGGTAAGTTTTTGTTTGTCCACGCAGCCTCTTCTCGTTGGTCCAGACACAATGCTCCAACCGTCACGTGCGGCACATAGAAGAGTTGGCCGCCGGCTCACTGCGCTTGCACATGCATCTCCTGTTGGTCGCAAAATCTTGCAACATGTGCCCTGTTAAATGGTTACACGATGCTTTTTCTACTGCTAGAAGAGGCAGTAGCCAACAGGTACAGATGCACGAGCTCAAGACAACAATCGTGTGGTCGTGCCACTTGCAGCCCCAATGCATTTATTGAGAAGAGTCCTCAACTCTTACTGCATCGCTGACCTAAGATGCACAGCGTAGAAGAAGCTTCTCTGGTATCCTAAATTAAGGAGTGTTTGGTAAGCTTTACCTTACGGGAAACAAATGCACCGAAAGCTTCCCACATATGAGTTATCGTGATGCCTTCAATTTCCAAAACCTTGGCATAATCTTAACTTGTTGACCACTTGTTATCCCCCCCCCCCCCCCCCCCCCAAATATTGATGACTCTCTCAATTATCCTGATGCCTTTCCATTTTGAAAACCCATAACTTTACCGTGCTAATCACATGTTATCTTTTTTTTCATTCCCCCCACCTGGCCACCTCTCACTCACCTTGGGCATTCGGTACTACCAAACCGATCGGTTCGGTTCTTCAGTACCCATGTAAATTCGGTTCCTCACGAAATCGGTACCGATCGGTTCCTAAAAAAACTCGGTGCCGAGGTAATTCGGTTCAATTTCGGTATTTACCGAACAGTACCGAACTGATCACAAATATATGTAATAATAGGTTCAAAAGTTAATTTTGACATAATTTTATAGAGAATAATAGTGAAAAAAATACATATACTTATAAATGTCCACAAGACAATAAGAGTTAGTAACAAAAATACATAATATAATAGACTACAATGGAATAATCAATAATATAGCAACACTAACTCATCAAAATTCAGGTAATTCGGTAAATTCGGTTCCCCGAGGTAAAGTACCGAATTTACCTCGGTAAATTTGGTTCCTGAAAACTCAGAACCGAACATGGAACCAAATATTTCGGTTTCGGTATTTTTGGTTCGGTTCTCGGTATTTTGTGTCCAGGGTTACCTCTCACCCGTCTGTCTCTTTCTTATAAAAAATCAGGATGTAGCTAAAGCAAAAACAAAAGAGGCTATGATACATATCACTATAGCATTCTGCGGCTTTGCCGAGTGCTAGCTTGGAGCACTCGACAAACAGGCCTTTGCACTCGGCAAACGCTTTGCCGAGTGCCGCACTCGATAAACACCACTTAGCAAAGAACCTCTCGGCAAATAATTCTTTGTCAAGTGTGAGATATCGCGCACTCGGCAAACCATTTGCCGAGTGCTAGGACAAAACTCGGCAAATAAATCTAGTGCTGTCAACCTTAACGACTTTTTTGCCGAGTGTTGACGTGGCGAGCACTCGGCAAAGAATTTTTTTATTTATTTTTTGGAAAAATGTTTGCTGAGTGCCTCAGTCCTGGCACTTGGCAAATAATTTTTATTTTTTCTTAAGAAATAAATTTGCCGAATGCCTGGGACCAGACACTCAGCAAAGATTTTTTAAAAAAAACATTCTTTGTCGAGTGCTATTGTCACTGCACTCGGCAAATATGGGAACCTGGGTTAAACTGGGCTCTCGGGTTGCCAAATTTACCGAGTGCAATGGCAATTGCACTCCGCAAAGAGCTCTTTGCCGTGTGGCACTCTCGGCAAAGCATAAAAAAATATTATTTTTTTGTTTTTTGCTTTCCAACAAAACAGAGAAATAATAGACAATTATATATCACATCCATCATTCAAATCACATATATATCATCACATCTGTCATTCATAATTCATCATAGACATATAACATCCATAATCCATCACATAATTAACACATATATCGTCCATAATGCATCACACATACACATAGAGTCCATAATCCATCACATAGCTATGAATATGTCACAATACTAAGTTGAACATAAGTTTAAGTCCAATACAAGTCCGATGGACATGAAAATAGACAAATCAATGTTACCTACTGCCATCCTGGCCAGCCGGGCTGTGAAAGAGGGCCACCTGGCCACCCAGGCTGTGGAGGAGGGCCTGCTGGCCACCTGGGCTGTGGAGGAGGGCCGGTTGGCCACCCATAGTATGGAGAAGGACCACCGCCTTGGGGAGTCTGGTTCGAACCCATCGACTGTGGTTGCACAAAAGAAGAAGTCAATTCATGAGTATCTGTAGGAGGGACGCACAAGATAAAGAAATAAACAACCATACTCACAGGAGTTGAAAAAGGAGGAGGAGGAGGAGCCACAACTGGACCGAGAATCGACTCGGGCACGACCACACCTGGCAATGCCTGAAGGCTCGACATGAAGCTGAACATGTCCCGCATCCTCTGCTCCTCGGCCGCCCTCTGGGCTTGTACAACCTCCATCTCCAGCTGATGGGCCTCTGCCTAGGTCGCTTTCTGGGCCTGCAACCTCATCATCTGGGCCTGCAACAGCCCACCCACAATGTTTAAACAATGCAAAGGCAGGGTATATGTGTAAAAGCAATGAACGGCGAATAAAATAGTACTAATCGCGAGTTCCGTCATCTGTTGCTGTGAGCTCTGCTCCGAGGGCGTATGGGGAGGGAGGAGCTCGTGCTCCTTGCTTGAATCTCGACAAGGTTGGGAAAGAGGCGGAGTCGACCGCGTTGTTCGTCATCCAATAGCGGTTGTGCTGCTTCCCTCCTCCTAGCCTCATTAGGAGGTCTGGGTCCACGAACTAGGTGGCCGGATCGTAGTCCACCTATAGTGCTCGTGAGCCACCGAGGTGTACTCGATAAGCTTGTTGTGGAAGCTCACGTTGGTGTACACTCGACACTAAGCAAAGTATATAGTTTGCCGAGTGCCAAACGCCTGACACTCGACAAATCAGACGACGCTGGATGTCGTCCCGTGTAATTCTTTGCCGAGTGTAGGTTGTTGCCGAGAGTCCGACACTCGGCAAATTTTTAATTTGTCGAGTGTTTTTTTTTTGCCAAGTGTCAGCCACTCGACACGTAAGTCTTTGCCGAGTGTGGCACTGGGCAAAGTACCTGGTTTGCCGAGTGCCCGATATTTGGCACTCGGCAAACCATTCCACACTCGACAAATCACGAGTTTCATGTAGTGTATATATACACAGGTGTCACACTAGCTTAGCTGAGAGTTAATAAAAATAAGTAGGTAGAGTAAACAAATAATGTTTGTTGGGCTTGAATCCTTAGGTCTTTTATCAACAGATTTAATTGACTGTAGTCCCTTTTAGATTCTAGAACCAAACAACCCATGACTAAAGTTTAGTTCTAAATTGGTCCCAATATGTACAATTAGTTTTGTAAATAGTCTATATTCAATACTCTAAATTAGTGTCTTAACATTCGATGTGTTAAACATTCAACTGTGCTCAACTGATCAATGTGGAAATTCTGAGGAATGTATTTATTAGATGCTCAACCGTGCTCAGCGTCAACTATCTACGTGTTTGTTCTTGGATTATTCATAACCAATAATCAATGATTCAAGCCTGAGATAGTAATTGGCAATACTGAACTTTTGGATTCGATCAGACATTACGGAAGCCTAATGCAAGCTTTAATAAAATCAGTAGAAAGAAAAAATCAATTTGTATTTATTTTCAATTTATAACTTCTTAGCTTTTTTAAGTTCTGAACCACGACTAGACAAATGAAAGGCTTTCCTTATTTTTCATACACAGTAAAAATTCTCTGTTTTTTAAGGCAAAACCAGTCCTATTGTACCACCATCGAGTCCAAGCCCACTGCTCTCTACCTAGACGTGCTTCTCGGCGAGTCTCACACACCGGCCTCCTCCTCGACAAACCCTCGCCCACAGCAAAATCTTGAATACTATATACAATCCATCTTCCTTCAATATTGAATTTATGTACGAGTGAGGAGCTATGACCCGATCGGCTGTTCCTCCAGCTCACTGGTCGCGCCCAAGTATCCCATTCCCATCGTGTCTTATATGACCTATTTGCAGGCGAGCATATTGTGTTGCCCCTGCAAGCCCTCCTGATGTCTTCCATCCCCAAAACCCTCTCACCATTTCCATCGCTACGCTATGAGCACTGATCTAGGCATCGGGAGCCTTGCTTGTCTCTGGAAGACAGAGTTACCACTGCAGCATATATACGCAATCACTGAATGACGGTGCAAAAACAATATATGGAGGACGGTGCAAAAACAATATATGGAGGAGGCAGAAGTGAGGTACCAAAATGCTTCTAGATAAAATAAGTGTGCACATTGATGACCAACCGGTTGGATCGCGTGCAGGATGAAGATGCTTTAATACAGGATGCATGTGTATCATTTGATGGGACCCATGATGCCGGTGAAACATAAGGACATGATTGGTAGTGCTCTGCGAGTGTGAGGCGGTGTTCTGCTCCGCGGCAGAGCCTCAAGAATCCTGTTGAGATGAGTGGGGAGATCAAAAAACAAGAAACCGGAAATAGCAGCTTCGTCTAGCTACCTCTCGATCTCATGGGCCCAGCACAGCCCCTTCTCTGATTTTCTCCAGCATGCGAGGTGTTGGAGTTGTTCCAAATTCACTCCAGGATATAGGTCGGGCTTCTGACGGAGCGGAGCGGAAGCCCGTCGCCGGAGGCTTGGGCCGGAGCGTAGCGGTATATATACCCTTGCTAGGGTTTCGTGGAGACTTTATTCTCTTGTAAGCCGCCATAGGCGTGTAACCCAAACTTTTGAGATAGTGCCCGTGGTTTTTCCCCTTCACATCGAAGGGGTTTTCCACGTTAAATCATGTGTCTCCTCTGTGGCTTGATTCTTTACTTCATATTCCTATACGTCGTCCATAACAAGTGGTACCGGAGTTTTGGTTGCTGTTAGGGTTCATGACGACGTCGATGAAGTTCGATCTTCCGCTGCTGAACTACGACACGCGGTTCTCACTATGGCAAGTCAAGATGCGGGGGATTCTGGCGCAGACTCATGACTATGATGAGGCGCTGGATAGTTTCGGAAAGAGGAAGGCCGAGTGGACTCCAGAAGAGACCCGCAAGGATCAGAAGGCGCTCGCCCTAATTCAGTTGCATCTTCATAATGATATTTTGCAGGAGTGTCTGAAAGAGAAAACTGCTGCAGAACTATGGCTGAAATTGGAATCGATCTGTATGTCCAAGGATCTAACCAGTAAGATGCAGATGAAGATGAAGCTGTTCACCCTGAAGATGAAGGAGGAGGATTCAGTGATGAGCCACATCGCTGAATTCAAGAAGATCGTCGCCGACCTAGTGTCGATGGAGGTGAAGTATGATGATGAGGACTTAGGTCTTTTACTGCTATGTTCTTTGCCAAATTCGTATGCAAATTTTCGTGACACCATACTTTTGAGCCGTGATGAACTAACCCTAAAGGAAGTTTATGAGGCTCTCCAGTCTAGGGAGAAGATGAGAGGCATGGTGCAGAATGACGGGACGTCGTCCTCCAAGGGCGATGCTTTGCATGTGAGAGGCAGAACTGAAAATAAATCCTCCAATGATGGCAATGATGAAAGAAAGAACTACGAAAGGAGAGGCCGTTCTAAGTCCAAGCCGCATGGTAATAAAAAGTTCTGTGTTTATTGCAAGCTGACAAATCATAATATTGAGGATTGCAGAAAAGTACAGAATAAGGAGAAGAAGAAAAACAAGTCGGCTGGTAAGGTCTCTGTTGCTGCTGCTGCGTCTGATGATGATTCTGGAGATTGTCTGGTAGTATTTGCTGGTTGTGTTGCTGGTCATGATGAATGGATTCTCGATTCCGCATGTTCATTTCATATTTGCACTAACAGAAATTGGTTTAGCTCGTATAAGCCTGTGCAGAAAGGGGATGTTGTGCGGATGAGAGATGATAACCCGTGTGACATTGTGGGGATTGGATCAGTTCAGATCAAGACTGATGATGGCATGACACGCATGCTGAAAAACGTCAGGTATATACCAGGGATGTCCAGAAATCTTATCTCATTGAGCACGCTTGATGCAGAAGGTTACAAATATTCCGGTTCAGATGACGTTCTGAAGGTTTCAAAAGGTTCTCTTGTTTGCTTGAAAGGTGATCTTAATTCTGTAAAGTTATATGTCCTTAGAGGGTGTACTTTACATGGTTCTGATTTCGCTGTTGCTGCTGTTACTAATGATGAACCTAGTAAAACTAACCTTTGGCATATGCATTTGGGACATATGAGTCACCATGGTATGACAGAATTGATGAAGAGAAACCTGCTGGATGGCTGCACTTCGAGTAAAATAAAGTTTTGTGAGCATTATATTTTCGGGAAGCATAAAAGGGTACAGTTCAACACTTCTGTTCACACCACTAAAGGTACTCTTGATTATGTTCATGCTGACTTATGGGGCCCTTCCCGTAAGTCCTCACTTGGTGGTGCTCGTTACATGTTTACAATTATTGATGATTACTCTAGAAGGGTTTGGCCTTATTTTCTGAAACAGAAAGATGATACTTTTGCTATTTTTAAGGACTGGAAAGTAATGATAGAAATGCAAACTGGAAAGGAAGGCATCGTTAGGCATCACACCATACCCCATACTCCACAACAGAATGGTGTGGCCGAACGCGTGAACAGAATCATCATATCCAAGGCCCGTTGCATGTTGTCTAATGCCAGAATGAGCAAGCGTTTTTGGACTGAAGCTGCTAATACTGCATGTTACTTGATAAACAGGTCGCCTTCTATTCTACTAAATAAAAGAACTCTCATTGAGGTATGGTCTAGTACGCCTGCTGATTATTCACAGTTGAAAATTTTTGGATGCACTGCCTATGCTCATGTTGATAATGGAAAATTAGAGCCTAGAGCTGTTAAGTGTCTTTTCCTTGGTTATAGTTCGGGAGTCAAAGGTTATAAATTGTGGAATCCTGAAACAGGAAAGACTTTTATGAGCAGGAGTGTTATTTTCAATGAATCTGTGATGTTTACTGACAGTTTGCCCTCAGATCATGTTCCAGAAAAAGAGCTGCAGCGTATGCGCATGCAGGTGGAGCATGTTGATGATGATACAGATGTACAGGTGGAGCCTGTTGATGAGCATGGTGACCATGATAATGATGTTGCTGAGGATGATGCTCATGATGATGTTCAGCAAACTCCTCCCATTTTGCAGTTAGAGGAGGATTTACCTATTGCTTAACGCAAGTCAAAAAGGACAATTGCACCTCCTAAGTGTCTTATTGAAGAGTGTAATTTGTCTTACTATGCTTTGAGTTGTGCTGAACAGGTGGAGAATGTTCATGAGCCAGCAACCTATAAAGAAGCTATTCGTTGTGGTGATACTGAGAATTGGATTTCTGCTATACATGAGGAGATGCAGTCTCTTGAGAAGAACAGTACATGAGAGATTGTACCTTTGCCTAAAAATAAGAAGACCATCAGCTGCAAATGAATCTTCAAGAGAAAGGAGGGTTTATCTTCAAGCGAGCCTCCAAAGTATAAGGCAAGGTTAGTGGCTAAAGGCTACAGTCAAATTCCGGGTGTTGACTACAATGATGTGTTCTCTCCAGTGGTAAAACACAGTTCAATTCGTATTTTCCTTAGTATTGTTGTTTCACATGATCTCGAGCTTGAGCAGTTAGATGTGAAGACTGCGTTTTTGCATGGAGAGCTTGAGGAGGACATATACATGGACCAACCAGAAGAGTCCATAGTGCCTGGCAAGGAAAAATATGTGTGCAAGTTGAAGAGATCCTTGTATGGTTTGAAACAGTCCCCTCGTCAGTGGAACAAGAGGTTTGATTCATTTATGTTAGCACACAGTTTTAAAAGATCTAAGTATGATAGTTGTGTTTACATCAAGCATGTTAATGGATCACCTATATATTTGCTGTTATATGTTGATGATATGCTGATTGCTGCCAAGAGTAAGATTGAAATCACTAAGTTAAAGAAGCTATTGAGTAGTGGTTTTGATATGAAAGATCTTGGTAGTGCTAAGAAAATTCTTGGTATGGAAATTAGTAGAGACAGAAAATCTGGTTTGCTATTTCTTAGTCAACAAAATTATATCAAGAAAGTTCTTCAGCGTTTCAACATGCAAAATGCTAAGGTTGTTAGTACCCTATTGCACCTCACTTTAAGTTGCCAGCTGCTCAGTGTCCTAGTACAGATGCAGAGATTGAATACATGTCAAGGGTTTCTTATTCTAGTGATGTTGGGTCTTTGATGTATGTTATGGTTTGCTCTCGTCCAGATTTGTCATATGCTATGAGTCTTGTTAGTAGATATATGTCTAATCCTGACAAAGAACATTGGAGGGCAGTTCAGTGGATTTTCAGGTACCTCAGAGGCACAACAGATTCCTGTTTAAAGTTTGGAAGAACTGATAAGGGTCTTATTGGCTATGTGAATTCTGATTATGCTGCTGATCTGGACAGGCGAAGATCACTTATAGGTTATGTGTTTACTGTTGGCAGTTGTGCTGTGAGTTGGAGGGCTACTTTACAGTCAGTTGTTGCTTTGTCTATTACTGAAGCAGAATATATGGTTATTTGTGAAGCGTGCAAAAAATTAATTTGGCTGAAAGGTTTGTACGCTGAGCTTTGCGGAGTTGAATTTTGCATAAGTTTGCACTGTGACAATCAGAGTGCAATTTACCTCACTAAAGATCAGATGTTCCATGAGAGAACTAAGCACATAGATATCAAGTATCATTTTGTGCGTGATGTGATTGAAGAAGGTAAGCTGAAGGTATGCAAGATTAGTACTCATGATAATCCTGCTGATATGATGACAAAGCCTGTTCCTGTTGCTAAGTTTGAGCTGTGCTCAAGCTTAGTTGGTTTAATTAGATAGTCCAAGAGACTATTGTTGGCACCAGTGGTTTTCTATCTTTGTTATGTTCAGGATGAAGGGTTGATTTATGATACAAGATGAATTTGTCTCAAGGTGAAGTTTGTTGGAGTTGTTCCAAATTCGCTCCAGGATATAGGCCGGGCTTCTGACGGAGCGGAGCGGAGGCCCGTCGCCGGAGGCTTGGGCCGGAGCGTAGCGGTATATATACCCTTGCTAGGGTTTCGTGGAGACTTGATTCTCTTGTAAGCCGCCATAGGCATGTAACCCAAACTCTTGAAATAGTGAGATTGTTGTTGGCTGGTGCCCGTGGTTTTTCCCCTTCACATCGAAGAGGGTTTTTTACGTTAAATTGTGTGTCTCCTCTGTGGCTTGATTCTTTACTTCATATTCCTATACGTCGTCCATAACACGAGGCTGGCAATGGTACATGGTGAGCCCAGTGCAGTGTGGGACAATGATGATGTACGTTGAGAATGAAAGGGAGGCGCAATGGCGATCGGTGAAGGTGGCGTGGTGCAGTGAGGGGTGGTCGGGCGTGCTGAGAGAAGACAACGTGCACATGTCGAGGAGAGAAATAAATAAAATTGTATTATAGATTATTTATCATTTTTAATAACTAAGAGGAAAAAATATTTTACCAATGTTTCTCCAAACAGTGGCCTGCAAAATTGTTCAACCCACGCTGTTGGTGAAACCATGAACTTTTGGCCTCGCTAAGGCCAGCCCCACCAACCCGAAGCTCCTACTAGAGCAGAAAAAGATTTGGAGGGTGAACCCCTACTGAAGTACTGATATTTATTGAAATAAGGAGACAGCGCAAAGTGACCAGAAAAGGAAGATGATAATATATGGGCCAGTCATTTGTGGAGAAAATGAGAATTATGCTATCCTCGGTTTCACGACTTAATTTGCCATCATGTAAATGGGTTTCACTATTTCTCGTCATTTATGGTATCTAAAAGGGATGTGCTGCCGAACGAACGTTCGAGCGAGCGGCCCAGCACCCGTACGGCAGTGGTTCTCCCGACCCGCCAACACACGAAAATCACCACAGACACCGACGCTCGGAAAAGACGCACATCCCCCGCTCGGCCCCACCCACTGCCCCGTGTCCGCTGCCCCACGCGCGTCCCCTGTTCCGCTGAACCGCCTCCGTGTTGCCCCCTGTTCTGCTGAACCGCGGATGCACACACCCCCACAACAAACGCCAACGTAGATCCACCGCCGGTCAATCGCCCTCCCCTCCTGAAACAAACCGAAAACAAAAAATGAAAAGTTAGGGGAAAAGCACAAGACATTGAGTGCAAGTGAACCAAATGGTTGAATCAAATGAAACAAAACCAAAATCAAGATTGAAACAAACGAAATAACCCTACTGAAACAAACGAAAACCATGATGCAAAAGAATTACAAAACATAAATTGAAACATACAAGATGGTGAGATTGAAACACAAAATCGAATTAAAAAACAACATGGCCATAAACAGTTTGAAACACAAAAAACAAACTGAAAATACGTGTGTTACACAAACACATTGTTGAAATCGAAAAAACAAAACAAAACAGTTGCAACGAATGAAACAATATTTTTAAGTCAAAGAAACGGCAAAAAAAAAAGACGATCTGAAACAACATGAGCGACCAACTGAAACAACAAAAAATTTCCTAGAAAAAATATAAACAACAAGACACATACTGTTGAAACAATCCCTAAGAATTGGTTGAAACAAATGATAAAGCGTCTAAGAAACATCACCGGGAACCCCTCCCACAGAAAAAATCTCGTGAAACATCGCATCAAGAACTAATGAACCAAGCAAAGGGACGAAAAAGCAACAAAAATAATCCCTCTAGTGAAACATGGCATCAAGGACGAGCCGCCCCGATGGATAGGAAGAAGAGAGAGGCAGCAACAGCTCATCGGAGAGAGCAGGGCGTCGGTGCGCTCAGAGGACCCCCGGTGAAACAACAGGAGGATGGGGGCAGAGTGAAGAGAGGGGAGCAGAGCTACCTGGGCCAACCATCCCTTGCCGCCAGGACTCCGACGAAGCCCCTGGGTCCGGCGGCTGCGGGTGCCAGGACTCCGAGCAAGCCCTTGCCCCCGCGGTGCCGGCGAAGACACCATCCAAGTCGCCCTGCCCTCTCGCGCGCTGTGGTCCTCCCACGCAACGGAGAACTCCAACCCCAACGTTCCGGGGACATCGCCTCCCACGCAGCCGACGCCGTCCAAGCCCGTCCTCAAGTCCCCGGCGGCCGCGGGCGCCAGGTCCGCCACCACCGCGAAGCAGAAGCCCTCCGGGCCGGCGACCGCGCCCGCCGCGCCACCACCGGAGCGGGAGCGGCGATTCCTCGTGGCGAAGAAGGGTGTGCGGCGAAGGCGCAACGACGGGACCATGGGAGGCGGCGGGGGCGGGGGCGAGATCGCCTTCGAGAAGGCCCGCGAGGCGCTGCGCGCGTCTCGGATCCGCGCGGATCGGGGGCGGGCGCCGCCGCCATCGCCCAGGTCGGAGTCTAGCGCCGCGGGCATCCGCAGAAGAGGAAGGTTGGGGATCTGCCAGAGAAGAGGAGGCTCGCGGGGAGGAGCTCAGCGAGCTCGCCGGTGTGGACGGTGTGGAGCTCGCCGGTGGGGAGGAGGGCGGAGCCGACAGGCGTGTGGTGAGCTTGCAGGTCAGGGTGAGTGGTTGGGAGAGGATAAGCACGGGCGGCGGAGCACACCAGAAACTGCGGTGGACGCGCATAGTTGGGCCGTCCAGTGGCGCGAGGCCCAGCAGCGTGGACCACCGTCCGAAGGATCGGGCGTCTCATACGGAGCATTGTGGTCCGACGGCCGTTCGACGCGTGTCGAATGTCCGTCTCTTAGCATTACCGTATCTAAAAGTAGCCTTCTTGAGTCCACCTACACTTGCTGTGTTCCGCAGCAAGGATGGCCTGGAGCTAGCGAAGTGTGTTCACTTGGTTAGATTTGTCCTGAGTGCATATGCAACTGCGACGACACCAGCCCTTCTTCATCATTGATCGCGCATGCATGCCCGTCCCCGTTGTCTCCCTGTGCGGCTGCACGTCACGAGAGAAATACTAACACAGACGAGTAAATTGCATTTTTCTGTGCAAGTCATCCTGATGTCTTCCGTTCCCAACACTACTCTCTTCTCACCATTTCGACTGCTCTCAAGCAACGATTCGAACTCTGATTGATCTACTTACATGACGGAGTGATGACTGCACGCACAGTAGAATCTTCAATAAACGACGGATGCAAAATGACAGCAGGTAATATGTGTATATATAGACTCAGTCTGATATGCCAAGTGCACCCACAGTAGTAGTGTCACTAATGGAGAACACATCTTTACCACTGTCGATTTCAAAAGTACTTTACTGTTAGATTTTAAACCGACAGCACGTTATCAGCACCCACAGCGAGACGGGACAAGCATGCATGTGCGAAATTTCAAGTCCAAATTAAGATAGCACTTGTGTCCTTTACCGATTGTAAAGGGTAAGTTACAAAAGCTCTTTTTACAGTAGGTGGAAAATGAATTTTCTGTAACAACAGAAAACCGACAGTAGTTAACATACAAATTAAATTTACGGTTTCAATTTTAAAATGCATAGATTAACGTACAACGTTTATGTGTGTTCCGCCATTTCCCTACTGCACACTTTGTGATAAAGGGCAAGTATTCGTCATGGATTCAACCATTACAATTTTCCTATTGTATGATTTCAAAAGCATACAATTCACTAGTAGAAAGATGCACTACACAAGCGGTTCGAAAAACATTTCTACAGGCGTTTTTTCGTTTCGCCTGTGGGAGGGTACAGTAAAAATGGGTGGTTTCTTGAGAACCGCATGTAGAAATAGTTGTCCAAAAATAAAAAAAGAAACATTATGACTGGCCGTGTGTTGTGCTCGCGGTGGTTCGAACCCTCAAAACCTCAGCCCACATGTACCCTCCTCTACCACTCCACCCATGTCACTTGTGTCCACATTCTGTTTTAGTTCCTCATATTCTATACTGAATCGATTTCTACAAGCGGATTTCTTAAGGAAACCGCCTGTAGAAATCGATTTCTACAGGCGGGTTTCTTAAGGAAACCGTCTGTAAAAATTGGTTTTCACAGACGGTTCAAGAGTCGAGCCCGACGATTTATTTTCACAGGCGTTTGGTAACGGAAACCGGCTGTAAAAATTTTGGGCCACTGTTGCCGTAGAGGTTTTTCTACTAGTGATTTTTCTGGCGACAATTCTTTGTGTGCCCTGGAAAAAAATGATCGTTCCATATGTGCCATTGTAAAATTTGTTGTGACTCCGACCTTCACCGTGGGAATCTTGATTCAAATTGTGAACCGAAGGCTTCATCCGGCAATGGTAGTCCTCCTGACCCCTTCCATTCTCAGAACACAACACCATCATGTCTATGTATATTTGCATCTTAATTATTTAACCCTAAGCAATCAAGAACTAATAATTGGATTAAAAACCACATATATCACACTACTCTCCACACGTGAATGTATAGTAGCAATATGAAAGGAAGGAGGCCGGAAGACTGGGAGATACTTGTATAGAGAGAACGGGGAAGTATGATGCCATTATATATTTTTAATCGCACAAGGGAGAACGGTGCGACATCTAAGTTGGACAGCAAGGGCAAAATCAGAAGTCGAGATCTTTTTTCCAGTTCATAAATGATTAAAGAGAAAAGTCTATTTAACCCTCTCATCTATTTGTGATTGTCATCTACTCCCAGAAGTCTTCATTGCTCCTCTTCGACAACAAAAAAAATTAGTTCAGAGCATATAAAACTTGTTGGCCGCTGGCTCATCCGTTCTTGTTCAGTACTACGCCAGTAGTAGGCGTAGCAGGAGGAGGAGGAATAGACACTTTTGGCTGCTGGAACACGAGCTCGAGACATGAATCGTAAGTACAAGTCCCTACAGCTCATGTGCGCCGTCGTCTGAACTCTGAAGAATGTACAACCGTCTGCGCATGACCTAACTAGCACTCAGGTAGGCAGCATAGTTGTCGAGGCTTCTCGAGTACTCGATTGGTACGTGCCTTCATATGTGTTTATGGTGATATGGATTATCCCGATGCCTTCCGGTCCCAAAACATCATTGCAATGTCGTCGTTGTTGATCCACACTCACTAACTTATTCATCTCCCTCAGTCACACACTACAGATCCTTCAAAAAGGAGAGACATCGTCATGCATTGTATAGTATATAAGTATAACATAGATAAACAGGTCTACTTGCCGAGCTATTTATAAGTACAGGAGAAGAGCCAGGTGTACGTACGTATTCCATGTACTGGACTATACTTCCCCTCCATATTATAAAAATTGTAAAAAGAAATCGTTTTAGACAAGGTTTTGATCAAACATTGATAATATAAATTATGAATAACTTTTAAGTTGTTGAGTTTGAAAATATGAAAACCATATGAATAGATTTATCTTCAAATATATTTTCATAAAAGTATACCTATATCATTTTTAAATAAATATTTTATAGAAATATGAAGTCAAAGTTATATTTTGGAGACGGTGTCGTTGTCCAAAACGATTTCTTTTACAATATAGAGGGAGTATAACTGGGATTATGATGAGTCATGGTGACTTTGGCCATTGATGTGTACACCTAGCTACCAGGACTGTTGTTTGGCGAAAGGACGCTTCCTTTCTAACTACGGAAGAAGCATAGGTGAAGTAGCAAACTAGTCAAAGCATATTGAAATTCTCACTATAGGAGTCTATATAGAGAAGACTGACATGAATCACTGCACTACCAAAATAGTAAAAAAAATAGTGTTTTAAAGTAGTAGTAAAACACTACGTACATTGAAATCCTGATGTCCTTATGGCTATATGTACGGTGCATTATGAAGTGAATAGTGCTTCCACAATCTGATAGACGAGTGCTGGTGATCCCTGCAGGCTCCTTTGACACCCTGCGAAGTCACTAGTAGCAAAGATTTGGAGATAATTTGTTGAGATGGCTGCTGGAAACCACCAGTCAGCTCGTCACGTTAGGGCTGGCCTGCAAGAACAATTTTTTACTGCCGGTTCCACTTAGCCTTCGTGCTCTGCATCTGCTTGCTATATATGAATGGAGCTACTGCAGGCTCACCATTCACGAGGGACCATCGCGTAATGAACTGAAACGGAAGCCTCCGAGTCAATTTGCATGGCTTTGCTTGAGATACCAACTCACTTTGTCAGACAAGACAATAGCGAGGATCCACTCGCGGCCTATTCACTTTTCCAACCAGCTATAACACACCTCACCTGCACGCAGGCGAGCATAATGCGCTGTCGGTGCAAGTCCTCCAGAGGATGTCTTCGATTCCCAGAACCCTCTCTCACCAATTCCATCCCCTTTTTTCGATAAATGATATTCAATATCCGGTCTCTACATCCGGTCTCTACATCCGATGTACACAACCAACAAATACAAAAAGAGATATAGAAAAACAAAAGAGAGAAAAGCCATAGTCTTATACAAGACCATGACAATTACAGCAAAACGATAAATGCTTCTACCCTCTATTTGATTGACGAGAGAGCGTTTTTGGTTTGCTCTTGACGCCGCAGCTGAGTCTCAAATGCCGCAGTACAGGCATGGCTAGGAGCGGGTGTGCTTGTGTTGATGCCTTCAAGAAGGTAAATGACGTCCGCAGACGCCATCATCAACGAAAGGAAGAGGGAACTTCAGCGACGCCTCCAAGGGAGAAAATGACGTTGATTGCGTCATCGCCGCCAGCCCAGCACCGCCAGGCAGGTTTTACACCCGTATTCCAATATCCTGCAAGACACATCCAAGCCGAACCTACATACGAAGATGCCGGAGATGATCGACAGGGTCTTCACCAGCTACAGCGAGGCAGCAGAAAAACAGGGGACGACGATGTCCTTTGATGTTGACGTCGGAGCCGATTTACGGCCGTCTGGGAGCGACGTGGTTTGTGGGAGGGCGGGTTGGACGGCTTGTCGAGATGACCGGTGCCAACACTGCCAATCCCATCCGGTGCCCGGGGGTCCAGATCGACCCCCAAGCCGCCGCCTGGGGAAATTCCCTGACCCGAGGCAAACACCCGCCCGAGTCCGCATCATCGGAGCACTACCCGCACCGAGAAGGGGCAACACGGGGCAGCAGCCAGCGGATCCAGGTCTAAGATACCCAGATCGGCCCGCCACCGTCAGACCCCTTCACGGTGTAGGTACACCGGCCGCCGGTCGTCCATCCATCAATCGGTGGAGAGAACGGTGCCGCCGTCCGCGTCGCCTAGCCCACCATGGCGCGTGCCAGATCGGCCGCCACCCGAGCAGGTCGCCACCTCGCAGCATCGACGGGCGAATCGCAGATCCGGTGGAGGAGGACCGGATCGTTCACGCCTCCTCCTGGTGGCCGCCGGCCCCGCCGCCGCCCTAGACCTTCCGCCGGTCGATCCGAACGCGGAAGGGCCAGGTCCTGGCGCGGAGGGAACGGATCCAGTCGAGGAGGGGCCGGATCGGCCACACCTTTGCCCAGGGACCACCGGTACCGGAGAAGAAGGGGGATGGAGGAGGCACGGAGGTGCACAGGAGGCTTAGGGAGGCGCGGACGGGGAACCTTTTGGGGTCCGCCGCTGGCCGCCGCCGCCGCGCGCAGTGAGGCGGTGACGGCGGCCGAAGAGGACGCACGGAGAGCGGCTCCGAGCAGGCGGCGGCGGGTGCCCCCGAGTCGCCCGTCGGGAGCGACGCGAGGGCCTCTCCTGTGTACCTATACGCTATAAACACCGATGATCTACCATCATCTATTCATCGACAGCCTTTTCGTCGCTGGAAGATGGAGTGCTCAGTGCAACATATATATATATATATATATATATATATATATATATATATATATATATATATAATATAGGGCATACAATCACCAAATGACAGTTGCGAAATAATAAGTACCGCTGGTATGTCTGTCTATATATGGAGGCAGTGAGGTTGCAAATTAAAATGCTTTAGTAGACACAAACTGATCATTGATTAGCTGATTGGGTTCCTTGTGGTGGAACCTGCCCATCCAGGTTCAAGTCCTCGACTTGGCATGGGCGGTCATATTTTTCGGGATTTATCCTAGCATTTAACGACGCTATACTTTCAGTGGTATGCATGTGATGTCACCGTCTTTAGCGAGATGCTTCTGACGACTTTGTCAATCTCGAGTTCCGTCGGCTCAGTCGTCCTTTGGAGGTGAGGACTAGGGTGAGTATGCGTGTGTTGTTGACGTCATCATTGTACTGTGTAATTTAAAAAAGAAAAGAATGCATATTAGTGATCAGCGGGAGCAGGACGCGTGTCGTCTATCTTTTGGTGGCTTGAGCCATGTGACCATTGATCCGTGGCGGTTGGAAAAACCGTCACTGTTAATCCATTTCAACCGTCACGGTTAATTATTTCTGTAGTAGTGCACATCGTTGCTGATGAAACAATAAATTGTGGTCTCGCTACCCACCCTATAGGCTCCTTCTACTAGAGAGCAGAAAATTATTTGCATGCGATGGCTTATTTGGGCAGCGCGAAGGTAGTCTTCAGCTGGTATAACTGAATTTGTGGCATATAAAACTACCCTTTACGTACTATAAAATTGCGCTCCTCCTCCATCTAGGGCCATCTGTGACAAATTAATTGTGACAATAACAGATTTTTCTTGTCACTATACCCCTTCTGTGACTAAATTTTGTTGTCATAGAAGCTCCGTCACTAACTGAAAAATCGTCACATAAGGTCAAATTTCTTGTAGTGGCTCCCCGGTGAGCCTCTCACCTCGGTGAGCCCTCGTCCTCGACAAAATGGCCTTCCCAACTGCTATGCGGGGACGAGAGGAAGGAACTATAAGAAGGGGGGAAATAAGAGTAATGAGACTGATGATTAGTTCCTAAAATAGTAGTGACCTTAATTTAAGTGCTAGTGCTAAAGTTTAGTAATGTAACTTACACAAGGACCTAAAGTAAATTAAACACCAATTAACTCGTTTCAGTCTCGTGGTTTGTTTCGTGCCATCTGGATGAACCCTTCGTGTTCTTTCCAGTTTGGGTGTGATAGTTTACGTTTGTCTTGTTTCAGACTATTGTAATTTTGTTTCTTTCAAGTGATGAAATCCGGTTTTACCATTGTGGAAATAGTGCACTACTACAGATTTGATTTGTAGAGATGCCTCATTCTTCAAAAATAATCTCGAAACAAGCCGCCACTAAAAATCTATTTGTAGGGGACAAATTACAGATTACCTAGGACTGCGAAGAAAGGATCATTTTGGTGGAGGGATGTTTCGAAGCTACTATCCACCTCCAAGGAGATGGAAAATATCAAAGTTAAGAATGGACACTCATGCCTCTTCTAAAAGGACATGTGGTCTATCTGGCCAAAACTCTCAGTCTTTAGAGCAGCAGTCCCCCCAAGCCCATTCCTTTTCAAAGAACAAATTCATATCTGTCAAAAAGACCTTTAATCAAGATGAGATCACTGACCTGTTTGTTCTACCCTTATCTCAAGTGGCCTTTGAGCAAGTTTTAAGCATTTAGCAGACAATTAATGGTTCAAATTATCATGAATTAGCAGAATGATGTTTGGACATATTCTGGTGGGTCATCAAATTTGAAAATCTGCACCAGCATACAAGAAATTAATTGGGCATAATGAGATTGATCCGGCCTTTAAATGGCTCTGGAAATCATACTGCCAACCAAAGGACAAGGTGTTGTACTGGTTGTTGTTGAAGCAGGTAGTCAAGTTAAGCACAATAATCGTTCTCAGGAAAAAAAAAGTATGGCCTTGGATTCGTACAACTGTGAAATTTGTTCTTTTCGGACAGAGGAAACTGTTGAACGTTTGTTTTGGCACTGTCCCTTTGCTGAGCAATGTTGGGGGATACTAAACCTGAACACAGTGCGGGGTCAGAAGGGACCTTTGAAAACGTGACGGCCATCAAGGATCAAACGTAGAACCGGTTCTTCATGATGTCAGTTATTCTCATGGATTCAACAATTTGTAATTCCTTCTTTAAGGAAGTTCGACTTGTCTCCCTAAGGATGAAAGCTAGCCTCTCAGCAACCTTTGACCAATGGATTCAAAGTCTTTAAAATTGATCAGAGTCTTAGCTCAATTGTTTTCTGTTTCTTTCTTTGTTTCTCAAAGGTCTTTGTCAGTTCTGCTTGTACTAATTAAACGCTTTTTTGTGATTAATAAATTGTGTAGGGGCTTCGACGCCTTCAGTTTCCTACAAAAACATATATACATCCATAGAAAATGGGCACACCCACAGCCCATCCCACACGTTACGTCCCATGAATGAAACAAGCAGCACTGATACATCTAGGATGTAGAAGCATTGTTTTTCTGCAGCTGGCGCTTCTTGTGTGCTAGAGTGCCACATCAATGCCACCACCCGCAGTCTCTCCTTTTGTGAAGGTTTTGCACCAGCGCTGGATCACACCTCTGTTCCTGCAATACGTGCCGCTCCAAGTCATGTGCATCGTCCGTAGAATCTACAACCGTGTGCGCATGACCTAACTAGCACGTATACAGATAGAAATGATATATAGTCATCGATGCTTCTCGAATGATAGATTGGTATGTGCATTCATGACCTATGATGATATGGATTATCCTGATGCCTTCCAGTCCCAAAACATTGCAATCCACAGTCGGTTTTCCTCCACTACAGAGCAAAAAAGTAGAGAGATCATGCATGTATAGATAACCTAGATACACAGAGGCCTCATCGATCCAGCCAAGCAAGTTACTTGAAAGTAGCGGAGAAGAGCCAGGTGTGTTCACTGGACTGGGATTCTGATGTGAAGTCGCAGTGGCTTTCTGTTGATATATATATTGTACACCTACCAGAAGTGTTGTTAATTAGATCAAAGGAAATGTTTCAATGTGAAATACGGACAGATGAATTGGTGCAGTAGCAACTAGGTGCAGTGAAGACGACATGAGTGCCACATGCTTATAAATATATATTTTTTTAGAAAATACTGTAGTAGACAAAACAACATGTTATTACAACATGTTTAATTTATTACATGAAAAAACCCGTACTCCCTGCGGTAGCAGTTGTGAGTTTTATTATTTTTTATTTTTTTGCCAAACATCTTATTTTTAAAAAAAACTTTATTGGATGTTTTTCTCCTCGTCTCATAAATGGCCAATGGCCATCGTGCTTATTTTGTGTAAGACTATAGGCTCAAGCCGATGCGGAAGTAAACTTCAGGCCAGAAGGGGAAAATAGTTAAGCAGGGTATTTTAACCTATGGACAAAAATAGAAATCGTTGCAATTGTAGTGGAAGACACCGGTTGAAATCTAAGGTGAGTGAGTGACAGCAGCTGACAAACATGTTATGAGTTACGACCAAACCCCTACATCAGGACTGGCAGTCTCTGTGGTCTTTTCTCATTCCCCATAGCTAAATGCTAAACATCTGTGAAATGCTGTGAAGTTGAAACATACACATCTGTGAGGCCTACTTTATGATAGACCAAAAATCGAGCCAGCAAAACGACAATTTTTAAAAAAAAACAGTGGAGTTTCTTGTAGTCATACATCACCGGAATCAACAATGATTTGCATCCACATAGCTGTTCAGTACCACGGTTGCATCTCGTACAGGATTACAGGATTGGAAACGTGAACCAAGGCAGATCCACCGGTGGGGGGCGAAAAAAAAAAGGAGAAAGAGAACATTAACCGCACGCGGGCATTCCTTGTCTGCCATTGCTAGCTTCCATGTTGTCCAAAATTTGTGCACACCAACCTTTTCTTCTTTGTGTGGCTGAACAGCTGACGGCATCTTTGAATGGCACTGAGCTGATTCTACCTGCGCATCGTGCTCTGAAGGTCTAGTGCTCCTACCTACAGGCTACAGGCTATAAGGTCGGTTCTCCCAATGCCCTCCATTCTCAACCTAGAGCATTTCCTTTTTTATTAAATTAACCATTGTTAATAGGAGTAGCTCATTGCTAAGCCTGGCAGAACTGCCAATCTTTCGATGGTGTAGGTGTAGAGTGAGCCTCCTAGCAGTGTAAGAGAAGTTCGAGGGAAGAAAAGAATAGAATGATTCAACCCCATGTTTGTGCTCCAACATATATAAGGGTGCAGACTACTTATACGGGAAAGACGGTAATCCGTGTAGGTGAGATCTTTCTGTCTAGGCCTTTTTTCTCCTTTATTTGTTTTCTGAACGGTTGTCCCCCTTTTAATATATCACTGTAGGGGCGCAAACCCCTCCAGTTTCTTTCAAAAAAAAATAATAAAGCCTGTTTTATGGCCAGACAGAGAGCAGACTGAAATTATAGTGGGGAGTGTTATCCAAACCGTGCACATATTGAATAACTCTATTTGAATTCACCACAGTAAAGAGCCTGCACCAATCAATAATCCAGAAATACTGATATTTGTTTGCAAGCACAGCTAGCAGCTTATAAATATCTAATATAGAGCCACCCAAATTTCAACCGTACCGGCCTATCCCAGGCGTTACAATAAAGCACCAGGGCACTGACAACTTGCTGTGGTTTCCAGACATTGGAGAATTGAACACAATGAACAATCAATGAGGTTGAGAAAAAAATTCCCTGTACTGATCAGTGAAGACGACGAGACCTGATTAGCACTCTTCGAAGTGGATCCTGAGAAGACGATGGCCTCTGTCGGTCTATTGCAAGACCCTTGACACAAGTTGGCGCTGTCAGGTGCCAAACTTGCAGTATCATCACTCATCAGAAGGCCTTTTTCTGTAAACATTTTCGTTTGGCGTCTCTGAAACAAAAGGTGAGGAGGACTGTTGATGCTCAAGCTCAAACTATTGGTCGGTCTCCACTCTCGACACAGCCGGACTTGCATCACAAGTGTCCGCTTCTGCCTTCTGGGTCTGGGATTGGGCTGGATCATCGGTGGCGCCTTCCTGGTCCGCATCTGGCACTCGCACCGAGCTGGATCGGTGGCCGCCTGCCAGATCCTGTTCCACGTCCAGCACCGAGTGGAAAGGCGTCGGCCGGGCAACCGGCACCGAAGAGGACGCCGCTGGACGGGAGAGAGCCGACGGTGGGGTTCCGACAGGAACTGGGGTTGCATGCATAGATTACCTGTCTTATGAAATTTATCCTGATGCCTTCCATTACAAAATTGTTCCGCAATTCCCTTGAGCAAATACATCACTTTCTTATCATGTAAGATATGAGGTTTTGATCAGGCGCATGTACATTTGATATATATTATACGTAGAACCCAAAAAAGAGCAACACGAAATGTATGTATATATAGACAGAGGAAAGTTGAGTATGTTCTAAATGATATATACAGTATAAAATAAGAAGAGTACCAGGGCACTACGGTCTTTATGAAGTTGTGGAGCCCGGTGTAATATATATAGATTATGTGGTGAAGGTCGATCAGTACATTTTGTAGAGTTAAGTTGGGAGTGTGGGAATCAGTGTTTGTTGATGACCTGTGTCACACTCCCAAGAACACATGATAAGTAATGGAGCCTGTTGTTGCTCATATATATATTTAGTTATTAATTTTTCCAGAGTTCATTTCATTTACATGTTTGTTGGAGAAAATAAATTGTAAGAACTTACTGTTCTGATGTTTTGCTTGTCGAAACCCAAATAACAAATGGTGGCTGTTGATTTTTTTTTTCTAAAAAACAATAGCAGTAATTGACCTCAAACAAACTCCTAAAATAATACGGAGTACTATGACATGCTGTGAGGTCGAAACATACATCTGTGAGGCCTACTTTATGATATACCAAATTGAGCCAGCAAAACGACAATAAAAAACTAGTGCGGTGGCCGGTTGTATGTACATTAGTACAAAATAGGGCTTTACTAGCGTCCCCAAAACACACCATAGCCGGTTTTTGTTATCACGCACCTGTATAAATAGAAGGGTACGGTTCCGAACGGTTACGGTTCCGAACCGCCCGCGACACTGATTTTTTTTTAATTTTTGTAAACGACCTCGGATGAAAAAACTTGCTAAATAAAAGTTGTAGATCTCAAAAAGTTATAAACTTTATAGTTTACAACTTTTTCATTTGAAATCATCTTATCATAAAAAAATACTTTTTCATTTGAATTCGTTTAGTGGATCAAACAATCAATTTACACTCAGTTTAGTATAAAATGTGGTGAACTAGAACCGAATCTATACATAATTGAGTCATGTGTGGAGTGGTAGAGGAGGTATCGCGCGAGGCTGAGGTTGCAAGTTCAAATCCCCGCCGAGGACGGGTGGGCGGATTACTAGTGGGCTTGTCCCAGAATTTAAATATTTTTTTCCTATTTTAAAAAACCGATTTCTAGACAACCATTTGTACAGGCGGTTCATTACTGGTGGGTGGATTACTAGTGGGCTTGTCCCAGAATTTAAATCTTTTTTTCCTATTTTAAAAAACCGATTTCTAGATAACCATTTGTGCAGGCGGTTCTCTTGTAGAAATCGATTTCTACAGGCGGCTCATAAGAAACCGTCTGTACAAATGGCCTATTTCTACTGGCCTCCAGCACAAGCAGTTTAAAAAAACGCTTGTACAAATGCGTTCCGAACCGTCTGTATAGACCGGTTTTGTACTAGTGGTAGTCATACATCACATGAATCAACAATAATTTGCATCCACATAATAGTTCAAGTGGCGTATTGCATAGTCTTCTTGCAAAAACTGATGAAAAAAATGCTTTCGGACGTGTAACTTAATCGTTTTTCCATCACCAAAGAAAAAAGTCATAATCAGTAACAATGAGAGGCTTGTCCCTTACCATGTACAGCGCAGGGCGCTTATGGGTAGTTAATGATCTGTTTTTCCATGCTGGAAGCAAATGAGGGCGCTTGTTGCCAGAGTCACCGCTTAACCAAGCAGCGGCGCTTCTGCCGAGCGGTACACCACCTGTGCAAGCTAACGCATGGGCCCTTTCCGTTGTTAAGCGTCTATCAGCAAGAGTTTGCATTGTAGGTTAAACTCTAGTGCTATTTCTCTCTCTTCTAAGACTAAGAGCCTATCGCATTGTACAAGCCCGACTGGTACAACGTTGGCTGATGTACCTTACCACCATGTAGCAGAATTGGTGCGCACCATGCATCCTTTTCTCCTCCGTGTGGCTAAACAGCTGACGGTCGGCTCTAAATCACGGTGGCCAGAAACGGCTTGTCCATTTTGAGCGGCTCATCATGCTCCTCGTGTGGCGCTCCTACCTACAAGCTACAAGGTTGGTCCTCCCAATGCCCTCCATTCTCAACCCATAGTATTTCATTTTTAATTATTGTTGAAAAGAGTAGGGCCATTGCTAAGCGCGGCATCATAAAGAAAGAAGTACCCATGTTTCAACGGTGTACATCCTATAATAGTAAAATGGAAGAAAATAATAGAATGATTCAACCCCCAGGTTTGTATGAACTGTTTGTAGTATGAACTGCTCCAACATATATATAAAGGGTGCAGACATCTATGACATTTAACCCCGGGTACGGGAAAGATGGTACTCCGCATGTGAAAAGCCAGAGTACTAGAATTCACTACATTGAAAAGCCAGCACCAATTAATCCAGGAAGACTGAAATATGTATACAACCACAACAACTTACAAATATAGCCACCCAAGCTCCAACAATGATTTGCATCCACATAACTGTTCAAATGGTGTACTTAGTCTTCTTGCAAAAACTCATGTAAAATGCTTTCGTGCATGTAACATCTAATCCTTTTTTCATTACCAGAGAACATTCGTGCATGTAACTTCTAATCTTTTTTCATCACCAGAGAACATAATCAGTAACAATGACAGCCTTGTCGCTTCTGGTACCACATAGCCTGATGCAGCTCACCACCGTCGGTTGCAGCTCGTACAGGATTGGAAACGTGAACTAGGACAGATCCGCAGGTGCGGGGAAAAAAATAGAGACGGACGAACTGGTGGCATTTCCCAAGAATTACAGTCAACAAGTGAGCTGGTGCGCTCCTTTTTTTGTTTTTGATTAAAAAAAAACTAAGGCGCTCCTGGTCAGCCATTGAAAGGCTCCTGGTTAGCCATTGCTCGCCATCTCCGTCTCGCTGAACTTGTGTGCCATCTCCATGCCGCTGAACAGTTGACGGTGCTCACTGGCTCCATATATCACAGTGAGCTGGAAACAGCTTCTTCCCTTGCACGGTTCCTGCTCAATGAGCGGCGCTCCTACATGCAAGCTACAGGGTTGGTCCTCCCAATGCCTTCCATTCCCAACCTAATATTTCCTTTTCAACCATTGTTAACAGGAATAGCTCATAAATAAAGAAGTACCCATCTTTCGATGGTGTAGAGCCCAGTAGTAAGAAAAGTTCAAGGGAAGAAAAGGATAGAACCAATGCCTTCCATTCCCAACCTAATATTTCCTTTTCAACCATTGTTAACAGGAGTAGCTCATAAATAAAGAAGTACCCATCTTTCGATGGTGTAGAGCCCAGTAGTAAGAAAAGTTCAAGGGAAGAAAAGGATAGAATGATTCAACCACTAGGTTTGTATGAACTGCTACAATATATAAGGGTGCAGACATCGATGACATTAATCCGGATACGGGAAAGATAGTACTCCACGTAGGCGAGATATTGGTGACACAGTCACCAGACCGAGATCACCAGAATTCACTATAGTGAAAAACCATCACCAATTAAACCAGGAAGACTGAAATCTGTTTCCAAGCACAGCAGCTTACAAATATAGTATAGCCACCCAAGTTTGAACCCTACTTATCACAGGCGCTACAAGCACGAATTTGGAGAATAAAGCATCACAACACTGACAACTTGCACTGGTTTTCAGACATTGGAGAACACAATAAACAATCAATGAGGTCGAGAAAATATGCACTTATAACCATTAGGAATTTATACAACTATGCCTGAGCAAATCATGAAAATGGCAACTTTACTTGCAACAGAACACATACAATGTAACACACATCACAGGCTCATTCTAAATGACCTGGAGTCTTCAAATCCGTATTCCATAGGAAACATGAGAAGAGCAAATGGACTAGTAGTCCAGTGCATTACAATTGCTTGTATAACGACAAAACAGAGCAAAGGGGCAGGCATTTGAGTGGTGAAAAACTCTATTTTGTAGCCTGTGCAATGATGTTACTTATGGAGCTGGATTCCTCTTTAGCAGCCTCAACTAATGAATCCTGCACAAATATTTCAAAAAGAAATTTGTTAAGAGCAAAAAAGATCATGCACTTCTAACAGCGGTTAATTCATAAACTACAGCATTATATCCAGAGTACTAGATATGCCGGTGATATAGGGAATGAAGCAGGTTTTGTGTCTTAATCCATGCACAAGTTTTACTTCATTAGGAAACAGAAAAGGGGAAGTCAGTAAGCACAGCACAGGTGTTAGAATGCTATATAAGAATCCTCTACTGAATCACAGACTAAAAGAACTAAACCACAGCACCATACAACAAGCAAACAAAACCTCATGCTACATATTGTACACACCTCATATATTGTGAAAAATATTGGATTTTCAATGAAATGTAAATGGACAAGTTGGCCAAATGTCAGGATTGCATACCTGTGCAGCAATAAGTCTTGCAACATTCTTCTTGCTAGATTCTTGAAGTTCACCAGCGATAAGAATCTCATCCAGTATGTAGTAGGCCTGCATAAATCGAAAGCAGGGACTGATAAACATGAGTACACACCCATAAGCATGATCAGAAGCTAGCACAAAGTTGCCAATGACTAAGTCCGATCCCAGGTCCAAATTGTTGATAAGCATTAGAGATTACCTTATGGAAATTGAATATCAGATCCAGTTCACATACCTGAAGAATTTGTAGAGAAAACAGTCAAAATGATGACATGAAAAAATGAATCTTTATTTATGAGATTGAATACTGAAGCACTCACACTGCCAAAATAGCGGTCCAGTATCTCGACGAAATGATGGATGATCTCAAGGGCTTCAAGTTCATTGTCATCAGCATCAATGCACATGCAGAAATACAGGCTCGCATACCTAACCACCATATATAGTTATAAAGACACATCAATATTCAAGAGTAGCAAGCAGATATTGCAAAACCAGCATAAACCTATGAAACAAATAGTAGAACTCAACAGCACTGCTGAGGCATACCTCCGGTATACGACCTTGTAACCTCTCCACTCAACAAAGTTGCAGAGTTTGGGCCCTCGTGAAAGAATGTGTCCACTGAGTTCGCGAATGACCTTTTGAACATGAGTACCAAACTTAATAAACAAGAATATGCAGAAATACACCTCACAAAGAAAAGATACTTAATGAATACTGCTAGAAAAAAAAATGGGGGGAATTATATGAACAAAGGCAGTAAAGTTGTAAAAAAACAAAATATCCATGGGTACTTGAAACGGAGTACCACAGTACAAAGCAGAATATTTGATAGAAGACAGGAGATCCCTTCCAACAGTCTGTTGTAATAGGTTAAGTAGTATGGCCTATATGAATTCATCAAATCAAATTGATGAGAAAATACATGGGGCCCTACTCACTTGTTAGTTGTTACCCAACAACACGTTAGAGGAATAAACACGGAAGGGGGCAACGAGTAGGAGAAATATAAATTTGTTCAGACAATTGAATTTAAGATAATATTGTCACTTCTCACCGCCTGCTGCTTCACAATACTAGTGGTAGCAGATATATCATAACAAAAAGTTAACATAAATACATATTCAAGTTAACATGAATAAATACATATTCAAGTTAACATGAATAAATAACATGAATAAATACATATTCAAGTTAACATAACAAAAAGTTAAAACTATTCATCACGGTCTGTATGGAAACACGGATGCTGGATCAAGAAATAGCTTTAGAAGTTGGCAACTCACGCACATACTGACAGTGGCCACTATCCATTCACTTCTAATGTTAAAAACCGATTTATTGGAAACGGCGACTATCCATTCACTTGTAATGTTAAATACTGATCTGTTGGAACAAGTCATGGCTACAAAGTCCTGACACAGACTGGCATGCATAGTCTTAACTCTTGCAGAAATTAGCACAAATTGCCAGAGATGAACTCTTGCAGAAATTAGCACAAACTGCCAGTGATGAACATAGAGCAACCAGAACTGAATTACACGCGAGTTATGGCAGAGAGCAGTGTGGGATACTGACCTTGGTCCTCTCCTTCTGGGTGTACGGAGAATACCACTTGGTGAGCCTCACCTTGCCCTGGCGGCTGATCAGGAGCACGAAATTAATCTACAAAAGCGCACAGAAAAGCTTCAGATTAGATCATAAGATGAGCACAGATCATAAGATGGAGGGGGGGGGGGGGGGGGGGGGGGGGGATCTTACCATGGTGGACAGATGGGAGCCGTCGTAATACGATCTGGATCCTGCGTAGCGTAGGCGTAACACAATCGTGTAATTGGGGGTCAGATCCGGACGCAAATAGCTTGCAGTGGGGTTTGGGTGGACGGTTCCGCAGAGCGGGAATGGAAGGGAGTGCGTACCTTGTGGTGGGCGGGTGCTTGCTGAAGGCGAAGAGCCCCACGAAGAGGTCGCCGCCGGGAATGATATCATGCGAGAGCGAGGCGAACGGCTGCGGAAGAAGTGGTCGTGCAGATCTAGCTCGGTGGGTCGGCCGGTCGGTCGACTCCACCGGGAAGGAGATCGGCCAGCCTACAGGCCCACTGCGGAAAGTAATGGGCCTTCGGATCGGAGCAGCCCAGCTCGTCTAGTTGGCTAGGTACAGCCAATGGCTGGGCCGGAAAAAAATTCACTAGTGAAACTAAACTGTATCAAACAGACGCTACTAAAAGAACGAAGAGAACTATTACATCAGCCTGAAAACTTGTTCCATCAAGCTAACCACTAAGTAGCAACTAAAACAGAAAAACATCAGCTTCCAAAACTTTTATCTTTCCTCAGACATAGACAACAAGTACTTTTCGAGAGAGATTGTTGAACTGGAAGTCACACCGCTCCAGGCATCACTTCCAGCTCAGCCATAGCTCCTCCTTGATCATGACCACTTTGCTTTGAAAAGTAGTCTGGTTTTTCTCCGAGCAGAGAATTATCTAATTTTGGACCATCGCTGCCGGTTTGTGCCATACTCAGCATCCACCAATTTCTCTGAATTAATAGGCACGCGCACGCAGTTCCTAGCTCACCCCAGGCCCGTCTTAGAGGGGAGGGCAAGCAGTGCGACGGCCGGGGGCCATGCCACTATGGGGCCCATGAGTATAGCTATGTATAATACATGTATTTGGCCTAGTCGTGTAGTCCAGTCTGCAGTCTGCACGGCGACCTGAGTCACGGCGCGTCATCAACGGCCATTGAGACGTTCCTGTATTGCCTTAAATAATCACGTTCGTATGATCCTATCTGCCCAGGGGATGCAAAGCAGCTTGCGGATGGAAAGGATTGAAGCGGTGAAGCTGGTTAGTGATTTCAGTTATAGACAGTTTCAGTGTTTGAGTTTGACCGTTTGATCTCACAAGTGACAGCTTCAATTTGATTTTCGACCTTGCAATCCAATCTATACAAGCTATCTGAATAGTTGATCCATTAATTATTATTTAATTCATCAAGCGGCATATATATAAGGATTTTAGAGGAAATGTAGTTAATTTTCTAGATTTTAAATTCAATACATTTTTTTAGCTATGTGCAGCATGGAGGATAAAATTGATCTCGGTATTTTTCTTTCTTATAAACTAAACATAAACATATACATTGCTAGTTAACTTTTATTAATAATATTATACTTCAATTCAATCGTCATATTATCACAGTATATTGTTGAGCCTTGTAGTGTCTTATTTGCCCAAGGGCCCCAAAAATTATTGAGACGACGGCCCTGGCTCACCCGCGGACCCACTCCTCGCCAGCGAGTTGCCTTCGCTGCCTTGGAGTTCACCTTCGCTCTGTCGCAGCTGCAGGATCAGTAGGTGCGCAGCATTCAGTGACATGTTTCTTGTCTACTCTCCTGATGCCTTCCACACTCAAAGCCTGTTCATCATCTTTGTTTCCGATCCTTACGCTGCTAGCTCTTTGGATTATCGGATATGATCTAGTAAGAGTAACTGGCCGGCCGGGGTGTTGTGAAGTCTAGCTGCATTATATTGTTGTAGGAGTAAAAAAGAAGGGACTCTGGTTTATTCTAAGGTCAGTGGACGACAAGATGTCTTCAAGGATATATAGGTGGGTGAAGAAATGAATTCCACGCTAATTCTTCCAGCTTTGATGTTTTGGTTCAGCACCTTTGCGAGCGCACCCATATATATATGCATATGAACATACCTAGACGTACGTATGTGTCTCTTGCTCCTACATAGGGATCAAAACAGATCAGATATGGACGAATATTATTGATATTACATTTGTTTTCACATTTATGTCCGGATACGGATTCGAATACTTAGTGTCAATCATCCCGGATAGGATAGGATTCGATCTCGACATCATAAATATACGATTTAATATTTGGATATGTATATGGATACGGTATTGGATGCTAAAAATTCGGACGCGGATACGGACTGATCTAAACCTCTCTAAACGAATTTGGTCTCGAATACGATTGAAAAATATATGTATCATTTTCACCCCTACTCCTAAATCTATATATTCTCCAGACGCCATCATGTGTTCAAAGTTGTCGTGTTTATTTGTTTTCGTTTTAATTTAGTAATGTACTATTATTGGTAGTCACTTCTCATTGATGTCGATCGTGAAGCTAGTTTAGTTACAAGAAGGTCTGGGTGGTCTGGGGCCTCACTTGTTCTGTTCACCTGATTTTAATCCGTAGTTCCGTACCAATCACATATGGAACAATATTTTTCTCTCACAGTAAACCATCGGTATAAATCAACACAAGTCAAAATAATATGAGCAGAACAAATCCCTGGACTCTAGAGTGTATATAAATAAAGGTTTGTCCATCTTTGGCGAATGCGCGCACTCTGGACACAAGTACGATTGCATGGCAAAACTTAACCTTCTTTGAGGAAATATATAGGATGGGTTTAAAACCCCTACTTGGAAATTTATTGAATAGAAGTTTACAGATTTATTACAGCCCGTAATATTTTATTTGTGTAGACTGTAGAGTGGTCACATGCTTAATATTAGTTGGATTCACTTGAACTTTTAACACACCTTATGAGTCAAGGTAAAATAGTCAAAAACAACATCAGTTGGCTTATCAGCAGTAAAAAAAACATCAGCCGAACAAGGCGATACTTAGGCCCTGTTTGTTTCCACTCATTTCCACGTTCGTGGTGGCCCATCGCGCAGAATGCATCTAAACGCCCTGCGTTGCGTCCGTGATGGTCCGTCGCCCGTGCCCGCCCATCGCGGAAAATGAACTACCGCTCGTGATTTCCAAAACGCGGACCTCGTTGCGTTCGCTCAATTGCGCGTCCGCTCAATTTCACGTCTGAAACAAACAGGCCCTTAGACACAACTTTGTAAACATTGCAAGTGATGTATTGATGCTTGTTGGATGGTCGTTGAAACTAGTGTATGACAAGCAGAGTGCATTCTACAAATCATATATATGACACAGGTGTTTTATGATCATTGTAGAGCTAGGGTAAAGTACATATTTTAACCTTCAACCTGCATAGAAGTTCGATTTTAAACCTTCAATTATCAAACCGGATAAAATACACCCTTTAATTGTCAAAACCGATTTTCTATTTTTGTGATGCGTTAAAATTTTATATTATTTTTTTTATCATCCTAACATCTCAAATGAAAAAAACTCAAAACCACAAAGTTGTAGATCTCATTGACAGCTACAACTTTCGTTATAAAAAATATTTTATTTAACTCCATACAAATATATATTATTTTTCTAATAAGGCAAGCGGTAGAACCCGACACTACACAAAGGTACTATATAGGCGGTTTGAAACGCATTTCTACAGGCGTTTTTTTCGAACCGCCGGTGTGAAAGGCCAGTAGAAATAGGCTAAATCTACATGCGGTTGCTTGTGAACCGCCTGTAGAAATCGATTTATATAGAAATATTTGTCTAGAAATTGATTTTTAAAAATAGAAAAAAAAAGAATTAAATTCTGGGAGAGGCTGAGAACGAACCGCCGGTGTGAAAGGCCAGTAGAAATAGGCTAAATCTACATGCGGTTGCTTGTGAACCGCCTGTAGAAATCGATTTATATAGAAATATTTGTCCAGAAATCGATTTTTAAAAATAGAAAAAAAAAGAATTAAATTCTGGGAGAGGCTGAGAAGTGAGTCGCTCGCCTGTCGCAAGTCGTGGATTTTTTCGCGTATAAATCGCAAACGCGCTCCGGAGGGGATTCGAACCCTTGATCCCCAGCCTCACGCATACCCTCCTCTACCACTCCACATATAAGTTAATTGTGTCTAGATTCCGTTTTACTTCCTAATATTCTATACTAAACCGAGTGCAAAAACTCGTAACCGTTTTTTTTCTACTGACGGTAGATAACCCAAACCACATGTGCTATTTTTTTGAGGCGCAGGCAAAAACCGTTTTTATACTTAGTGGGATTATTAATTAGGTAGCTGAAATTTAATATTTTTTTAAAACATCTTAATGTTCTCAAATGAAAAACACTAAAATAAGTATAAAGTTGGTAGAGGTTGGTGTGCCAATGTACCATGGATTAATTAGCCGTTGTCCTACTTGTATAAATAATTTATGTCATGAACTCAGCCTCGATCAGTTTGATAATATGTATATAGGTGCCGGCTATATATGTATACTTCTTATAACTTTGACCTCGGTAACGCCACCGGATGGCCTCACACCGCCATATCTCTTGGTGAGCGATTTGTGCGCTCCTTCCGTCACCTCATTTGTTTATCTCTAACTACCAAGCAAGCACTTTAGGTCTTTAGCCATGTTTTGGTATGAATGTGACACGTGTATCTACAATCCATCTAGGAAAGAGTGGCATCAGGAGAGAGGATGCATGTTAGAGTACCTGCTGGTGGCTACGTTCCATCAAGCTGAGTTGCTCGAGTTTTTACGATGGACCATGTCTTGGTTCCACCGTATGCATGCGGGCTCTCAGCCTCTCGTCCTGACAGATGCGTACAATGCAATTTTGACACAAGCACGGTGAACTGCATGTGTAGTAGGAAACGATCACATGCTTTTGTACGTACATGTGTTGTCTACGTACACATGGTAAGTAGATGCAACCAGAAGTTAGAAAAGCATGCGATGCATTGTTATGCTTGTTGGATGGTCGTGGAAATAAACGAGTCATCCTCAATTCCTCACCCCGGTGTTCTGAGAGTCAGAGTGCTAGCGCCGTCCGAACGCATCCTAAACCCTAAAAGAAGAGGAGACCATCAACACTATTTTTTTACTTAATATATGCATATTTATTAATTTAATCAACAGCTTTTAATAGATATTTAAGGGGGGTTTCAATCAGCAAGGAGAGGCCAAGGCCCTGCAATCCATTTTGCATGCATTCTTCACAATATGAAAATATTTTGATTTGTATTCACATTGTTTGAATTAAAATGTGAAAATTGATGGTATCTGAATCATACTTTGTATTTAGTCCAATTCCACACGCACCATGCATGCTAAAGAATACATCAAACTAAACATGAGTCACATATGGATGTTTAGTTGTAATGAGAATTTTGTGTGTTCTCTGATTTTATTAATGGAGCTAGCCGTCTAGAGTGGCTTCCATTGCCTCCTAGATAAAAAGTACTTCGGCCTGTTTGGGACTGCTCTGCTCCACGTTTTTCAACTCTGTTCCACGTTTTTTAGCCAAACGGATTCAGCTCCACGCACACAACTCCAGAAAAAAAAAAGATGAAGTTGTGAGAGCACCTAAAGAGGTACTTCACAAACTCTAGTTTTTTGTGAAGCTGTCCAAACATGCCCTTCCTCTATCAAGCAATTTTATTAATGGACATATAGCCGAATCTCTTTTGTTGTTCTAGTTCTAGCCTTCATTTTGAAGAGTAATTTTTAAAGTATAGACCCTTGATTCTTGGCACCTTGACATGCATGAGCTCTTCAACGAGGACATGGAGAACTGTTGATTTACAATTGTTCATTTGTCTTTTGTAACCTCCATAGTTGAGCACCAGTAGGCCGCGGATTCAGCTAGCAGCATGGCGGTGCGTGGATGGGCTTGACAGCCCTCATGGATGGGCACAGTGGGCCTATCGACTGGCTCAACTTTTTTGTTTTTAAAATTTATTAATAATAGATGTGGATATGTGTCCACGTGTGTAAATCAATATTTATGCAGAGGCTGATGATTTGTCCGCCTCTATTAATGTATTTTTACGGTCTTCAAAATATACTTCATGTGGTACAGTTACAAAGTCGTAGATCGTCCACCAATGTACATTGTTTTATGACTTGTCCATTAACATAAACAAAATCCACATATGTGTAAGCATGTTCATGTATTATCTATTCCACACCAAATTTGACTACATTAAATGGATTAGATATGAAGAAAGCATTGTCCACACTCTAATATGATCCGCTTTCATCACTAGATATATGGGTAGAGCCTGGGAGGACCAGTGGCAGACGATTGGAATTTTAATGGTCTAGAGGTACCATAAAGGTAACACAACAACTAAAAATAAAAATTTCAAACTCCATCAAACAACTTTATTAGCCAGAGATTGTGTGAATCTCTGATGTTGTTCTTGCTTTTATGCTTAAAGCATATATATAGGGTTAGGGTCTGATTGGTTTCGTGTATAACTCCTTCTACGGGCTAAAGGAATGTAAGTTGGACCCTATTTGATTGATTGTATGTAGTCTTATACAGGCTAACACGGTCCTCAAAGCAGATTGGACTTGTATCCCACTGTATATCCCATGGAAATTGACCATATCCACTGTGCAAGTGTTGCTTTGTATCTATTGTGCACCATATGTGTAAACTAAATGGTTATACATACAACTAATCAAGCTTATAGTACTATACCACTCCCTGTCTAGTTGAACCAAACAACATCAAACTTTATTAGATTATTTAGAATTAGGTATGCTGCATAGGATATCTATACTACGCAAGTTAATGCAGGTAACCAATCAGGTCCATATAGAATTTGGATTTTGGGCATTTTAATTTCAAAGTTGTTGAGGACGGCAACAACTATTCATCTCAGCTCTTCAAAAATTGCTTAATTAATTAATTAATTTGTAACCTCCAATATAGTGGCGGATCTAAGGGGCACCAGCTCCCCCCTACAGCCTGTGTATCAATGCAAATAAATAGAGATTGAGTCAAAAAAAAGAGAAAAATGAAAAAAAAAAGATTAGAAGAAGAAGAAGATATCAGTCCACCTTTATCTTGTTCTGAGAGGTTGAGAGAGAAGAAAAGAGGAGAAAAGAAAAAAAATGAAAAGAGTAAGAAGCAGAGATTAGCCCCCTTCAATCTTGTTCTGGATCCGTCACTAATCCAAATCAAGTGGTCAGATACAGTTTACAACCGCGAGTTGGTTAGCACCGCCGCGTCGTCTTCAGCAATTGGCTGCTCGGCCGCTGCTTGTCTTTGTCTCTCTGCTCCCTGACGACACTGAGTATGTCTTGCCAGCTATTCATGCATGCATCAAGCCAAGTGGCGATCTTTACTCCAGCAGGTCACACTCATCACCTTGGTCGTGGTCATGACCCATGTGAGCATGACTTTCCCCTGTCTCTCGGCTATCTGCACTTCCATGTTCGTTCCTGTGATCGTTTGGCGCCTGCTCTCAAGACGACGCGAGTGCATCCATAGAACAGATGAAGATACCTAGTCACCTTTCCTGCATATATTCTCCCGACGCCTTCCATTCTCAAAGCCGTTCTATCCTTATTTTCTCTTTTACACACGTATGTACTGCTGGTGGTTGCATCTCCTGACGTCGATCGTCTACTAGTACTACCTTATAGTTGCAAGGAGCGCTGGGCTCCGGAGTATATAAATGAAGGTCTAGACTAGAGGTCTTGGTCGATGCATCTAGGCACAAGTACTAGTACAGAGCAAAATTAATTATGCCTGTAGCCATTTATTGGGGAAAAGGACTTATACTAGTACTATTTTTTAAACCCCATAACGTTGTAGTATATGTTAATTTGGCGGTATCAATTTAGTTTAGTCTTCTATGTCTGATATTTTGTACCATTGGAAATAAGAGTAAACAGTATGATTTATTTTTCTATAATTTATTTTGAGAGGATGTTTTTCTATAATTTAGCTTCCAAATCTGTCGTAAAATATTTTTCTATAATTTAGCTTCCAAATCCGTCGTAAAAGCATCTACAAGAATACAAGATATACTTGGTAGAACCTTCCATGCAATCCTCCTGACAATCACAAGCCATCCGTTCGACCTGGCGTGTGCGAATTTGACTTTGCTATTCACTGTATTGAGAGCTGTGACCCGACTCATCGCATCTCACCATGTAGGTTTCACGCAGGTCCAATCATACTAGAACTATTAGCTATTTATTTTAGGAACCGGAGGGGCCGCAACCCCTACAAAATTTATTAATTAGAAAAACAAGGAGGGGAAGAGTAGCTCACGAAACAAAACAAAAAAGGAAACAAAGAAGATAACACGACCAAATTTATCAATTACAAAATTTGAATCCATTGATTATAGGATGCTGAAAGGCTTGATTTCACCCTTAGTGAGACTTGTCTAACTTCATTGAAGAAGAGGACTTTGCACTCTTGCAGTCCTATTTGGTTTCCATTGAAAATGATTTCGTTCTTGCTTGGCCTTCCAGATAGTCCAGTTCAACAAGTTCACAACAACCATGAAGAATTGTGACTGCAAGTGATCCTTGACTCTAATGACATTCTCAGAAGTACCTCCGGTCTAAACAATATTCAGATTCAAAAGACCCCAACATTGTTGAGCAAAAGGACAACACCAGAAGAGATGCTTAGCAGTTTCCTTGGCTTGGAGGGAGCATAATTCACAACTCTGCACACACTCCTGATGCCTTCCACTCTCAAAGACGTTCATCTTTGTTTTCTTGCTATCAACTTTTTACTTTGATTGTTCATTGGGAAGGATGACAAAGGAAAGAGTAATTGATATTATGAAGCCTAGGTTGTAATTGTAACGAGGAATGAAGTCTATATTATTGTTTATAGGTCCATACGCCTAAGATATATAAGTGAGAAAAGTGAGTGAAGAAATGAGTTCGGTATTTCAATATGCATGGCAGTGGTTGATGGAGAAGTACACAAGAGGCACAGAGTGGCGTCTCCTTGGGTGAACGTGGAGAACATTTAAGCATTGTAGTAAAATGTATTGAGTACTGACATAAATTCAAATTAAACATGCCCAAGTGGGCAAGTGGCCCATGCGCATCATCACCGTCTATAATTGAAATAAATATGCACGTTCACTACGTATTTCTCTGGCCTCCATCTGCGACCCCCACCATATATAGTTCACTTGTGTAATATATACTCACCCAGTCACCTATCAACACGAGACTCGTTATATACTCCATAGCATATACTCATTTTCTGTGATCATATATTATATCTATAGCATCCTAGTTCATCAGTAACCAAAAATACAACCACTCCATATACTCAATTACACACATATGACTACACTCCCAACTAGAGGTGTTAGTTGATATCTCTTGTGCATGTGGGTCCTTTAGCTTCTTATTAGTGCTCTAACAAAACTGTCTCACCCTCACCGCCATGCATTTTAGTTAATATATAAGACCTATAGGGTGAAGTGGCATGCATGTCATCCAAATCAAATTCTTGCTAGGAATGAGCTGCATCAGGAATTGATAATCGACTTAGTTGTCAGTGCCAACAGTTAGCCACCATAGTTGGTGCTTAGGCCAGTGTTTCAGTAGGATTTTATCCGAGTTTTATTGACATGAAATATGTTGTGTGGCAACGTATGGATGAAGAGACGGACAATAAGAGTTTCATAGAAGCAGAGGAATGACACTCTTATGCAATATTTTTAAAATATAAATATGTTGAAAATTAGGATATGAAATCTCCACTGAAAGTCTAAAACTAGTGGTAGTGTAGGAGTCAAGCATGTCCATTCTCAATGTTTTTAAAATATAAATATGTTGACACTCTTATACCGTTTGTATGATAAAATCGAGATGTACCCCGCGCCGCTTAGATAGGGCCATCATCTACAACTGTTACTTCTAGGGAAACGAGCGAGCGTTGTTACGGTGTTTGGCAGGAACCGGTGGTTCCCCCGGTAAGAAAATTGGATTTGATTAAAAATTCTTCCGTAAGGCAAAGGGTGGTTTTAGTATTTCTTTTTTCCCAGCCCCTTCTGTCGCCCCGGCCCCGAGAAGGGTTCGCTGCCGTGGAGCTCGCCCTGCTTTTTGCGTCGCCGCCCGTCATCCCATATTTCGCCGCCGCCACCAGAAATCCGTCGATCTATCTGAATAGGAGCTCGCTGAGGCTTGCTCGATCTACCGAGAGAAAGGGGTTCGCTGTTGCTCAATAATTGTATGCAACGACGGCCAAGGCATCCACGACGTTGAACCAGTCATCGCCGCTGCGCCCGGCCAGGCGGCATGCGGCTTCCGTCCGAACTCTGCGCGCGTGCAGCGCCCGTCCCGGGACGCACCTCAGTTGGGGGTGAAAACGGTACGAATATTTATTCGATCGTCCGTTCGACCGAATTCGTTTATAGGAGTTTAGACCTATCAGTATCCGAGTCCGAAGATTAACATCCGATACCGTATTCGTATCCGAATTCTAAAATCGGTATATTTATGATGTCGATATCTAATCGTATCCTATCCGATATTTCTCATACTATTCGTATTTGAATCCGAATCTGAACATAAATATGAAAACAAATACAATATCAGCGATATCCGTTCGTATCCGATCCGTTTTCATCCTGAACCTCAGTGCTGCTGAACGACTTGCCGGAAATCGATCGTCACCAGACCTCGATCGATCCAAGCGCTTGTCAAGCGTCGTCTCCTTCATTAATTATTGGAACCCGTCAAAATGAGTCACCAGCGTCGTTGCAGGCATGGTCAGCCATTTGTTGATGGAACTTAGTAGTGGGCTTGCATGCTGGCGCCTAACGTGTGGTGGAAACAAAATTTGTCTGCTAATTAATATGGTGTTGTATACCGATTACCAATTGTTATGATCTAGCTACTACTGGAAGGACCTTGGGCAGAGACCTGAGCTAGATAGCAAAGAATTGGGCCGGGGTTGGAGAATATAGGGAAGAACGCAGCTGGTCATTGCGAGAACGATATGGCAACTCTTAGACGGCAGTTCAACTTGGAGTTCTGTTACAGCTTATACAATATAACAAGTATCTCGTCCTTCTCCAGACAGCTGTGCAATATATGGGCCGAGATCCAACTGGAAAGCCGAGGCGAAACGCTGAGTGGAGATGTACGTGGTGCTCAAATTTTGCTGCCACTACCCCTGACAAATCTTGTGTTTCCCGACTACCTGACACTTACCTCAGTAGCTTTGTGAGTGCATCCTTGGAATAGATGAAGAAACCTTGTCACTCTTGCTGCATCTGTTCTCCTGATGCTTTCACTCTCAGAGTTGAATCCCCGCCGGAGCGCAGTTCGCGATTTTACGCGAAAAATATCGGTTTGTAACAATCATCATTGCCGGTTTGGTATAACCTGATTAGCTCATCACTGCCGAGTTGGTTGTGGCGGTTCAAGATCCGGCAATGATGGGGGTTTTGACGGTTCAAAATCCGGCAGTGATGGGGGTTTTGAACCGCCAGTGATATGGGATGTGGTTTTCTGCAGTAGTGTCCGTAGCTGTGTGAAGAAACCTAATCACTCTTTAGGGAGAACAATTGTTACAAGAGACCTAGTGCATACGGGCGAGGTGCCACAAAGCACTCGACAAGAACCTCAAACAGCTAAGCAATTATACATACACGGATGTCGCGACAGAGCAAGGACTCGAAACCTAGTCACTCTGGTTGCATCTGTTCTCCCGGTGCCTTCCACTCTCAGAGTTGTTTTCCTTTCGTTTTACCTAGGATGTATTGGTAGTCACTCTTCGCTCCGGCAGGTATATGCCTATATCCATACCCTTTTTTGTCCATTCATCCAGCTTTAATTTGGTGTTTTGCTTCAGCACCTTTAATTTACGAGCGCATCCATAGAATGCATATGAACATATACCTAGACATACGCTTGCTCCTACACCTTTATATTCTCCCGACGCCATCCACTCTCGAAGCTGTTGTATTTATTTGTTTTCCTTTTATTAAAGTGCTATTATTGGTAGTCACTTCTCATTGATGTCGATCGTGATTGTGACGAAGCTAGTTTTATTGCAAGAAGGCCTGGACTCTAGAGTGTATATAAATAAAGGTTCAGCCATCTTTGGTGCGCGAATGCGGACACTCTTGACACAAAGTACGATTGCACGGCAAAACTTAACTTTTGTTTTTTGAGGAAATATATAGGAGGGGTTTAAAACCCCTACTGGAAATTTATTGAACAAAAGTTTGCAGGCTTATTACAGCCGGTATGCTTGATATTAGTTGGAGGCCGTTTGTGTACATGGTAGATATACTAGATCGAGACAACTCTCTTTAAACATTGCACGCGATGTATGGATGCTTGTTGGATGGTCGTTGAAACTAGTGTATGGCAAGAGTGCATTCTACAAATCATGTATATGACACTAGTGTTTTATCGTCATGGCAGATATAGCTAGCTAGTTATTTAGACCAGGAAATTCTAGTTTGTTCGTGTTACTTTGGACGGATTTTCGCTACTACAAAACGATGTGTTCTTTTTAATTTCCCACTGCTTGCTTCAGCGACCTTATATCTCCTCCAATGCAAGTGTGAAGTGTTCAGAGAAGAACTTCAGATACAGTTTACTACAACCGATGGGTTGACACCACCTCTGCTCTCTACTCCCAGACGACGCCGATCGAGAGTGTGTCTGCTGACTGCTGGCCAACTGTAGCGGATGCATCTTGAAAGATCACACACTCGTTCCTTCGTCGTGACAAGAGTGAGCATGAATTTCTACCCGCTCTTGGCTATCCACGCTTCCATGTTCATTCTTCTGATTGTTTGGTGCGTGCATCTGTGACCTCGCGAGTGTATCTCAATAGAATGAATGAAGGTACCTAGTCACCTTTCCTACAATCTATTCTCCCGACGCCTTCCATTCTCAAAGTTGGTTTCCTTGTTTTCCCTTTTATTTACACACAACTAGTAGTGGTCTCATCCCCTGATATTAGTTGCACGGAGGGCTGAGCATCACCAGTAGACCGCGGATTCGGCCTAGAGCAGCGTGGCGGCACGTGGATGGGCCAGAGACTGTGCGAATCTCCGATGTTCTTCTTGCTTTCATGCTTAAAGCATAGCAAAAACCGCGAGTTAGTTGACGCGGCGCGTCGTCTTCAGCACTCTGCTTGGCCGCTGCATGTCTTCGTCTCTGTGCTCCCTGATGACACACCTGAGTATGTCTGGCCAACTATTCATGCATGCATCAAGGCAAGCGGCGATCTTTACTCCAGCAGGTGACACTCATCACCTTGGTCGTGATCATGACTTGTGTGAGCAGGACTTTCCCCTGTCTCTTGGCTATCTGCACTTCCGTGTTGGTTCCTGTGATCGTTTGGCGCCCTCCGTCTACATTACGCGAGTGCATCCATAGAACAAATGAAGATACCTAGTCACCTTTCCTGCATCTATTCTCCCGACGCCTTCCATTCTCAAATTAAAGCCGTTTTTCCTTATGAATTTCTCTTTTACACACGTACTGCTGGTGGTTGGATCTCCTGATGTGTACGATCGTCTACTAGTACTACTGTATGTATATAGTTGCAAGGAGCGCTGGGCTCCGGACTATTTATAAATAAAGGTCTAGACTAGAGGTCTTGGTTGATGCATCTAGACACAAGTATGATTACAGAGAGCATAGCCAGTTATTGGGGTGGGGGGGTGGGAGGACCGGAACTAAATCGGTGATGGGAGGCAGTTTTCGAATCACAGGGGTTACAATGATGGGAGGCAGTGTATGACGTCTCGGTTGGAAAACCGGAACTAAATCCCATTTCTAACTGGGACAAAGGGGTTCTGTACTAGTGCATAAAGATAAGATGAGAACTAAAAATCAAAATTCCCAACCCCATCAAACAACCTTATTAGCCAGAGACTGTGCTAATCTCTTGTTCTTGCTTTCATGCTTAAAGCATATACTCCTATAGAATTTGGATTTTTGGCATTTTAATTTTGAAGTTGCTGAGGACTGCAACAACGGTTCATCTCAGCTCTTCGAAAATTGCTTATAATTAATTAATTTGTAACCACGAACACAAGTGGCCAGATACAGTTTACAACCGCGAGTTGCTTGACACCACCGCGTCGTCGAGATCTTTAGCACTTGGCTAGCTGCTTGGCCGCTGCTTAATTGTCTGTCTCTCTGCTCCCTGATGACACGCTTAAAATTTCCTTCCGGCAACCTATTCATGCATCAAGCGAAGTTGCGATCTTCACTCCAGCAGGTGACACTCATCACCTTGGTCGTGATCATGACTTGTGTGAGCATGACTTTCCCCTGTCTCTAGGCTATCTGCACTTCCGTGTTCGTTCCTCTGACCGTTTAGCGCCCTCTGTCAGGATGTCGCGAGTGCATCCATAGAACAAATTTCCTGCATCTATTCTCCCGATGCCTTCCATTCTCAAATTAAAGCCGTTTTTATCCTTATTTTTCTCTTTTACACACTACTGGTGGTGGTTGCATTTCCTGCTGACTTCGATCGTCTACTAGTACTACCGTATAGTTGCAAGGAGCGCTGGGCTCCGGAGTATTTATAAATAAAGGTCTAGACTAGAGGTGTTGGTCGATGCATCTAGACACAAGTACGATTACAGAGAGCATAATTAATTAAACCTGTAGCCAGTTATTGGGGAAAAAAGATTTATACTAGTATTTTTTTTTAACCAATAACGTTCTGGTTAGTACATGTTAATTTGGCGATGTCAATTTAGTTTAGTCTTTTATGTCTGATATTTTGTACCATTGGATATAGAGTAAACAGTATGATTTATTTTTGTATAATTTATTTTTGTGAGGATGCTTTTCTATAATTTAGCTTCCAAATTCGTCATAAGAGCATCTCCAAGATACTCGGTAAAGCCTTCCATGCAATTCTCCTAACAATCCCGAGCCATCCGTTCAGCCTGGCGCGTGCGAATTTCAATTTGCTATTCCTAAAAGTCACTATATTGAGAGCTGTGAGCCAGCTCATCGCATCTCACCATGTAGGTTTCACGCAGATCCAATCACACAAGAACTATTAACTAAGTTTTTAAGGAAACTGGAAGGGCCGCAACCCCTACAGGAATTTATTAAAAAAAAACGAGCCACACAGGAAAGCAAAAAAGAGAAAAAGAAAACCAGAGAATACAACAGGCAAGGGAGTGAAAGAGTTGCTCAGGAAACAGAAAAAAAAAACAAAGAAGATACAGACTTTGAATCCATTGATCAAAGGATGTTGAAAGGCTTGATTTCACCCTTAGTGAGACTTGGCTAACTTCATTGAAGAAGAAGACTCTGCACTCTTGCAGTCCTATTTAGTTTCCATTGAAAATGATTTCGTTCCTGGCCTTCCAGATAGTCAAGTTCAACAAGTTAACAGCAACCATGAAGAATCGTGACCACAACTGATCCTTGACTGTAATAACATTCTCAGAAGTACCTCCGGTCTGAACAGTATTCAGATTCAAAAGACTCGGGAATTGTTGAGCAAAAGGACAGCACCAGAAGAGATGCTCGGCAGTTTCCTCGGCTTGGCAATTGTGCACACACTCGGTCCTGATGCCTTCCACTCTCAAAGACGTTCATCTTTGTTTTCTTGCTCACTGCTTTTTACTTTGATTGTTCGTTGGGAAGGATGACATAGGAACAAGTAACTGATATTATGAAGCCTATGTTGTAATTCTAGCGAGGAATGAAGCCTATATTATTGTTTATAGGTCCATACGCCTAAAATATATATAGGTGAGAAAAGTGAGTGAAGAAATGAGTTCGGTATTTCAATATGGGGCAGTGTTTGGTTGATGGAGAAGTACACAAGACGCACAGAGTGGCGTCTGCTTGGGTGAACATGGAGAACATTTAAGAATTGTAGTAAAATGTACTGAGTACTGACATAAATTCAAATTAAACATGTCAAAGTGACCCATGCGCATCATCACCGTTCATAATTGAAATAACTTTGCACGTTCACTACTTATTTCTCTGGGCTCCATCTGAGGCCCCCATCGTAATGCACTTGTGTGTAATATAATATATACTCACCAGTGACCTATCAACACGAGACTCGTTATATACTCCATAGCATATACTCACTTTCTGTGATCATATATTATATCTATAGCATCCTAGTTCATCAGTATCCAAAATACAACCACTCCATGCATATACTCAATTACACACATATGACTACCCTCCACTAGAGGTGTTAGTTGATATCTCTTGTGCAGTGGGTCCCTTATCTTCTTATTAGTACTCTAACAAAACTGTCTCACCCTCATCGCCATGCATTCAGTCAATATATATGATCTATAGGATGAAGTGACATGCATGCCATCCAAATCGAATTCTTGCTAGGAATGAGCTGCATCGGGAATTGGTAATCGACTCAGTGGTTAGTGCCAACAGTTAGCCACCATAGTTGGTCCTTAGGGCAGTTTGGTCGGACTCCCACCGGTTCCGGCTCTAGCACTACAGCACCACTGTAGTATGCAAGAGCTAGAGCCGGAGAAGCTAGAATATTTGGCTCCAGACGCTCCGACCGTGTCAGTGAGAGGAAAAGATGAGAGAGAGAAACGGACTCTGCAAATAGTGCTGTTATAGTGGCTGCTACAGTAATTTGTCAGAGGGAGCTGGAGCAAGCGAATTCATACCAAACAGACTCTTAGTCTAGAAGTCAAGCATGTCCATTCTCAGCTTCAGAGTCCAGTAACAGGTTATTTGTATCCATAATCAATCCACGGTTCTATCTAGACAAAGTATGATGTAGACGAAGTCTAATCTTTTGATAGGTATGATAAGCATCAATTAGTGGAGACTTTACGTTCATGATTTAGGCTTCGAACCAAAACTGATTCAGACTCCACAACCATTACACCATCTTTCTGTTGATTATCAACCACGCATAACACAATTGACCTCATAAAGATGGCTTTCCTCTAAGCAAATCAAAAACACAAGCAAAAACGAGACAAACACAATATGAATTTGCCAACAAATATGAAGCTTATGCTATTGACAAGGAGTTCAAGTCTTCTTTCCAAAAAACTAATCATCACAGCCAAACAAGATTAAGAACAAGAGCCCTAGTTCATAGCAAGCATTTTTTTAGAATTACACAGTACAACGCAAACGCTCAATACATACACACACTTATCTCTATGAATACACTACGCAAACTCTACCCCTATGAGCACATCTGAAAGACTAAGCCGCAAGATCTCAAGCTTCACGAAGTCACCACAGGCACCTCGCTGTCGATGGGAACGTCGCCTACCACTGAAAGCATATCGCCAGTAAATCTTGAAATAAATCTAGGAAACCACAATACAAAATTCATTCACATGGGGAATCAAACTCAGGACCTGTGAAGTGTCGCTCAAGTGACTTAGACAACTAGACTAATCACCCTTCACTAGTACAAAGATATATTGTACAGACGGTTAAAAACACATTTCACAGGCGTTTTTCAGCACCGCCAGTACTGTGGCCAGTGGAAATGAGACCAGAACACAGGCGGTTGCTTGTGAATCGCGGTTTTCTTAATCAACCGTCTGCAAAAATGTTTGTCCAGAAATCGGGCTTTTAAAATAGAAAAAAAAATTAATAGAGAGGAAGTCTAACTAGTGAGTTGCCCCGTCTCCGTCAAAGGGGTTTGAACCCACAACCTCACCCTCACACGTACCCTCCTTTACCACTCCACCCATAAGTTACTTTGTCTAGAATCCGTTTTAGTTCCCCACATTCTATACTAAACCGAACGTAAATTGATTGTTTGAGGCACTAAACGAATTCAAATGAAAAGGTTATCAACTATAAAGTTTCCTAACTTTTCGAGATATACAACTTTTATTTAGGAAGTTTTCCCATCCGAGTTTGTTTAAAAAAATTTGAAATTCAAATTTGACAAATTCGAATTTCAAATTTGATAAATTCGAACGTAGTTTTTTATGACTAGGTAATTTCAAATGAAAAAGTTATCAACTACAAAGTTTCATAACTTTTCGAGATCTACAACTTTTATTTAGGAATTTTTTTCCATCCGAGATCATTTTAAAAAAAAATCAGTGTAAATCGATTTATAGTGGCGGTTCTGAACCGTTTTATTTCTGCTGACGTACTGGCGCACGATAAGCAAAACCAGTTGTATAAATTATTGCATACCGCCAGCGTAGAGCTCTTTTCTACTAGTGCTTTGGCCATAGCAAGCGATTTTGGTAATACAATTGCAGCAAACAAATTTTGTTTCACGAGAAAACAATAATTCTATAAAACCCAACAGTAAGACGACGGCATAAAATAGAGTCTTGGGCGTGCCAAAATACGATACACGGTTCAATGGGCCAAAAGACGGTATCACAACATCATGGTAAATTCTGGATGCTGGTATCGACTCAGGATGAATATTAATGTGAAATTAAAACCATTGGTTAGATTATCAAATCATCTTTCTAATGATATTCGGTACGTCCTAAACATTAATTTTATCCGGGACTATTCTTGAGACCCGAGAGATAGACTCCAACTCGAGTTGAACTAAGCCTCCATCACACTCAAGATGAGTTTTTTTTTGAAAGAAACTTGAGGGGCTTGCGCCCCTACAGTGATATATTAAGAGGAGGACAACCGTTCAAAAAACAAATAAAGGAGAAAAAAAGGCCTAGACAGAAAGAAAAGCAAGAATAACAACCTAAGCTAAGGAACCCAGAAATTACAGAAAAAAAGCAGCAGGACAACTGCTAGGGCCCAAGCAAACTGACAATCAAGAAATAAATGAGAGGCAGATTCTTCTACAAGATTGTTGCAGAGAACACAGTTAAAGTCTTGAAGGTTCATGTTCTTTCTTCTTAGGATTTCTCTTGTGCTCAACCTATCTCTCAGAACCAACCAGAAAAACACCTTGTGCTTGCACTGACAAGAACAACTCCACAACCATCTGAAAGCTGGATGCAAAGTGATATTCCCTCTCAACTGCTTGTAAACTTTCTTGACTGAAAAATTAGGTGAATTCCAGATATAAGACCAAATGTCCAAATCGTCATTCAGACTGAATCCTTGAAGGCATGTTTCAAGCTGCAACATCTGTTGATGGGCTTGTTGAGACAGAGGTAAGTGAAATAAACCATGGATTGGAGAATGACTACGACCACCTGCAAAACTGATATTTTTTTTCTTGACAAAAGAGAACAGCTCAGCAAAACTGATATTTTCTTGACACTCAAGACGAGTTGGACGTCCACGTTGGTTCTCCTCCTCTCCTTGGCGCGCACTTCATTATGGGGTGCTGTTCTCATCAATGTATAATTATTCTCATCAATGTATATAGTAGATGTGGACAGGCCTTTAAATATTTCATATATATCCTCTTGATGTAATATTTTTTTCAACATTTAGAAGACAAAAATTCGAAATCCTTATCGTTTTTTAACTAGTCCCCTAAACAATTTTGCATAGAACTCCTTGTCCCCCCTCAGCCTTACTCCTCGTCCCCTAATCCCTCTCTTATTTCTCTCTCTTCTCCCCACCACCACCGTAGCCCCTCGCATCTGTCGCACGTACGCGACCAGAAGGCTTGCACTGGCTCAGTTTGCAGCATGGTTTTCCTGACCTCCGATCCGATCCTTCTCCTCGAAGAGCATTGCGTTGCGCCACGTACTCCCTACTCCTGCTCTTGGCTCGATGAAGACGAGGGAGGACATGGGAGTCCTGCGCCGTCGGGAGGTCAGCGGGGCGTCAGGAGAGGGGCTCGGACAGAGTCCATCCTAGCTAGCCACGACTGAACCGAGTTCGGCGCTGTGGGGCGGGCTCTTCGCGAGTCTTCGGGTATTCTGCTGCAGCCCTCGAGTTGATCTCTGGTACACCATCTTCAATCCCTACATGTCTTGCAGCAACGATGGATCTCAAACTGGTAGAGATCCACACCAAAACTATGTTCAAAACATATATATGCACGATGGATTTTATTTTGTAGGTTTCACTGTAAAAAAATATACGATGATATTAACGGAATTGAAATCGGCGGATTCTGTACAGGAAAGCAATTATTACATTTTAAAGAAGTGAAATAAACTATAGTTTGCTAGCATGGCAAGTTCACGTGTGTAAACCCCAATTAACCACTGGAATGATTAGGCCTAAAAAGTCATGTGCGTTGCATAAGAGTCAGCAGGTCGTGCGCTCATCTCTTCTGGCGTCAACGCGACTCAGATCTCCACCACCACAGAGACTCACACCTCGATCTATACAACATGAGCCGAGGCCCAGCTGCTGCACAAACCAAGGCCAAACGCTGGCAAGAGATCGAGACGTCATATCTAGTCTTCCGGACGGCCTGTACTCCTGACAAAGCTTCGGATCAGTTCATAGTCGGCGACTCTGTCTACTTGAAGGCTTCAGTCGTACGTACATCAGAAGCTGTCATTCCGCTACTTCGGCCCGTGCTGTCGAAGATCGGCTCCGTCGCCTACAAGCTTGATCTTCCACGCGCGTCTTCGACTGTACACCCGGTGTTCCATTCCACGTCAGCCTCCTGAAGCCTGTACCTTCAGAGACAAGTACATCGTCGATCTCCTCGTCTCTGCCCGACAGTACGTACTGACGACAACCTCCAGGTGCCTGAAGAAATCCTGCAGCGACGCATCCATCATCGTGGCAACACAGCGGTGCCCCAAGTGCTCATCAGGTGGTCTGGCTTCGACGATTCAATGGCCGGCCACATGGGAAGACGCTGATGCGCTTCAGCAGCAGTTTCCTGCAGCACCGGCATGGGGGACATGCCGAAACTGAAGGAGAGGGGGAGGTGACCTGAGCCTCAGCTCCCTCCTGGTGATCCAATCCAAGACCCCGACGCGGCACAAGGAAGCGAGCCAAGAGTCTGCGAGTAAGCGGCCCACAATGGGCTTGTATTAGATGTGAGCCCACCTAAACTCTACCTTACCACCGAGCCGCGACGGCCGCCGGCGTACTATCGAAACCTTCCTTCTAGCTATCGAATGAGCAATCCGGCTGGGTTGCTAACAGTCCGGCACTTGCTTGTGCAGCCTTGTGAGTGCATCCATGCATGGAATGGATGAAGAGAGAACTGGTCAAGTTTGCTCTATCTGCTCTCCTGATGCCTTCCACTCTCAGAGTTGTCATCTCGATCTAGCTGTTTGCCTTTTGCGTAGGATTGGTAATCGCTCTTCACTGATGTTGTCTAGCTAGCTAGTTGTAAGAAGGGCAGAGCTCCCCCCACCCCAAGTATATATTACCAAGGGTATATAGGCATATATATAGCCAGTACCATGAAAGAGGTGCAAGGTGCTTCAAATGCTTGCTGCTGTCCTCCGCTTCCGCTGCTACTGCTACTAAAAGTTTTTGTTTAATTTTAGTTCACATTTGCTAGTTTAATGCCATGTACTTCAATCTGAGAGTTCATATATATCTGCGTGGTCGCAACATTATTGTTGGTCGTCTTTATTTCACTTTGATCTAATGTTGCATTAAGTATTGTACCGACACTTTTTTTTTACAATAAACAGGAGGGGCGCACCCCTACTGGTAAGTTAAAAAATGAGTTTAAAAAGTGATTACAAAAGAGGGAGGGAAGAGGGGCAGGGAATAAAGCTCAAGAGACAAAGAAGGAAAGGAAGAAAATGAGCCACACTAAAAAGATTACATCAGATTGCTTATCCATAGATCAATCAAGGGGAAGTAGCTCCTTTTTGCGCGCAGTAGCAGTAGCGCAAACTCATTCTTGAAGGTGTTTTTGGTAACAAGGATTGAAGGTTGTTTGTTGTTGAAGATGAATCCATTTCTTGATTGCCAGATCGACCAACACATCAAGATGATGATTTCAGTGAAGAAGGGGACCTGTAACTGACTTCTGAAGCTTTCTAGATTATGAAAGATGTCCACCTGTGGGTTAATTTGTAAACCCAACCAGTTTCAGCAATTGGAGACAAAAGGGCAGTCTATTAGCAGATGGAAGAGTGACTCCTCTGGTGGCGAGGTGCAAAGTACACAATTATAGTCTTCAAGTATCATGTTCTTTCTTCTGAGTAGTTCTCTTGTGCTTAGTCTGTCCACCAGAATCAACCAAGCAAAAACTTTATGCTTGTTTTGGTAGGAGCAGTTCCAGATCCATTTGAAACTCTGGTGTATGTCTCTGTGTCCACTTAGGTTCTTGTATGTTCTTGCCACTGTAAACCTTCCGGAGCTCCAAATACATGTCCAGTAATCATTATTGTCATTGAGAGTTAACTGTTACAGATCATGTTGTAGTTGGGTCAACTGATCAAAGGCTTGCTGTGAAAGTGGCAAGTGGAAAAGATCTAGCAAGTTTTCCCTTGATTTGGCATCAGCTAGTATTGTAGCTTTTGATTTCACAAAAGAAAAAATTTCTGGATAGGTGAGCATTGGGACCTTGTTATTCCATAAATCTGTCCAAAGAAAGCATGACTTAGCATTGTTGATGTTTACCATTGCCAATCCTTTGAATTTGTCCAATAATTTTAAGATGTCTTTCCACCAAAAAGAACCTTTCTTGGCTAGTGATGGTAGGCTACCAGCCTCATAATAACTCTCCCATACAAGTGAAATGCAAGGTAAGTCTTCTCTGTTGAAAAATTTCATCAAGAGTTTTAATAGTAGAGCCTCGTTTTTGAGTTTTGAGGTCTATCACTCCTAATCCCCTTCTTTCTTTGATTTGCACACATTTGTCCAAGCAGCTTTTGGCTTTTGTTTTGCATTAAGATCAGCTCCTCTCCAAAGACACAATTTTCTGAACTTATCAATCTGAGAAATCACTGTGTTATGGAGTGCAAAAGTACTCATGCAGAATGTAGGGAAAGCTGAGAAAACTGAGTTGGTCAATTCTAATCTTCCAGCTTGGTTGAGAAAAATTGATGTTGCTGCTAGCCTTTTTTCACATCTAATAACTAAAGGTGAAAATTCAATGACTTTGGGCTTTGTTAAACCCAGAGGCAGTCCCAGATAAGTGAATGGAAGCTTGTCTGTCTCACAATTGAATGTCCTTGCAAGGTGTTCAAGTTTGCTCTCCTCAATATTGATTGGCACCATGACTGATTTGCTATAGTTGACTTTCAGACCTGTTGATTCACCAAAAGAGTGTAGCAAGGCCTTCAATGTTAGTAGTTGTCTGCTACAGGCTTCCATCACAATTAAGGTGTCGTCCGCATATTGGAGTATTGGGAAGTCCGATGAACAACTTAGAGGTAAAGGTAGGCGAAGAAGGTTTTGATCTTTAGCTTTGTTGAGGATAGATTGTAGGAGATCTGCTACCAGCACAAAAAGTAGGGGTGAGAGTGGGTCACCCTGCCTGACTCCCCTTCTGCAATGAATAACTTTGCCAGGTACACCGTTTAGTAAGATAGAAGAAGTTCCTGTGCTAAGGAGCTTCATGATCCAATTGTTCCACTTTTCTCCAAAACCTTTGGCCCTAAGGACATGGATGATAGCTTCATGTTCCACTTTATCGAAGGCTTTTTCAAAATCCAGTTTTAGAATCACCAATTCTTTTTTTGATTTGTGACACAAGTGAAGGTATTCCAAAGCCCAGGCAAGACAGTCTTGGATAGTTCTGGTCTTGATGAATCCATACTGGTTTTTGTGAATGAGATGTCTGATTTTTTTCTGCAGTCTATTTGCTAACACCTTAGTGATAAGCTTGAGAGAGGTGTTGAGGAGGGAGATTGGTCTATAATCTACAGCTGTGGATGGACCATCTTTCTTGGGAATGAGGGTTATAAGAGAAGAGTTTATACTTTTTAGACATATTTCTTCATCAAAGAAAACCTCAAACAACCTGTAGAAGTCAGGCGCAATTAAGGGCCAACAACCATTAATGAATTCAGTATTATAACCATCTGGTCCAGGTGACTTGTTGTTTGGAAGATCACTTATGACGTTGTCTATTTCTTGTTTGCTGAAAGGAGCTTGAAGTTCATTCAACCTTTCATTTCTTGTTATGAGGGCATTCAGATTAAAGAGCATCTCCTTGAATTCAAATCTTCCTAGTCTGTCCTTGAAGCTTTCCCACAAGATATTAGCTTTTCCATCATGATCAGCTATGTTATTTCCTAACCCATCCTGTAGACTAGCAACAGTGTTCTTTCTGTGTCTGATGGTTGCATGTGCATGGAAGTATTTAGTGCTTGCATCTCCCTCTTTTACCCAATTAATTTTGCCCCTTTGTTTCCAGTATCTTCTCTGCTGCCTGAGTAGGGAGATCAGCTTTGAACTTAGAATTTCTCTAAAATTCCATTCAAACAATGATAGGTCTCTGAAGCATTCTATTGAGTCTAGTAGGTGCAGGATCAGTTTGGCATTCTCTATAAGTTTGGATAAAGGTGGAGTTCTTGCATTCCAATCTTTTAGCACTTTCCTCAAGTTCTTGCATTTGGCAGTTAAAGCTTTTGCTGGGTCATTAGGCAAGAATGGTGCAGACCATCCCTGTACTACTACTGTAGCAAAATCGTCTATGTCCAACCAGTGGTTCTCAAATCTGAAGATATGACCCTTTGGGATTTTAGTGTTGATTTCAATGATGCACGACCAATGGTCTGATGTCTCCATTGTCATAGATTTCACTATTGTGTTGGGATATTTTCTGTCCAAGAACTGGAGGTGAAAAACCAGTCCAATCTTTCTAATAAGGGTGAGGGCTGCTTATTTGTCCAAGTGAAGTGTCGACCATGAATGGGGAGCTCCATAAGCCCAAGTGTGCCAATGGCTTCATTAAATAAAAACATCTCAGTTGCATTTCCACCTTCCCGATTTCTGTCTTAAGGTCTTCGGATTAAGTTGAAGTCACCCACTATTAACCACTCTGTGAGCTCTGGCATTTGGATGTTTTTGAACCACTCAAGAAAGGTTCTCTTTCCCAAAGGTGTACAGGGGGCATATATTGTGGTCAAAATCCAAGAGTTGTTGTTCAGGGCTGATCTCATTTCAACTGAGATAGCAAAATCATTCTGGAAGACCTCACTTCCAGTAAAGAGGGCTCCTTTCCATGTAACTAGAATGCCACCAGAAGCTCCAACTGAGGGTTTGAAAACAAAAGAATCAAAGCCATGTGGGCAAATGTTCTTGAGGAAAGAATGATCAATTATCTCCTTCTTTGTTTCTTCAAGACACACTATATCGCTTCTGCTTTCAATTATTTTGTCTCTGATGGAGTTCCATTTTTTATCTGAATTTACTGTTACTCCCCTCACATTCCAACATAGGATTTTCCAAAATCTATTTGTACTCATATAGGAGTTGTGATTTGTCTGTTACGGTTCATGGAGACACAAGAGAGCAAGACTGAGGCTTCAGTCGGCTTTCTTCTCCATGCTTGACCCCTCGCCATCTTTAGCATCATTTTTGCGACCATTGCTTGTTTCCTTTTTCTTTGAAATGGGTTTAGTCGTCTTCTTCTTGCTTAGAGTGACTTCTTCAACGTCTTTAGCGCTAAGCTGGCACATCTTGGTGCCAATGTTCTGCAGTGTGTTCAGTGAAAGAGAGGGTGTCTCTAGGTTACAGCCAAGGCAGTTTGTAAGCTTGCAGCCACTGGGCTTGAAACCATTGAATTTGTCCCTTACTTTGCTGCTCCTTCTTACTTCAGAGTCCACAACTGGAGACTGGGTCTTGAGCCTCTTTGTTTTTTTCTTGATCTGTGGAGACATATTGTAATCTTCTTCATCTTCAAGGATCATAGCTTCTTCTGGCACTATAGAGATATCAAGAGTGCTGAGCTTACCACACTGTTCCATCAGTTGTTTGGTAGGCTTAGATGGTAGGATGAGTTTTGTGGCATCCCATGGCTGGTAGATAGTCTTAGAAAACTGAGTTTGCAGTAGTTTCTTTGCCCAAGCAAAGTTCGATGGTGAACTCAGGAAAAACTCAAAGAAATCAGCCCACTTCTTTGGTATCTCCACATAAGACATCTCTGTACATTTTCCCTTATCATCATTGTTGCCAATCTTGCTGATTGGCTGCAACATGCCAAAGGTAGGGGCTAGGTGTGAAGGTGTGAAGGTCCGTACAGTTCTTACCAGGCCCACCTGAATGTTGTTGATGACCACATTGTCATTGTTTGCCTCAATTGCACCAACATTCACAGGTTCCACCTGCTCAGGATTGGCTTCCTGCTGTACCAAACCCACCATGGGTTCATCACCAATGTCTCAGCTTCCCCTTGCCCAGAGTTTACATCTTCATGTTCAGGGTCAGTCATCAAATCATCTTTATCAATCTCTAAGTGCAAGCAGTTGATTTGCTCCTGTTGTGGGGGAGGAATGATAGGTTGGTTCTCTGCCACTTCTTTTATTAGAACCAGTTTATCTTGGGCTAACTGTGGATAGATTGCTATTACTTCCTCAACATGTTGATGTGTTACTGGCTGTGGCCGGGGATGAATCAAAACTTCTTGTAGATCTTCATTCATTTCAAGTCTTGAGCCAACACTAGAGGGGCCACATTAAGATTGATCTCCTGAGGGAGAGCAAGTAAATCAGGTGTGTGCAGGGGAGCAATCTCTTGAGGCCATGTGGGGCAGACATTTTCGTGATCTTGTTGTCCTTGCTGATTAGGTGCAGCACCATTGATGTCAGGCAACATATGATTATGGTTTGGAGCTCCTAGCTGCTGGCCAAGGCCGAAAAATCAAAATGTTGAATACCCTGGATATGTTGTTGTACTAGAACATGATTCTCATCAGCTGGTCCTACACCCAACATCTCATGTTGTATTATTTCACACTGGATCGTCCATGATTCCCCTTCAAACCCAGGTGCGTCAGCGAAAGCAATAAATTGGGGGACAGACTCCAAGTCAGTTACTCTGGCTCTAACAATAATTCTAGCCAGACGAGTTGAGACCCCAGACGAACTGATGACTCTTCCAAAGGGACCAATGACGTTTTCTACATATTCATCTGCCCAGCAATCTGCATGGAAACCCAACAGTAGCAAACATACTTCCCTATTGAAATACACCCTTCTCCAGTTTCTATCTTGGTTATGCCTAGTAAAGGAGATGTTGACATCACCATAAAGGTGTGGGCTATTCAGGACAAAGGCATCTCTATCAATATCAGAGGCAAAACGAACAAAAGCCTGGCCGAGATGAGTAGGTTGGATGTCTCTGATGCTGACATTTTCTTGATCAACCAAAAATTTTCTAAGAACTTCTCTTACAACAGTGAAGTCAAGAGCATTACCGGACAGTGAGTTAATTGTTACAATGGCCAAGTTCTCATTCCTTGCCCGAGGACGGGATTGTGCAACCGCTCTTATCACCTGGACTCTGTTGGGAACCTCCTCCCACTGCATTTCTGTTGGCACAAATGACGTGGGATCAGCATGCTGGAGCGCCATATCTTGCTGTAGCAGGGGGTGATTATGTGGTAGATGTGGGCAAGGGAGAGTGTGGTGCTCCTCCAGCTCTTGTTGTACCCCCCAGATTTTCTCTGTCGCGTGGGGCAAAAAAATTTTGGGCCCAACGATCATAGTTTGGGTGAACGACTTGGGTTGTGCATTTGCATGCGTCTCCCACGCAGTAAAGGCAGGTGGGCTGCTTACACCAGGCCCAAGATGCAGACTCGTAGCCTTGGAAACCAGCATGGGCTCCTCCAAGATTGCTTTGCCTTTGTTGTAGCTTGAGGGCTTCCTGGCTTCTTTAACTGTGGCCCTAGGTTCAACACAATTTGCAGCAATATGCCCCCCACGCCTGCAGTTGAAGCATCTTATCAAAGATTTGCACTGGCTCCTTGAGTGTCTGTCTGAGAGGCAGCGAGAACAAATCTCAGGAATTCCTCTGTATGATAGATATTGGGTGGTTGGTTGTTGGCTATTGTTCAGACTCAAGTTTAAATTCAAAGGTTCATTGATCTGTTGACTCTGGACTCTGACAGCTGTAAAGGGAGACCGTTGACTCCACTGTATCTTCTCCTGAGTAGGTCGAGGAGCGGCGGTCGACACCATCGCCTGAGAAATGCATTTCTCGGTCGCCGAAAAAACCAAACGATCGAAAGCCGATTGACGAACTGGAATACTGTTGGCCCCAGTTAGAATTCCCGATTTCACAACCTCAGCAAAGGAACGATGGACTTTGACCTTTGCTTGTTTTTTAATATGTGACCATGATTCTTCCTCTTCTTTGGAGAAAGCTGCAAATTCGGACTGCCACCGCGGACCACCATGACTCCAGAGGTGGAAGAAGACTTTGTAAGCAGCGCACTCATAGCTAAGAAGCTTGGAAACATGGAAGCCAACGCTTCTGGAGAGGAGACAGAAAAGCGAAAAACTCTAGGGGCCAACTGAAGAACACCAAACTCAGGAGTAGAACCACCAGTGGTGGCCTGGAGAAGAAGACCGACAGAAAACTCCGAGAGCTGAAACTTACACCGACCAAAAGAAGCAACTAGAAAGAATTGCAACCGGGAGAACTGGGGCAGAGAAATAGAACAATCAAACCTTTCTAAGATGGCTTTCTAGACGCCATGACCAGGTTTGAAATTAAGTCCTGGTAGCGCCTCCATAGCTTAAATACTAGGAAGGCCTGGTGGCCAGTAACCGCCCTTCAAGCTTCAGGTTGCTGGAGAGACCCAACGTCGAGCAGCTTGCGTGCAACCTGGATCAGGGCGGCGAGGCCCAGCATGCTGCAACATGGAGGTCATCAGAGCTGAGCACCATCGGGGATGGAGGGCGGCCTCGGCATGGGAGTGGACGGCCGTGTCAGCCGGACTTCTACTCCGGCGATGATCGGAGCTCCGGCGAGGATGAACCGATCACCAATTGAAACTCAACACGAACTCAATTGGACACAGGATTTGGTGCTCTCGCAACCGCGATAACATTTTCTGTATTAAGTGCCCCTACTTATACACAATGAGCATCTAAGAAAAGCAAACTACTGAGTGGCAGAGATAGCCTCGGCCACCCGCCATGCGCGCCATGCGCGCCATGACCCAAAGAGTGCGCGCCATCCCACACACTAAGCCACAACGCGCAACCAGCGGCAAGCAATGCCACGACGCGATCTAAGCGCACGCCGTGGCCCTGGATACAAGGACACACTCAGGAGGTTCGAAACAACCAGGCCGAGTTCAACTCTAACTGACCAACTAAATAGAATGAGCGGGAACACAGGTTTACAGACTTGATCACATTTCACCCCCTACACCTGATGTTCCTTGCTGACCTTGACGACACCAAGCGGAATACGTAGTTCACAGAACTGATCACGCGCCAGCGGCTTAGTCGGTATGTCAGCCAGATGGTCCTCAGTACGGACATGCTCAATGTCCATCCTCCCGTCGCCAACACACTCTCGAATGAAATGAAATCGAACATCAATATGTTTGCTTCGATTGTGATAGACAGGATTCTTACTGAGGGCAATTGCCGATTGGCTGACCATTTTCAGCATGAAGGCAACGCACTCCTGACTTGTCAATTCTGCCAAGAGCTGTGCCAGCCAGATGCCTTGGCACGCCGCCGTCGTCCCGGCGATGTACTCCGCTTCGCACGAGGAGAGGGTGACAACCTTCTGCTTCTGTGACTGCCACGACATAGGACAAGTACCAAGGAAGAACAGCACACCAGAGGTGCTCTTCCTGGTGTCAATGTCGCCTCCCATGTCGGCGTCGCTGTAGCCGAGCAACTTCAGTTTGCCTTCCCCGCGCTTGTAGTGGCAGCCGAACTCGATAGTGTCGGCGATGTAGCGGAGGATGCGCTTGACGACGTTGAGATGCTCGGTGGTGGGGCGCTCCATGAAGCGGCTCACATAGCCAACGGCGAACGCTATGTCGGGCCTGGTATGAACCAGATAGCGTAGGCACCCGACAATGCCTCGGTACTTGGTGGCATCCACCGGCGCCGTTGTGCTCTCCTTCGAAAGCTTCAAGCGAGCTTCCATTGGAGTGTGACACGGGTTGCAGCCTCCCATGCCCGCGCACTCCAGAATCTTGCGCGCGTACGCTGCTTGACAGAGCGTGATGCCATCTCGCCCCTGCTGCACTTCAATGCCCAAATAAAAACAGAGAAGACCAAGGTCGCTCATCTTGAACCTGGAGCTCATCTCATGCTTGAACTTGGCGATCTCGGCGTTGTCGTTCCCGGTGATGATGAGGTCGTCGACGTAGACGCCCACCAGCAGCCGCGACGCGCCCTCGCCGCGGGCGTAGACAGCGTGTTCAGAGGCGCTGTGGTTGAAGCCGAGAGCCGCCAGCGTCTCGTCGAGCTTCGCGTTCCAGGCGTGTGGCGCCTAGCGAAGACCATAGAGCGTCTTGTCTAGGCGCAGCACCTTGTCTTCTTGTCCCTTGACGGCGAACCCGGGGGGTTGTCGCACGTACACCTCCTCGCGCAGTTCCCCGTTCAAGAACGCGGACTTGACGTCCATATGGTGCACCTGCCACTTCTCTTGCGCAGCAAGTGCAAGCAGCATCCGCACCGACTCGATGCGAGCGACTGGTGCGAATACCTCGTCGAAATCGATCCCGGGCTGCTGGACGTATCCCTTCGCCACGAGATGCACCTTGTACTTCGCCACAGCACCGACAACGTCCTTCTTCACCTTGTACACCCACTTCAAGCCGATCGGGCGGTGACCCGGTGGAAGTGGGACCAGACGCCATGTCCGGTTGCTCTCGATGGAGTCCATCTCCTCCATCATGGCGCGACACCATGGTTGGTGCTTCTCGGCCTCAGCAAATGTGGACGGCTCCTCCTCGATCTGCAAGTGAAGTTGAGCAGCAACCTGGCAAGTAGCGAAGCCTGGTGGAGAGGCTACCCTGAGGACGTTGTCGATGGTCCGGTAGCGCGGCTCCACGTCGTCATTGTCGGCGTCCCAGTACTCCTCCGCGTTCGGAGGTGGACTCACAAACTCGGGTTGGGGCGGTGGAGATGCGGGTGGCTCTGGAGTGGCTGGTTCAGGCATCGTTGGTGTAGGCGAGGTCGGGGAAGTATGCACCACAGGCACACTGCGAGCAGATGCAGACGCTGGGGTCACCGGAGGCTCTGGTGAGCCCACGGGATTGGCATCAAACTGCCCGGCGTCCAGCTCTATGGTGGTGTACTCCACGATGAAGTCCGCCTCCATGTTCAGCTCCTCGTCCTTCTAGTTCCATGATGCCTTCTCATCGAACACCGCGTCCCTGGACACAACGGCGCGTCGCGACGCCGGATCGTAGAAGCGCCACGCCTTGGCACCTCGCTCGTAGCCGAGGAAGACCACCGGGGTCCCGCGATCATCCAGCTTCTTCAGTCGGGGCTTCGTGGCCTTGACGTAGGCGACACACCTGAAAGTGCGGAGGTAGTGGACGCTTGGCCTCCTGCCATGCCACACCTCGTACGGAGTGACGCCATTGACAGCCTTCGTGGGCGCTCGGTTGAGCAGGTAGACGGCGGTAGCAACCGCCTCTCCCAGAACTCCGGCAGCATGCTCCGGCCTTTCAAGAGACTGCGCGCCATTGTCACGACCATCTGGTTCTGCCTTTCCACGACACTGTTCTGCTTGGGTGTGTACGGTGTCGTGCGCTGCTGCTCGACGCCGCACTCGGAGCAGTACAACTCGAATTCCACAGAGGTGAATTCACCCCCGTTGTCGGTGCGCAGAACGCGCAGTCTCCGGCCCGTTTCCACCTCCACACGAGCTTGGAACTTCTTCAGAGCTGCAAGCGTATTGCTCTTGGCCGCCAGCAATGCCAGCCACATGTACCTGCTCTGGTCATCCACCAAGAGGAGGAAGTACTTCTTACCACCGGGAGTCGGTGGTGTGATTGGGCCGCAGAGGTCGGCGTGGACCAGATCGATCAGCCCCTCAGCCCGCCGCTTCGCCTGCAACGGGAATGGACTCCGCTTCAGCTTCGTGGTGACGCAGTCAACGCACAGCTGCAGCACATGGTCGGCGTGAGGTAGGCCTTCCACCATCCCTTGCTTCTCCAGCTTGCGCAACGCGTCGAAGTGGAGATGCCCGTAACGCTCATGCCAAAGCCACGCACTATCAGAAGCACGCGCAGCTAGGCAGAGGGGTCGGGCGACCTTGACTCGCAGCAGGTACAGACGATTTGCCGAACGCCGCACGCGCGCAATCAGCCGGTCGTGCTCGTCGCGGATCCGAAGGAGGCCGTGCTTGGTGTGGACGTCGCAGCCACCTTCCTCCAGCTGACCGAGACTGATGATGTTGGTGGTGAGTCGCGGGATAAGGTACACCCCCGTGAGCGGAAGATATTCTCCCGTCTTGCCTTCGAACAGCACAGTGTCAGCGCCCTCGATGGCGACCTCGGAGCCGTCGTCGAACTTGACGGAGCCGCACACCGCCGTGTCGATGTCGATGAACGCATCGCGGCAGCCGGACATGTGGTTCGTAGCCCCACTATCGAGGTCCCAGAGGGTGTCGTCGGGATTAGAGTTGTCGTCGAGCTGCGCAAATACCGTTGCCTCTACGACTCGCAGAGGGGGGGCTCTGGCGGCGACGAGGTGGGATGCAGTGAAGCGCAGGCCATCAACAACGTTGGCTCCTTGTCCTCTTCAGCCTGCGCGACGTGAGCCTCACCTTTGGGCTTGCTGCGGAAGTCCTTGGCCCAATGGCCGAACTTGCCATAGCGAAGACACTCGTCGCCCCGCGTAGCTCGCCCGCTGTTGGGCTCAGCCTTCTTGCCGTCGCGAGGCGCGGAGCCAGCGCCGTCGCCTTTGCCACGTCCGCGGCCTCGACCGCCTCGCTTGTTGCCGCCTGAGCTCGCTGGCGCGTTGCGGCTGGAGTTGCCTTGATCACGGCGACCGCGACGTTGCGCCTCCCAATCTCCCTCCGTGAGTAGGAGACGCCCCATGGCATCCGTCACGGACTTCGGCTTGATACGATCTTCATACACGCGAAGTCGACCGATCACGTCCTCGATCGAGATGGCGTTCAGGTCGCTGAACATCTCAATGGAGACTGCTGCTTGGGTCAGCTTCTCCGGCACCACCTGCAGCATCTGCTTAACTACCTCGGGCTCGGTGATGTCGTCGCCGATGGTGTGCAGATTGGTGGCGAGCGTGGTGATCTGAACGCCGAAGTCGGTGACGCTCTCATCCGTCTTGAAAGAGAGGTTGCCGAAGTCGCGGCGAAGCTGCTGCGCGCTGGCGTCGTGCGCGCGTGCGTCGCCGATCCGGAAAATCCTCACGGCGTCCCAGGCCTCCTTCACTGTTCGACGCACAGTGAGGGAGTTCCAGAGCTCAGGCGGGACAGAGCAGAGCAGTCCCGCCATTGCTTGCCGATCTGCATGGTACTCCTCCTCGTCCGGGTCCTCGTCGATGGCGTGGACGACGACATCCCAGACTGGGAGTGTCTGGAAGTTGACCTCCATGACCAACGCCCACTCCGGGTAGTTGGTGCGCGTGAGCATCGGCCACTGCACGTGCGCGGAGGAACGCTCGACGATGCGCTCTATGACGTGCGACCCGCTACGGGCGCGAGAGCGGTGACTCGGAGAGCGTCCACGGCGGCGACGTGATGGCGAGCGCGGTGGAGTCTTCTTGGCTCCGCCGGATCCATCTCCTTCCTCCGCCTGCTTCTTGGCTGGAGGCTCAGACATGCCGGCGGCGATGTATGACCATGGCTCTGATACCAATTGTCAGCCGGACTTCTACTCCGGCGATGATTGGAGCTCCGGCGAGGATGAACCGATCACCAATTGAAACTCAACGCGAACTCAATTGGACACAGAATTTGGTGCTCTTGCAACCGCGATAGCGTTTTCTGTATTAAGTGCCCCTACTTATACACAATGAGCATCTAAGAAAAGCAAACTACTGAGTGGCAGAGATAGCCTCGGCCACCCGCCATGCGCGCCATGACCCGAAGAGTGCGCGCCATCCCACGCACTAAGCCACAACGCGCAACCAGCGGCAAGCAACGCCACGACGCGATCCAAGCGCACGCCGTGGCCCTAGATACAAGGACGCACTCAGGAGGTTCGAAACAACCAGGCCGAGTTCAACTCTAACTGACCAACTAAACAGAATGAGCGGGAACATAGGTTTACAGACTTGATCACAGGCCGCTGCCGGCCAGCCACCGTGGATGCTAGCTGGCAGCGTCTTGCGACGCCCGGCGCCGATCGTCGGCGGACTGGTGGAGGCGTGGGGCCGTTAAGGCCGCGGGCGTGGGATCGAAGGGAGCAGCTGGTGGGGCGCTCGTCGGCGGAGAGGAAGGTCCCTCTGTACGCGACGCGGCGTCGCCCTCGCCGGTGGTGTCGAGGGGGGCAGCACTGGAGGCGAACTCAGCTAGCTAACCCTCAGACATCCAACGACAGGACTTCCCTTTTAGATTTCGTGTTTCTCCTTCAGGTACGAGTGTCGTGCCCTTGTACCGGCACTTAGATCAAAGTCAACTATTGTCGGTCATTAATTATACCTCATTCAAACAACATTGACCCTGTTTGGATCACTCTAGCTCGGCTAGAGCTAGAGGTTAGAGTTAGTTTATAAACTAGCTCAAATTAGCTCTAGCCAAGGAGGTGTTTGGATCCAAGGTTAGTTTGGGCTAGTTTGATAATAAATTATTTTTACAAATCATCTAAATATATTCATGTGGGATCTTATTTTAAAGTATTTATTTATTGTAACGAATTCAATGGTGTAATCAGAATTTTATTTGGATGTTTGGTTTGTGAGTTATAACATTTTTTGTAGTTGCATATGAGGTGGGTCCCACGTTCCACCACAACCAGCCCAAACTAGCTCAAATAATCACCTCTTTGGGGAGCGAGTTTTTTTGGTGGGCTAGTTGCAACTAGCCCAAACTAGCTCTCATGTTCGGATACTTTTGGGCTAGTTGGGTGCAAACTATCCCAAACTAGCTCTAGCCCTGGGATCCAAACAAGGCCATTAATTTTTGTTTATGCTTAATTAAAGCATGGATACTTGGCACCTTGGTCATGAACCCTTGAACGAAGAGTGGCATTATGGAAGTGTCAAGGATTGTATCCATTCTCGATCGTTGGCATGCATGAACAGAAGGACTCTTGAACAAGCTAAGGGCAAAGAATTGGAAATGTGGAGAGCTGCAACATTTTTATTTTATTTTGTAACTCTATAGTACTCAGGTGCATGCAGTTTACAGCTGAGTCGATACCATACGTCTCAAACACTGGATTGACAGACTTGTTACAAGCCGGCCTGGGTCTAAAACGACACATAGATTGCAATAGCTTCAGGCCAAATGGGCATAACTGGCAGGTGTCATTATCAGCCTCTTGGATATGCATGAAGACCTCGTGCTTCCTTCAGCGCCTTTGTGAACGTATCCATAACACGAATGAAGAAAACTGGCCAGCCTACTTGCATCTATTCTCCCGGTGCCTTCCATTCTTGAAGCTTTTTTACTGTTCCTTTTATCACGCACACACTATGTAACACCCAAATTTTGCACCAATTTGAAATACATTAAAAAGATTTATTTATGTTTTCTTGCTATGCATTGAATATAATTAAGCTCTAAATGCTTTGGTAAATTAAAAATGGTCATATAGGAACATGAGTGAGCATTCATGCTGGAGCATTTGTTGTATTTGGTTGAGTGGTTTTGAAAAGTATTCAATTCGTTTTTCAAACTGTATTTGGAAATTCTTTCGGAAAATCAATTCTGGAATTTGAAAAGGGATTCTTTTTACTCTACCCTCTCTGCCTCCTTTCCAGCCCGAGTGGCCCTTTCCTAGCCCAGCCGAAACAGGCCTCCCTCCTCTCCCTCTTTCCCTATCCCTCTTGGGCCGACTCGGCCGAGGCCCAAAGCGGGAGCCCGCACTCCCCTTCCTTTTCTCCTTGTGCCTCTGACCGCCGAGCCCGCAAGTCAGAGCCTCCCCTCCCCTTTCCTTCTTTTGCCTTGAGCCGCTGACAACCTGTCCCCACCCGTCAGTCCCTTCTCTCCCCTTTCCTTTCTTCTCCGCGCGCCGACGCAGAGGCCCGGCCGCAAGGCCAGCTCCTCGGCCCAGCCGAGAAGCGTGCGGGAGCACCTCCCCTTCCTTATCTCCCTGTGCCGCTGACCTCTCTGGCCCGCAAGTCCGTGCCCTTCCCTTCCCTTGTCTCCTTCCCTTTGCCGAACCCGAGCTGAGCACGGCCGTGAACCCGTGACTCCCTCCAAATCCCCGATTTTCGGGATCTCTTGCTTCTTGGATCAACCCAGCACCCATATAAGTAGTCCCGCACACCTTCCCATCCCCGGTTCCCATTTATTCGGTTCGCCCTAGCTCACAGCGCCGCCGCCGCGAGCACAGAGGCCGCCACCGCCATTGAAGGCCACTAGAGCTCCCTGGACCATCGTGAGCCCTCCATTCTCTGCGGAACGAGATTGGAGGTACCCCGAACCCTTCCCCATGCTCGATTTCCTCTGTCCTTGCCCTCACTGGCCTATTGACGTTTGCAGTGGAGCCGTAGCCGCCTCGCAACGTCGCCAGCCGCCTCTGGAGTTCCTCAGTCCGCGCGAACGCCATAGGTGAGCTCGCGCACATCCCCTCTCCCTCTCGGACCTCTCGGTTCGTTGTTTGGTGGCCCATAGGCCCTAATCCGCGCGCGCCGGCAAGCTCCACGGCGGAGCCCATGGTGAACCGCCGCGCCGGCCACTGTTCCCGGCCGGATCCCCTTTCTCCCCCTCAGTTCTAATCCCGATCGTTCGCTCTTGATCGGACGATCCAGAGGGCTTGATACCCCTTCGGTCAATCTCTATTCCCTTCTTTCTAATCTCGGCCATCTATTCCCGATCGGACGATCTGCAGAGGCCGATACCCCTTCGTTTTGCCACTTTGCTAAAGAGACCCTGGAAAGTCTCAGGGCTCAACCCGCGCTCCTTTGGCGTAGTCACAGAATGCGCTTTCTTCTTCAGAAAACGTAATTCCTCTCAGCAGTATTTCAATTTGTTTTTAAATGGAAAATCATATTTACAGATTTGCCACTCGAATTCAAAACCCTATATCTTGCTCATTTTAAATCCTTTTTGACCCGTTCAAATTGCGTTAGGTTCGTAATAAAATTCTCTTTATGTTAATACCTCTGTTAGTTAGATTTGAAAAAGTTTAATTTCGTGATTAGATTTAATTTAATATCTTTGTATAGGAAATCTCGTTTATTTCCTAACTTCGTCGTTCTAGCTCCGTTTTTCGTGAACGAAACATCGATGTGATCGTAGCAATGTGTAGATTAGTTTTATAAACTTTTCATCTTATTCTATTACTGTTGGTGTACTGTTCTAATCATAGTCTTGTTTTGCTTCGTGTATGATTGCCCGTTGATTGTATGGTGTTGATTGTTGATCGGAATAGACGTTGAGCAACCCGTTGAAGAGCCGGAGTTTCTCTTTGATCAATACCCGCAGGATCAGCAAAAGTTTTTCGAAGAAGGCAAGTATAACATGGGATTATCCTTGTTGTCCTATTCATGATTAATATAACTCATATGCATGATTCCTTGTTCTACCATAGATTGATCCTAGTGATTGTTATCCTGAAAACCTTGACACCTATGATTTGATCCACCACATATGATTAGTATTGCTAGCGCTCATATCAGATGTACATGATCTTAATGTGTTAATGACTATATGCAATAATGGTAAAACTTTCTTTTTAGCAACATTTGATTATAGGAGCTTATCTGTCGGCAAAAGCTGGGATATACAGTACAACCACGAGCGCTATATGGCTCTGGCTTTAGCTCAGTATGGGGACCTTTTCTAGCTTGTCAGTGGTTACCTTTATGGCGCAAATAGGAGCGTGCCAAGACGGGTATAGTGTGGTTCCTAATCTACGGGCCAGCCACGAAGGAGTGTGACCGTAGACAGGTTGGCTCTACATCCCCCTGCCACGAACCTTGCGGCCCTGACTTGTTAGACGAACTCTTGAAAGGTTTCATAGTGTACCCTGCCCGCTCACCTTGGAAGTGTTTTGGGAGTTGCAAACCCGGGCAAATGGGCTATCATGACTCATGGGTAAAGTTGTACACCTCTGATCAGAGTTAAAAACTATCATGATAGCCGTGCTCACGGACACGAGCGGCTTGGAAAACTCACAGAATTATTTGGTTCTTATTTCTATGTGGCTTATGCAAGTGTTACTTATTCATTGTATATCATTGTCATTTACTTTATGATCATGAATATTTGAGCTTATGCAATTTACCTTGGCAATTGTTGATATTAATATGAATTTGATCTACTTAAAATGCTTACCGCTATGAACCATGCATACCCTTTTGAGCTTCATAAACCCCGTGTTATATTTGTTGAGTACGTATGTGCTCACCCTTGCATACAAACAACACAGATGAAGATTGGGTTGATGACTACCGCAATGAGTACTAGACTTAGAGTCAACCAGTCAACCAATCCCTTTGGAGCTTCCGCAGTTATCATCGTTTAGTTAAAGTTATTTGTTTCAGACTATGTAATGGATATTTATTCGCTATGTAATAAGCATTGTGATGGTACTTTTTTTTATAATTTGTCAACTCATGTGTGCGACTATTCCTGGGGTGCACATAAGCCTTTTATATACTTGTTTTTGTTCTTAAAAACGGGTGTGACAAATTGGCTAGCCACCTCTCACTCTGATGCCATCAACTACTACGTACTATATAGTTGCAATGCAAGAAGGGATAGGCTCCGGAGTATATATATATATATATATATATATATATATATATATATATATATATATATATATATATATATATATATATATATATATATATATATATAAGCTAAGGAAAAGGTGCAAACGTTTATGACAGCTGAGAAAATAGGTCGCCTCTCACGTACGACGACAGGATCAGATGCGTACTAATATGTGGAGATGCCTTTTCTTCTTATTATTAATTAACAGTATTGAAGCCTTTATTTCGCTTGATCTGATCTGACGATGTATTAAGTATTGTACTCTATTGTATGATTATTTTAGTTCACGGTCGATTATTTGGATCAAGTGTACTTTGATATTAGTACCACATTGTGAGACGAGAATTTCCCAAGAATTAATAAAAGTCAAAACATCCCACCTCATTCTAACAACATTAGTCAGATCATGCTTACACGTGCACATCTGCATTTTCATTTATGTTTAAAGTTAAATCACGGATCCTCTTTGATTCTTGGCATCTTCGCCATGATGAGCATGTGGTGATGAAGGTGAACTCTTGAACAAGGGCACGGAATTTGCAGACTCTACGAGTCGGACTGGGTCTGAACTCTGAAAGGACATGCGTAGTGCATAAGCGGCATGTCTTTTGCGTTGCTACCTGAGCAACCAAGTCTGCCTTTCCAGACATCTATGTTCATTCAACAGACGCATTTGTGCTTGCTTCAACACCTTTGTGAATGCATGCGTAGCACGAATGAAGAACACTAGTCACCTTCCTTGCATCAATTCTCCTGATGCCTTCCATTCTTGAATCTTTTTTTTCTGTTTCCTCTCTTAGGCACTGTCATCAACAGTCACCTCTCTCACTGATGTGCCAATCTACTAGACTACTACTACTACTACTGCTGCTGCTGCTGCTAGTTAGTTGCAAGAAGGGATGGACTCTCCAGTGTATATATAAGTAAATGTCCAGACATGTCGGTCAATCATTTATCATGTATGTAATGTTTATTTCTATTATTTTACATCATATCAGTGGCTTGTGCCTAGCTACTTTCTAGAATATATACAGTTTTGCCCTCTATGTACATGATATGTTGTTAGCCTGTGCTTTTTTGTACTTCTTTTCTTGATAAATATGATTGTGTTGCAGTCACTGTGGTCACATATCCCCCGTGGACATTGATAAAAGCCCTGATATGCCAGTCATTGTGTTGTCCTACTATTGCTGAACACACCCCATTAATCATGATTTCGAACTGTATGTACATCCTTCCCACCAACACCGTACCTGTACATAATTTGAAAGTTTGACTGGTCAATTTTTTGTTGTTGTTTGCGTAGTTTAGTTTGTTGAAAAGATAGATATGAAAACACTTGACATACAAGTTAATTTTCATTCACTTCTAAAAGTACAGTAAGATTGATTCATGGTTTTTTTTTTCTTATGTCTATAATAATTGGTCTAATTCTTCCTCCTAGAGAAAAGATGAAGCCAAACCTTTTGTTTCTAGTATCTAAAAAAAGGTACAGTAAGATATCTTGAACTAACAATTTTGCGAGATCCTAGAATTAGCGAATATTACTTCATAATAACAGCAGCCTAAAGTGAAATATTATAGTAGAATGCATTATTCAGAGTTTCAATGTTGTTTCAAAACATGAAACCAATGGGTCTTTATCTATGCGTAAGCCTCTCTGTGTCTGGCTCTACATTTTAAAGATCGAACAATTTTTCTGGTAGAGTCAAAAATTCATATCTTTTATCAAAATAATAATAATGGTACGTACATCCTCTTAATAAATAAGGCGACAGTTATATGAAACAGTACCTTGTTGCAGCACCCATAATGACCATTACATCAACTGGTTTGGGCACAAACTATGTTAAGCGCTCATCTCCTTGGGAAGGCTAGCATCTAGAAAATACAAGCTGCAAAACAAGTGATATATATAGAATTAGTATGTTTATCAAACTAATAAAATTGCACTCTCTCATGTACATGCAACTTTGAGATTTGTGAATATTTCTTAATCCTTTTAGTAAGAGCATAACGCACCTCATAGACATAAAGGCCATACCAACAAACACTGATTTAACAGCATCCTTGCGTCCAGCATATTCAAATGCTTGTGGTAGCATTTCATACAGTGTTAGAAAAGCCATAACTCCCCCCACTGTAAAAAGAAAAAAAAGAAAAATATCAGTTGAGTGAATACTTTTAGTTAATTGAAAGGAATGGTTTTTATATAATAATTACAGTTACCTAATCCAAGTAGACCTTCCAATATTTCAGGATTCAAGTTGCTTGGGAATAGGTATGCTGCAAAAAAACTTCGTTTCACATACATTTCTCTGAGGTACAATATAAATAACTCTATGAACTGAGGTTCAAAAAAAATAACTCTATGAACTCAGCTACTTTTCTCCTTAATGAAATACAGGTAACGACCCGATCGCAAAAAAAAAATCAGCTACTTTTCAATCATGACATCATGCTCTTAACCTTTGGAACTAAACTTACCCCTTTTTGTTTTCTATTTCTAATGATGACAAATAATAAATAAATTATTTCTAAGTTCATAGGCTGCGGTCTGTATATGTCGAACCTAAGCCCAATATTGCTTCTTTTTTAAAAAAAAATGTGTCTAGGCTGGATAGGCTGCAGCCCAAGTCCAGCACATGAAACACAAGGAACCTAAGCCCACAGCCCATGTAACACAAATAACCTAAGCCCAATATTGCTTCGGGTTTTCTTTTTAGAAAAAAGTGGCAGAATAATTGTGTGACACAGAGTAATCAAACCACACGGCCACACCCTCCAATCACAAGAACACATGCCAATCGAACTAAACATGTATTTGCAAGTTTATTATTACACCGATAGTAATTATACTTCCAAAACAGTAGTTCAACCAACGAAAAATAGTTCCCCATGTATATTAACTTAACATTGATTTTTTTCACTAATGCATAATAACAAGGGGCGGCTACAAATAATTAGTAAACTTTTTATTACATCTGTTGCATCAACATGATTTGATCATTCATCTCCTGTCCTGAATGTACCGATAATCCATTTTCAAACCTTAATAGCTCAATTAGATTGAAACCACTTTTAGAAAAGTCAACTTACCCACAATAATCACGCCTAGTGGCTCTGCGAAACCAGATAATGTTGCTAATTTGAAGGCTTGCCATTTGCTGCACCAGATACATGGAAACTAAGTGTTATTGCAAGATTAAATATAGTTTTCTTTGTTTACAAAATAAGTACAACAATCATTTTTTATTCTTCATGCAGTTAGTGCCCTTAGTGGTTATTATTTGATAGAATGGGATTCAACACTTTGGTATAACATATTCAAAAATGAAAGGGGCCATATTTCTTCTATAAAAAAAGTTACAAGTACCTGGAAGTGGCAAAGTACGCTGGGAGAGCTACTGCAATACCCTGTGGATGATGAAAGATATAGGTAGGTATTAGCACATTTGGTTTGAGAAGAAATTTGCTACTTTGGTATAATGCACCTGGGTCACCCACCTTGATATTGCAACTAGTTTCTTGTCCAGTTGCAATTGATTTTTTTTCCGAGTTGCAACTGACCCAACTCTAGTTGTAACTGGATCACGTCAGGTTGCAACTGGTTCTTTCCTAATTACAACTGGTCTGACTCTAGTTGTAATTGGATCGCGTCAGATTGCAATTGGTTAGCTGCAACTGGGCCGACTCTAGTTGTAGTTGGATCACGTCAGTTTTGCAACTGTTGCCCAGTTGCAACTGGCTCGACTCTAGTTATAATTGTATCACGATTCACGTCAGGTTGCAACTACATCGGTCCAGTTGCACTGGATCAGATCCGTTGCAATTACTTTCGTCAAGTTGTAATTGTGTCGTAATCATGATGACAACCCATAGTACATTGAAGTTGCAATTACATACTTAAGAAAAAGTTCATCAAATATAGTCTTGTTGGATCTCGTTTTGTTAAGCAAATTTTTTTCAACAACCTGGTGCAAACGGATCTGAAATAGGGGCTACAGTTTAGGAGATATTGCATTTTTTGGATCCGAAACAAAAAATATTCTCTGCATGCGGGACGTCTCTGCATGCGATACATGTAGCAAAGAGGGAACTACCAGGTTTGCAATTGCTACACATTACCTGTTACAATTTGTTTTTCGGTCCGGACCAGGGAGGATGACTGGCTGCGCGCGGCCCACGACCCGGGAAGGGGCACGTCCGCGCGGGAGCGAGACGCGGGGCGAGCACGAGAGTCTGGGGGCGGAGGGTCTATGCATTTGCTACTATTTATTTAAATTTCACCAATATCCAGCAAAAGTATTATAAAGGTTGTGGGCAGACATGGGAATGTGTGAAGTGACAATTTATGTACCCTTTGTCAGTTCCACACAAAAGGCAATATAGAGTAAATTACCTCTGGAATGTAGTGCAGTGCTATAGCAAGGGCCAAGTTCAAACCAACACGGAAGCCCTGATAAGTAGATAAGAGTAGTTAGATATACAATATTTGATATATTCGCTATTATAATAACAAAATTCAAGTCAATGCCTATTCTCTGGTTGGCCCTATTTTGAAGCCTATGCTATTTATATAATATAAGCAAGAAAAGGGCCAATGCTTTGGGCTTAGAATCTCAGCTTTAGAGAAGCTCTGCTCCTCTTTAGTATGCAATAAACAATATTCATTGAAGCACAAAAGGATCATGGCCCTCCCTGATTTTCCATATTTCCTTAATTTTTATACACAATCATGCCCTCTAACATTTATGTGAATCTTCACCACTAATCAGGAGGGAAGCTCATATTTTGCTTCCTATATTCTTTTTCTCGAGCATGAAGTATCATTATTAAATTAATAAGAGATGGTTCCTGGATTCTCTAAATTAATACAAAAGCCTTAATCTAGGGCCATAGCACAAGTAAACAGGGCCTAGTTCATATATCAAGATTGCAAAAGGTGGTTGTTTAACACCTTTTTTCTTTAATTTGCAGGAGATTGCATAAGAAGAACAAAATATTTACAATGCACAAAAAAAACCACCATATAGACAATCCTAGTTGCCATCTTCATCCAGTTGCACTAAACCCCTAGCTCCAACTAAGCACCACAGGTGTCCTTCCTCTAAAATCTGCTCGAGGACATGCTAATATGGTATACACTAGGGGAAGCTCCATTAAAGATTAGACATCTAGTCATTGTGATGTTTTACCTTTCTACTTGTTTCACATTAATGTGTCTTCAACTAAAATCTGTCTAGGGTGGAATGTGGCTGATATGATTGTCAAAAAATAATCTGTGTATTAATGAATATAGTCAACAAAAATGTCATTTCATCATTGCTAGAAAATGTTACAACCTTGAGATTGTGAAAACAAAGATTAAGTTAGCTAGACAACAAACCATGAACAATACCTTTGTTGTTCCGAGAAATGCAGCAGTGCCCACAGGGAAGTTTTGCAAACTCACACCGGCAACTGTTTTTTTTTTCAAGGCAATCATTAAAGCCTATTCAACTTGTAGGAAGATGCATATTCTTCATGTGTATATGCATATTGCATAATAAAAACTCAAGCCTTAGGGGTAATACGGAAAGGTAGTCACATTGTATGGTTATTTTCATCAATTTTCTTTTTTCATATCAGTAAGTGAAAAGGTTGAACAATAAATTTGTGGACATTGATAAAACTCATAAATTGTTGTATACAAAGGCATCAACAGGAATAAATATCACATGGTATGTTTACTTACACCAATTTCATGTTTCATAGCAGTTAGTTAAAATGTTCAATAAGAGACCTATGGATATCAATAGAACTCATAAACCGTCGTATACTAACATCAACATAAATATACAGATATTTTTGTTAGATTCTATTCTATATAAAGACAACAAACTACTTTAGGCATGTTTAAGGCTTACCAATTGCTGTGACAACTACGCTAAATATAACTCTTCGACGATGTCTCATCATAAGTTCCTTTCCTGCTCTGTTGTCACCAGCCTTATTTTTCAAATGGGATATAGAGCAGGGAGTCCTATGTTAGTTTTCACATTAAAATGTTACCAATTGACTATTGAACCAAGACCATGGAAGCTATACTGCTACCTGTTTGTCATTTTCATCTGCCATATTACAATCTGGCTCAGGGAAAACGTCTGCAATTGTTGAAAATAACAGTGCTCCAGCAAAAAACTGCAATCCAAATGTCAAAATGTTCAGAAGATTTTACAAACGGCCAACAGAATATCTTGCTTTTCTTACCCAAAGGTTTCCCTTCAGAAAACCAATGGCATTGACAGCATCATAAGCCAAGTCAAAGAAAGACATGCTCAGCATGAGTCCAGTAGCAAAGCCCTGCAAAATGGCCAAAAATTTATTTTAAAATGTTGGGTTGTGGACAATCAAACTTGTCATTCTTTAAACATAAATCCATGGGCAATGGTTAGTAAACGCTGATATCATCAACCTGTAAAACCCCGAGTGTTTTGTTGTTTGGCGCTTGATTGAGTATAGCCAACAGTGCACCTGGTGAACAGTATACAATAATTTTCAGTTATGTGGAGTACACAAATGTGGGAAATATACATTTGGATAAAATCTTTAGGTATCTTAATAGGTTTCTTATATGGGGTTATTTTGTGGTTATGGACTCTGCTGGCTCTATGTACCATGAACTTTATCCTGAAGAGATCTTTGTGTGCAAATAGTTCCCATTATTGATGACATGCATGAAAGGAGATAGTCTATCTATTCTTTACAGGTTCTTTTATTCTTGGATGCAATATAAGCTCAACTGATCAATTTACACCAGTCCACTTCAAAATTCTGGACAGAGACCTAGCTAGGAATTGAACCAGCATGATTAGTGTTGTTTCAATTCAAGATTCAAGGTGCATAACAAAAACTCTCTCGGATTGTGAAAAAAAAAACAAATAACTGATTATATTAGGGCGAGCAACTGGAAATGTCAAACTAACCATGCATGAGTACATATAAGTGTAGTACAAATAACTCAAAAGTGATCATGAAAATATACACTGAGAGGAAGTAAACTGTTGGTACGTACCAAGGGAGGTGCTTAAACCGCCGACGAGGGACAGGGTGAGAGCAACGGCAACCTTTGGATCCATATGGCCGCGATGCAAGTAAGCAAAAATAAAGCTTCAGGAGGCTGCAGCTATGAGAATTCGAAGGATGATATGGATCCGAAGGAAGGCGTTGAGATGAACCGATGCTGCTTGGATTTGGGATGATGGAGATGGGTCAGTGTGTGGGCTAGATTTCCTTCCCTTTATATAAAGGTCAATCCGGCCGGGGAGCTTGTGTTTGACGACTGGTGAATGGTGATGCATGATGTGTATATAAAATCAGTACAGATAATGGGGAGGGTATTGATCGAGCATCAAGTGGAGCAGGAGGCACGTTACAGTCATGGATGGATGAAGGATTATTCCTGCAGTTAGCAGCTTGCATTTGTCCACCAGTGCAGGTGCAGTTGAGCCCATCGAGGGGGGCAAGTCTGGAATGACTTCGCATGGTAGCTTAATTCTATGACATTGTGGTGGTTAAACCAAGGATGCCTGCCTGCAGTGTAAGCAAGGTAACATCTATCGTTCAATTCTTCATCCGTCACCTGGTAGCAGCTAGGGGAGTAGACAAAAGAAGGTATATACAAAGTTCCATAATACCTAGCTGTATCTACATAGGAAACAGTGGTGATGTGCTTTATTTTTGTTGGACTTTGCTGCGATATCCCAAATGAATGTAAGTCGTTCATTGATTTTGATCCGACGGTCACGATAAACCATTACCTCCTAGGAGCCAGTAGATGAAATTTATGTTTATTAATTTTTTATTTTATAAAATAGGATAAATAAGAAAAAAAATAGATATAAAAATATTTTTTAAAAAAAAATTGATTGATGTATGCGTGATATGGGGATAAAATATTTTGACTGAGAAAAACTATATTAATATTAGTCTATTGATATTTCGCTGAAAAACATCACACATATATATTATATATGTGTATATGAATCGACTAGTTCAAATTTAAATTTATATTTAGATATTAATTTGGTTTTAAGACAACAAATATTCACTTACTTTATCTATTATTTTATTAGAATAAATAATTGTGCATGTTTAAATTTAATCATGTCTCCACATAAGGAAGGGGCTGGCTAGCGTGTTCATGCATATTAATGCAAATAAACGTGTCAGTCCATGATTAGAGAACCTGTTTGCATGTAGGGAATCATTGCATGCCTTTGTGGATTTCCCTCCCGTCATTAGGGGATGTGGCAAGATTTTATTTTGTTTTCTTAGATTTTTTTAGTCTATTAAATCATTTATAAAATGTGAAAAATTAATTGCTCACATTGATTTGAAATATTACTTCTTTAGAGGTAAAGTTTATACCTTAGCATTGTTCATTTTTATTTTAATTTCTTTCTTGTCCCAAGTGACAGAGGCATATTTATTTAATTATTTATTTTGTATATAATTAATACTTTGCTGCCGTAGGGGTGTCACTTTGCATGATCTAATCAAGAGGTGCCGTTAAGTGCAGGAAAAAGTGGCGCTGGGTGCAGGTCAGGCATCAGCAGTTCAGCACAGCAGCATGCATGTATGTCTTTCTAAAGTACCGTGCACGCTGCCTGGAATGTGTGTCGATTGATGGATGGACGAGGTGTACACTAGTATTTTATTTTACCTGGAAATCTTATCGAGGCCACTAGTAGCTAGTAGAGCATGTTTGCAATGCAAGGAAACTGAAAAGAACACCCAGACCAGCTAGCTAGTGTTTTGTGTCGTCACCCCCGGTTGCCCTTTATAAGGCTTTATGTATAAGGTCGGGTGGTCTCTCATGTCATCACGCACCAAGCTTAACCATATTCACAACATCCAGTTAGGATACAGGAAGCCAAATTCATAGCGAATTCGTCGTACGTCATTTACATCAACCAGTTAGGTCAAGGAATTGAAATCAAATCCATACCCAATTCGTCGTACATCATTTACATCATCCAGATTGGACAAGGAAATCAAATACATCCAACTAGGACAAGGAATTTTTCGGCGAACATGTTGTGCACGTGTTTCATTAAGAGTAAAAGGACAGGGAAATCAAAATCATACTAAAATTGTTGTACATCATTCACATTATCCAGTTAGGGCAAGAAAATCAAATTCATTCTAAATTTGCCTTACATCTTTTAATTAGGACAAGAAAACCAAATCCATACTAATTTTTTTTGTCGTAGTCCATTTACATCATCCAGTTAGGACAAGGAAATCAAAATCATGTAAATTTGTCATACATAATTTACATCATCCAGTTAGGACAAGGAAATCAAATTCATACCGAATTTGTCGTACATCATTTTTATTGTAAAAGAATTTAAGATGCAATTAGATATAAATTGGAATATTTTGGTAGTTTTTCATATTTTTTGGACCGATTTTAATAGAGCTAAATCAAAATTTTAAAAGATTCTAGAGATATTTCTATAATATATAAATATATTATTTAGGTATCTCGTGTCCCAATCCATATTACTATTTTTCTCGAAATTTTTAGAAGCTTAGAGATATTTTTCGCAGTTTAAAAACCCCATTAGATATTTACTGGATTTATTTTATAAAATAAAAAAAACTAAAAGAACACACCCGCTTTTGACAACCACCTATACTGGGTTAGATAGTTAAAATAAATATTTAAAAAAAATAGGAATGTGATTTATCCGATTTTGAAGTTTAGATCAGAAAACTAGACTTCGAAGATAGTCCAGAAGTTAAAATGGACTCTTTTTTTTACACGGAGAGCAGCAGCAGCCGCAGCAGGAAACAAGTAGTGGGCTGTGTTTCACATGCTCAGTCCAGCTCAAGAAAGGCCCATATAAATTTGAAAGGTCAGCGCGGCGCCACGTCGAGACAAAAGCGCGCAACCAGCAGTCCGGTCTTGGCCGCGCAAAGCCGCAAGCCTCGCAGCTCGCACAGCACAGTGCTTCTTCCCCCTTTCTCTTTCTGTTTCTGATCATGGTCCTTCAAGCATTCCCCTTTTCTTTCTGATCTGATCATGGTCCTTCTCCTTTATCGGAATCAGAGGTGCGAGATGGCAGCCGAGAGAGAGAGCCTTATCCCTATCCGGGTGAAGTGAAGGGTTGATTAACCCCTCCCCGCCTGGCCTCGGCTGCACTGCACCGCTCTGTCTACTCTCCGGTGAATCGCTCCCGGTCCCAGTCCAGATCGCACCGCGAAGCGTCCAGCCATGACCTCCGCTGCGGTGGCCGCCAATGTCGCCGTCATCGGAGCCGGAAGTAAGCAGCCTTAACGCTCGACCTTCTCTCTCTTCCTTCACCTCACCTCTGATTTCTGTTCGCGCACAACTGAATGAACGATCCGATCCGCCCCGTTCAGGCTGGCGCCTGCAATCCTAACTTTACTCCTCGCGACGATCGCAGTATCCGGCTCCGTGTGCGCGTCGCTCCTCGCCGCGCGGGGCGTGGCCGTGACGCTCTTCGACTCGGGCCGCGGCGCCGGCGGCCGCATGGCGCAGCGGAGGTGCTCGACTGATTGACTCCTCGCTGCAACTGCCCCACCGCACGTCGCTCCGGCTCGGCTCTGACTGGTCGGTGCTTGGCTTGGGTGAGCGCAGGGAGGTGATGGAAGATGGCACGGAGTTGCGGTTCGACCACGGCGCGCCATACTTCACTGTCAGCAACCGAGAGGTTGCCCGGGTCGTCAGTGGGTGGGAGGCGCGGGGGATCGTCGCCGAGTGGAAGGCCACGTTCGCATGCTTCGATCTGGCCACCGGCAAATTCACAGATTTCGAGAAGGTTTGAGCTTCGAATCCCAACCCTTACCGTAGGTTTATTCCATTACTTAAAGAAACTGAAATGATCAAGCAATTAGAAGTTAGATGAAATTTTCAGTTTTGATTTTTGAAACCTGGCAATGACGGTACATAATGTGCATCTGATAGTTTGGGTATGTCAAACTTGTGTATCGTGTATTGTCCATCTGGAATGTCTCTGATGATTACCTTGATCTATGTCTAAGGGATGAGGCGAAGCAATTTTGAAGTTAGGCAGTGTCATGTAGTCTTTCAGTTGCTCTGATAATCTTACATTGGTGTGTTAGAGTACTTTGAAGAAGCATGATTTACATAGATTAGCAGGAGCCAATATTGAATTTTTTACCGCAAGGTTAAATTTGACATTTTCTTAATATAATACAATTTGTTTCCTTGGGATGTGTTCTTACTTCTTGCAGGAGGGAACAACTAAAAAGTATGTGGGGGTGCCAGCCATGAACTCAATATGCAAATCACTCTGTGTAGAGGATGGTTAGACCTCAGACTTCCAACTTTCTGAGTGCCATAATGTTCCAGAGACCGAGGAGCCTGTACAGATGCTTAATGTACATGCATACTCTGCTTCTGCTAGGTGTGGTGGCCAAATTTGGTGTCACTGTGGGCAAGATGGATTGGCTTCAAGATAGGAGTTCATGGTCTCTAGCTAGCTTGGATGGGAAAGATCTTGGCTATTTTGATTACGTCGTAGCAACAGATAAGAACATAGCGTCATCAAGTTTTTCTGGGTTGACGGGAAGACCACCACCTCTTGGTTTGTTCTATAGTTTCCTTAAAAATCATTCAATATTATTGCTCTAGTTTTGGAACACAATCTTGTTCCCTGATAAATTCTACTAATGAGATGTTTATCACTTTAGGCAATAGCAGTATTCTCATCACCATTTTAGTTGGAAAGATACTTTTTATTTTGCCGAAAGCAACTTATTTTCATGCCTTGGGTTCAGATTGTGTCTATGTTTCTGTAAGTTATGAAAATTCAAAGTCATAGTAGCAGGACACCTTGAGCCGATGCCTGTTTTCTCTCCTATTCATTTTTTTGTTTCTGATTATGCTTGGTATGTATTTGTTTGTAAGTAAGGGCAAAATAATGGTTAACATAGAGACAGGCAGCATGTTTGAATTGAATGTAAGAGTCCACTTAAATGGTGATGCTAATTACTTGCACTCATGTTAGTTACTTATTAATACTGGTACTAATTACTGAGCATCAGCATCTTTCATACAAGTGCAATGCATGCGAAATACATGCTTTGACCAATCCTTGGTAATGTTTCCTCAGATTTATCGTCATTTCCACGTCTGCCTACAATACTTCAAGATATCCCAGTTCGTCCGTGTTTTGCTCTAATGGTAGCATTCTCGGAGCCATTGGTGCGCAATCTTCAATTATATCCACTCACAAAGCTCCCCGTTTTCTCAATTGCTTGGGACTAAGAACTCTGTTGTTGTAATCAGTTCATACTTATTTACTATGCATATGGGTCCACTATTTGTCATGCATAGTCTCATAGAGCCTCAGTGAATGCAAAAATGCATGCACATGGACCATAAGTTAGAGCCTCAGAGGTATTGTAGTCACCTAAATCCTACAATGCAGCATTGCAAGACATATTTGTATCCCAAAATGCTCAAGTTAGCAAGCTGTATATTAACTGCTATCATGGTAATTATGGACATGAGGGTGTTCCCTAGCTAATGACATTATAAGAAACTTTCATTTATCGGATTCTGAATTTATTCATCTGCCTCCTGCAAAAATGTCTATTTATCTTCCTAATGATGTTTTAATCAGGTACCTGTTCATGGTTTCTCTTTCAACAATTCCAATTCTCTGAGTTGGGCCTTTTGTAACAGTAGTAAGCCAGGGCGTGCTTGTGTACCTCCTAACAGGTATATGCCTTTGTTCTTTTGTGTGTACACATAGTATGTTATCTGTTGTCACAAAATTTCACTTAATGTATTTTTTTGTTTGTGTTCAGACAATCTTGGGTGTTGCATTCGACAGCTGAGTATGCTTCCAAGGTAGTAAAAAATATTGGTCCACGGAAACCTTCAGCAGAGGCACTTGCTAAGGTGGCAGAGGAATTGTTCAGTGAATTCCAGGCGACTGGATTAAGCATTCCACATCCAATTTTTATGAAAGCTCACAGATGGTCAGTTTTTCCAACCATATCTTTTAGGGTTGTCGTCTTTAATTGTATTGATAGAACTAGCATTCCCCCTGTCCCTGTTGGTATTTGATAATTTGTATAAAATTGCAGGGGTGCTGCTTTCCCAGCCATTGCAATTAGTGGAGATGATAAGTGTGTTTGGGACAAGAGCACGAAATTGGCTATTTGTGGAGATTTCTGTACAAACCCAAGTGTCGAAGGAGCAATCCTTAGTGCTACGACAGGGGCTTCCAAAATCCTTGAATGTTTAAGCCTCCCGTCAGGATTATGACTTGTGTATCTAACCTATTACGATCCCCATGGCCCTTCTCTGTGATTTGTATTTATTTATGCCTGCATTCTCTTATAGAGATAAACAATCAAGCCTTAGTTGGAGGCACATATTGTTCGTTGATCATGTTGATATTGAATAAAGAATAAAGCAACAGCAGGCGTTGCTACCCTTTTTTTGTTAAAGACGTGATCATTTGCCGTTGAATTGAATTGGAGGGCTTTTATTTTGGCTTTTGACATTGATGAGATCTGCTTCAAAAAGCTGCGCTTACGTTCTAATCTATGCCACAGCTTATGCATTTGGATTTGAGGTGCACAATGGGCGTCATACAACTTCACTTATGCGGCATCTCATGATTGTCATCACTCACCACTCAGCAGCCTAGAAGATAAAATCTCAGGGATATGAAAATCGAACATGCATGTCGTGCAGTGCAAGACGTATGGCAGAATTGGTAACAACCAAACTGCAGTTTTTGTTTCAAGTTCAGTTTGGAAATACATACTGTCACGCTGACAACTGATAAGCTTACAACAAAACAGCCAAACTGCAGTTTTGTTTCAAGTTCAGTTTGGGTCTGCTCGCTTTATCAGTCAGACGTATAATGGTACAGTGTTTTTCTCATACAACATCCGATTAATATAGTCTAGTTTTGAGATGCTAGCATGTTACCGTACGCACCCATTTACCTACAATACATCCGGAGCACCTGAAGTCCAGAAACTGATCAAACGCATAAACAACAGAATTTACATCCGAAAAAGCAAATAAGAAATATCAAAACTCAGGGGAACATCTCCCACAAATCTCTCTTTTTAAGTTTTCTCCAACATAGAAGAGACCGATTAGAGACACTTCATTGCTATTTGCTGTATGCACTAGTAAGTTATCAATGAGTAACAGTTCAAGTTTCCAGCCATGTGCGGCAACGTTAAAGACGATGTATCAGGCAGAAGCCCTGGTCCCAAGTTTCTCTTTGTTCAGTTGCTCTCATGTACTTCCTCAAAAAGCAATAGTTATTCAGTACACAGGGCTTCCAAGAATTTTATCAAACATGTTTATAAGCATTTTTGTGCCTGTATATAAAGGGGCAAGGCCAACTGCTGGGAGCATTGGCACTTCACGACAGCAAAGGAACCACCCCAGATGAAGTGCTAAAACTAATAAAGCTACTACCTTCAGGTAGTAAGCATATGAAAAAAGAAAAAGAGTAATTCATAACTCAGGGTGGTGCCATTGTCTAGAGCAATTAATTTTCATACAAGAACTACGGCAAACATAAAGGACTATGGCAAATAATTTTTATACGGTTGACATCAGATAAGGAGAGAAGCAGAGGGCAACCTCATTATTTTCCTCATCTGAGTAAGAATTCAGAATCTGTGACATCATTACTAAACTTTGCATGCTAGTTTAGAATTCAAAATTTTCAATCTGTGACATAATTATGGTAGTATGATTGTACAAACAATAGGGGAGGGAAACTGAGCAGGTAAGTGTGAAAAGAGGTGAATGTGAAGCCAAAGAGTCAGCGTTGCTAAACCCAGGCTCAGACTGGCTCAGACTGAACCGCGGAGCCTAAATGGCAACTACTTCTCATGGCTACATACACCGTTCTCCCATGGGGTATGACAAGAAACCACACTGTAGGACTCAAGGAATGTTCGATGGAGAAGGATGGTGTAGATTCTAACTGCGAGAAGTAGTTGGCAGTGGATGAACAAGATTGCCCTCCATTTTGCATTATTTGTGCAACCATTCCTCTGCCAAGTGCATAGAGAATAATTGTAAGGTATTGAATCAATAAAGTTTTGCAAGCAAAATTGTCTTAGTCTGCTAATATTACAGAAGAAAATAGACAACTCTATAGTATAAATGGTACTGTTGCTGACCAACTAAATGTGACTGGACCCAAAAAAAACTAGAAATAGCATAGCAAGCATACCATAGCCATCTAATGTTTCATAATTGATTAGTTCCTACATCAAATACTTTTATGAGAGTAACCTGTCCAATTGTGCCTTGCACCTTACTGTGCCTTATGGATCAATAATTCTACCCTAAACAATCCAGATCACAGGGAGTTTCAATCGGCTGTACCTTGTTGTCGCTGCGTGAGAGGAGATGGCATCTCTTCTGCCGGTGTGGGTTGGTCTCGCCGGTATGGGAAAGGGGCCACATCAGGCATGGAAGGCAGTGGCAGAACCAGGGTTTTGCCTAAGGGTACGGTGGACCAAAATTCTTACATGCAAATCAGTAAAATCCATCGAGCGGTTCAGTAAACACTAGTAAATTTTGCACCCCGCCCCTCAGTCCAGTATACAGGTACTAAGTAATATAATATAATATGTCCAAAATTTAGCAATTAAGTTTGAAAACTCCATAAATAAATTACAAAACAACATATAACAGTATTAAATATGCATAAACAGAAGCTTACACAATAATAAGCTAAGATCAGAAACTACATAAGTTTGCAAAAATTGTTTGCACAATGGCAGGAAGCAATAACAACCAGGCTTCAATCAAATCATATTAAGCAAAACATAGGTGTCAACATTCCATTCAGCAAACGATTGCCATGTTTGCTCGTCAAACACCAATACAACAATTGTACCATAAAAACATGTCTCTTCCAACCATAGAGCACGAATCTGGTGTATTCACTCAACTAATTACATCAGGCAGGCCAATACCTAAACATAAGCATCGATTGTCGCCCAATACCTAAAGAGATCGAGAAGGCCCAATAACCCGCACGGAGATCAGTGATGGCCATGGCCATTGCCGTGGTCATGGGAAGAGGACGAGCACCCGCCGCCGCTGGTCCCCTCGCCGGCATCACCATGAGGGCGAGGGCACTGATGGCCGCCGCCGCCGCCACCGGGGGCCTCGTCGTCGCTGCAGTCCTCGTCGAAGGGGACCTCCTTGTGGAATATGCAGCACTTCTTCGAGCTCTTCCGGCCGAGGCCCTCGTTGTCCACCGTCCCCTCCTTCCACGACACCTTCTTCTTAGCCCGCCGCTTCAGGCGCAGCACCACCGACTCGGCGGCCGGGGCCGGCGCCGATGCGGCCGCCGCGGGCGGGGCGGTGGAGGACGACGAGGGGACGGGTCGATCGTCACCGTCACGGATCCGGTCGAAGAAGACTGCGGCGGCGCGCGCGTTGCCATGGGGATGGAGAATTTGGGATTCTCCTCCTCTGTCGCAGGGGGCGGCGCGTCGTCGGGCACTCGGGCTCGGGCAACAGCGGGAAGACGACCTCGTCGGTCCAAATCCGCTGCTGGGATTGGGGAATGGCCGGAAGCGTACGGAACGGAACGCGGTGTAGGGGAATTGGAGAGGAGCGACGGTATATACTACGATGGCTTGAGTGGATTCTTCCTCCCGCAAAAGGCCCAAGAAGTATGCCGCGGCCTGCTTTATTGCTTATGAGGATGCCGGCCTTTCAAAAGCTCATCTGGAAGGCCAGACAAAATGGGCCTTACGGAGTTTTCCGGGTCATCTGCTGAATGACTTTTTTTCAGTGGTTTTTGAGAGGCTCCTATTTGTTGATAGGCTGTGTCGGCGTGTCACTTGATGTTTTTTTTTGAGTTGAGCAAGTATGCATGGTTTCTCTAAGAAGCAAAACCCTGCTTGTGACCAACAAAAGTCGTTGACCTCTTCTTATTTCTCCAGCCAAAGATGCGAGCATTTGTGTATCAACTATCAAGTAAGCAGTCATTTTCTACTCAATTGATGCGGCAAATCAATACCGGATCCGAGCGGAGGTCGCCTACTTACCTGTTTCGGATGACATTCGGGAAGCATTTCATTTTCCTGCTTGCGTTTCTTGGAGCACACTACCGGCCAATTATCAGGACGATACGTATGTATCGGTTTCGGTATTCCATCCGTACGTACTCAAGAAAAATCTCCTCCAACTAACCGTATTATAATGACAAAAAGATTTGACTTGATATATCAAATAAGTAAAAAAAAATGCTGACAGGCGCTTTTATATTAGAGGAGTGTCTAGTTATATATTGACATATTCTAATGTATTCAAATCTGACAGATTTTTTTAAAAAAAAAACACAAACCTACTAGAAAGTTGTAGCGCAAATAACACAACCAAACGTACAGAAATTTGATAGATTTAGAATCTAAAAAAAAAATCTGTCAACAGATCGATAAGTAGCAAAAGTCTTTATATTATGCCTGATGACTCAGATGTAGTAACCCTGTTTTCTAAAAAATCTGTCAACAGATCGATCAATAAGTAGCAAAAGTCTTTATATTATGCCTGATGACTCGAGATGTAATTAACCTGTTTTTATATATATATATAATTCGAGGGAGAGGAAGAGGGAGAGAGAATCCCCCACCTGGTAGATGAGATGTAACCTGCTGAAAATAAAGACGACTAAAACTAAGAACAACATACTGTATGCCTGATTGAAAAAATGAATACACAGCTCACCGCGGTACGTGTCAACCACAAGGTGGAGTGGAGGTGGAGGACGACAACGGAAGAGCCAGAATAAGCGAACAGTTCCGGACGTGGTCGTGACAGTGTTTTATAGCGTTAGTTTTTCAGAGAGATGCAGAATGGAACAGGGATTCCTGGACAAACACTGCCTGCAGGTCTAACTTTTCTATATATTCATATTCAAACCCGCGCACTAGCTAGTAGCTAGCATATTAGTAATAAGAAAATTAGTAAGTAAAGCTGCAGAGCCAGAGGTTAGAAGAAAAAGAAAATAGTAGTGCTAGAAGCCTAAACATGTGATGAGAGATCCTAGATCCCTAAACAATTAATCCCTGACATGCACGGTAAACTAAAACAATGTCACAGCCAGCCAGCAGCGAAAGGCCAAATGGGCAACTGCTTGCTCAACCAACTCGCACACCTTGCGAAGAAGCAAACAAAGAAAGAAACAGCTAGCCTTTCCTATGCACGATCAGCCGGTAAGCACGAGCACTGCACACGTACGCCTGTACTACAGACCCTCAACAAATTAAAGATGCTGCGGCATGCTTCGCAATTGCGGAGGTGGCTGAAGTCTGATCGAAGATGAGATCGATCGTCGAGAGCTCCCTCCGGCTGCGGCGTGCGTGCATGCGAGATTCTCGGCCGGCTACTTGCATGCACGCACACAAAGTGGTAGGCAGGCAGGCATGGAGATGGATTAGTCACGCATGCAGTAAAAGTTACACGTGTGGCCTCTGCGCCTAAATACCTGTGCTGTGCAGGCATGGAATCCAAAGCATGCATGCAGCCGGAGGGGACACCGGACATTTGCAGTTGCAGCAGACTTGCAGGGGTGGACGACGACGGTGATGCGGAGGTCGCGCCACCTGGTGTGTGATTCCTGCAGGTTTGCTGCTGCCGGCCGGCCGTAATCTCTTGTCTTGCTGCTGCCCTAGCATTGCATCAGATGCGAGCAGCATAATTAAACTCTGGGTACGTAATAAAGGTGACAGTCTATTTGGTACGGCTCATATTTACTACTGAAGCTGTTTTTCATAAGCAAATTTCTAGTTAAAGCTAAGTTTTTTTCCAACAACTTAATGCATGTATATGAGAGATGCATGTATATAAGAGAGAAATGGAGGAGAGAGTTGAGATAAGCTATTTTTTTTAGCTTCATTTCACTTTATGTCTTTATAAGAGAGGTAAAAAATATCTTCATGAATAAAGTTGTTTTAAAAAAAATGTTTGACAAAAAAAAACAAATAAGCCCTGAGTGTGATGTGCTAATTTTTCTATTGTCTCCACTGCCTACCGCAGGCGCTGTCTGTACTGATGATGAAACTGAGGCCTGGAGGGGGGAGGTGGTGGTTACTTGCCATTGCCTGGAGGCTGCAGCTAGCTGATGCACGCACCAGCATTGATAGCTTAGCAGCAGCTTGTAAGTTGTAATCTACTAGCTAGCTACCTCGTGAAGTGATGATGATGCTTTGCCTATTTACCTAGCTGTAGGATGGTTTGGTTCGGTGCGCTGTTTACATGCATGATTACCTTCAACTTCAGTATTGTTGCTTGACCACCTTCATCCATACGTACGTCCAAAAGGAGGACAAGATGTAGGTCGATCTTGTACTATTCCCTCTATTTCAAATTGTGAGTCACTCCAACAAACTTGAAGAGTCAAAGCATTTTAAGTTTGACCAAAGATTAATTATAGAGAAAAACATAAAGATTTATGACATCAAATAAGAATAGTATGAAAATATAACTAATAAAGAATCTAATGATACTTAGTTGGTATCAAATATGTTATTATCATATTATATAAATTTGGTTAAGTTTTATAAACTTTGACTCTTCAAGATTCTTGGAATGAGTACTATAGTAGATTATTATTATGCCCTGGGTTAATCTAACATATATATAACACACTAACATGGCCCACACGTGTAATATACTCCCTCCGTTTCAAATTATAAGACGTTCCAAGAATCTTGGAGAGTCAAACTATCTCAACTTTGACCAAGATTATATGTCAATATAATAACATATACGATGTCAACTAAGTATTATTAAATTGGTTATCAATTATATTTTCATAACATGTTTATTTAATATCATAATTTTTTATAGTTTTTTCTATAATTGTTGGTTAAACTTGAGATGTTTTGACTCTCCAATATTTTTGGAAAGTTTTATAATTTAGGACGGAGTGAGGACTAAGGATAATTAGGATCGGTACAAGCTCCCACCCACTAGCTAGCTAGGCCACTACCACCATCAAAAAAATAAAAAGTGACAGTAAAAGAAACGGAGAGACTGGGTGCATTTAGAACTTATAGTATTGCTTCTCAGCTCATATATAAAGATGCATGAATCAACATGTACTAGAGTAATAGTAAACCTGCTTGGAGCATGCTCGAAAGCACTGACCACTGTAATAAATAAACTTAGCCGTACGTCACTAACAAAAAATAGTACCGGTCGCTAGTAGTACAGTAGCATCTAGCTAATGAAATTGTATATACGAGAGAGAAAAATGACCAATTGCAATGCAAGCACCGACGCGTGAAGCCACAGCCGATGCCCAGCTAGCTCAGCGCGTGTTGACGCCTCCACGTAGCGGCGTCGCCGGACTCACGTTGGACGCTGAGATCGAGCAGAGCACCACCGTACCATCGCCTTAGGATTCTTGTGTTAATTACGTATTAATTAAAGAATGCTGCATTATATTACGCTGCGGCAGATGGATCGAGCTGAACCCGGCCACGCCACTGTCCGTGTTTGCTGCTCAGTTGTTACCATCACATGCGCAATGCACACACTCCTCCTACACGTGATCGATCATGGACTTTTTTTGTGCAGGTGCAGTAGTTTACTGCTACCCAAGCTCTAAACTCGGCACAGCATGCAGATTAATTGCAAACGCACACACGAACCCAACAAATCAAATGCCACTGGTGCTGGTGTGCTACTCTGCTACCTGCTGTTCCACTTGGTGCGGACTATGCTGAATCAACTCTGCATGCTGTATTCTGTTCGGAAGCACTTGCCACTTGGAGACTCGACGAAACAGCTGTGAACTCGAACTCGAAGCAGCAACGCTGCCGCCTGCTGGCCGGATCGGGACAGTGTAGTGTCTGAATGAATTCTGAAGGCCGGAACCATGCACGGAAGGAAGCAGCAGCAGCAGTACTGGTCGGTCCCGAGTTTGCAAAACGTACGGCATGCAGGTACATTCATACGAAGGGGGAGGAATGGAGGATTACTGTAAACAACATGCATGTCTGATGAGAGCCCACAGGCAGCATCGAAAAGGTCCGATCTCCTATATGGGGCAGTGTACGTGTTCCAGGCTTCTGTGAACAACTGAACACTCTTTGAGTTTCTTTCATGTAACTTTGTTATAATGTACTTCGCATCGCATCAGCTATCATTGCAATACCTGCCTTGAAGCTAAAGACAGGCAGCCCCACCACATCAGACGACACAGTAGTCACCCCTGATTACCAGATCCAACACGTCAAGGGTTGGTTTAATTTGTTCAGTCAGAGGGCGTCTGCTCAAACTCACAATGTAGCTGTGCGCGAGCATTTCTTTCTCAAGAGTCATACATACATCCAGCTGAGCTGAATGATACGGATTACACTACAGAACATGTCCCTGCGTTTTTACATAACGGAGTACAAAATTGGAGAATCGACATGGCGCAGGAAGGATTGCAGGAACAGAGCTAGCAGCAGCACTAGCAGTAGCAGGCAGGCTAAACACCTGGTCTCAGTTGGGCGGGGCCCACTCCGTCGTTGGCTGCTGGCTTCTGGCCTACTACATGATGCTCGCGAGCGTGTGGCTGACGAGGCTCGAGTACGACGGCGGCTGCTGGTGGCGCTTGACGACGGCCGGGGTCACGGCGGAGCTCGCGCTGGCCCTGCGCCGGTCGCGCTCCTTGACCAGCTCCTGCGCGAACCGCTCCAGCTTCTCCGCGTTGGTCTGCTCCGCCACCTTCTTCCCGCGGAACAGCACCGACTCCACGTTCCTCTGCGCCAGCATCTCCTCCGCCTCCGCGCCACGCCTCGCTCCTCGCGGCGTCCCTGTCGCCTGGGGAAATGCATGCAGATGAACGAACGGGTTAGTTAGTGTGTGTGTGAACCAAGATGGCAAGATTACTCTGCACTGGAAACTGGAACGAGCAGAGCAGCACAGTGAAAGAAAGAAAGCAGAGGACAGCGACACTGCACTGACCTGTACGCGGATGTAGTTGGTTGTCCTATTATGTCCGAACGCCATAGCCACGGCCTGATCCACCATGTCAGCGACGCCCTCGGCGGCGATCCTGACGATCTGGGACGACGTCGAAGCAGCACTCCGCTCCTTTTCCCTCGGGTCAGCAGCCTCGCCGCTACCGATGGAGACGACGAGCAGGTCCTCAACGCCAGCGACAAGCGGGAAGTCACGCCTATTGTTGAGAACGTGCGTGATAGCGGCCGCCGTGGGGTTGCCGAGCGCGACGCCGCCGCCGACCGCCGCGATGCGCGTGGACCCGTCGCAGGACCGCGCCTCCACCACCCCCGCTGACCCCGCGCACGTGGTGGCGGCGCACACGTCGCGGAGCCGGAAGTCGTACGCGCGGGTCTCCACGGCGTCGGCGCGCGAGAAGAGGAACGGCGCCGCCGTCGACAGGTCGTAGCACGGCACCAGCACCGGCCGCACCGTGTCTCGCAGCGTCAGGTCGCCGAACACCCTGCGGAACGCCGCCGCGGCGGCGTCCGGGCGGCGCCGGAACTGGAACAGCCCTCGCAGGCCCTGGCCCTGGGCGTCGGAACCGGACGACGACCAGCACCCGCCTCCGCCGCCACGGCGGCGGAGGCTGCGCAGGAGGAACGCGAGCGCGTCGTCGGCGGAGAAGCGCGGGCGGCCGTCGGCGCCTCGCGCGACGAGCATGGCCGCCAGCACGCCCCCAGCACCAGACCCCGCGGCCACGTCGAAGAAGTCGGCTAGCCTGGCGCCGTCGTCCCCCGTGCGCCGCCGTAGCGACGCCTCTAGCCGCACCAGCGCTGCGCCGGCTAGCAGCCCGTCGTCTGCGCCGCCGTCGATCGACAGTATGCAGACCTTCGTCTTACCCGACGACGAAGGTCTGGTCGGTGTCGCCTTTCCCGACGACGCGGCGGCCGCTGCACCCGGTGACGGCGAGAAGAGCTTGGGGTCGTCGTAGCCGAACAGGAACTTGCTCTCGAGGATGGAGAAGATCTCGTAGGTCAGCTTGTCCACGTCCAGACTCGCCCCTACTGGGTCCACCGCCCTCGCTGCCGCCTCCATCTCCCGTTCGTTTTGCGCTCTCGCCGGTGTTCTGTCTGTCTTGACGCGGGTGAGCGGACCGGCGTGGAGAGCACTCGGCAGTTGCCAGCACGGGGCAGAGTAGACTGGAGACGTTTTATATAGGCTAGCAGGAGGCCGGGAGCCGGGAGCTCGTGGGTTCGTGGCGGGAGACGACGATGACGAGGCAGCACGGTAATTATTGTTTTCTTTTTTTAAAAGATAATAACCAATTTTATATAAGAAAATAATATCTATGGCATATGGTTTGTTTATATTCATAAATATAAATACTGTACATATTATTTATAAATCTAATATAATTAAATTTATTTATGGGAAATAAAAATAATATACTAGTTATTTGGGGACGAAGAAAATAGATCGTTTTTATTTTATTTACCGCTGGGATCATCGGACAGGAGCAGTAGTTACGCGGTAGTGCATCGCGGGAGAAATAATTGAGCGGCTGGTTCCTACCCGTGGAGTGAGCAGTGGGGGCCAGGAGCATGCAGTAACTCGCGTGCGTATAGAAGTGCGTGGTTTTCGTACCGTGTTCACCGCTGCATTGGCATTGCACGGACCCGGAGGACTACTAGCTACTGTAGCATTCAGCTAGCGTTCTGTTCAGTGATGTCCCGTGGTTCTAGCGCGCACGTGCATGCAGGCTTGATGTGCCCGTGGGCCGTGGTGCGCTGGTTGAACCAACGAACCCTAGGAAGGAGGAGGCACGAGATGCGATCCATCGAGACAGGACTACAGGAGGCCTGTGGTGCTATACCGATACCGAGAGCAGAGTGGTCCGGCCGGGCGCTGCACCTGCACACGGCCGTGTCGACGTCGTCGTCTGATCTGATCCGGGCGGCGCTGCCGATCCTCTTGTACTAAGGTGCCGCCGGGCCGGCGCGTGGTCCCCAGCTGCATGCATAGTAGTCCCTCCGTTCCAAATTATAAGATTTTCTAAGAGATTTTGGATCTTAAGTTTGGTCAATAATTATATAGAGAAAACTATTAAGATTTATGATATCAAATAAACATACTATAAAAATATAATTGATAATAAATTTAACGAGACTTAGGTAACATCATAAATGCTATTTTATTATCATGTATATAAGTTTGGTCAAATTTAAAATAGTCTAACTCCCCAAGATTTTTGGATAACGGACGGAGTACTATGCATGTCGCCGGCCGGCAGTACAGGCGAGCGATCTGTATGTACGTGGTACCACTAGATCGACAAATATATACTAGTCGATCCGTAGTGGCCACTTCTGTTTCTGTACGGCTGGCTGGATGGAGCAACCTGTCGACATACTATAAGAGCAAGCTAGCTCCCATGGCGCGCCGTCGTGTCAATGTGACCATTTGTATGCATGCATGAGCCCACGCCGCGCTGTCGTCCGTCCGCCCGGTATCCTATGAAGGCCAGGCCCGGGCTGGATCTGGATCACGTACTAATCACAACTCCAACCATCCCTCCATCTTTGAGTCGGGCTCCACAATTTTCACAATAAAGGAGGCGCGCACACCTTTGCTCAGTTTATAAAAAAGATTTCGAAGTACTCCGGCATGAATCTTAATACTAAATTGACGCCGGAATATCCAAACCCGTTGTGGTTTGCAATTTCTATCCCCGCGTCTTACCAAACACAGGAAAGTCATCCCGGCGACGCTACCCAGCAGCCAAGCGAAAGGCGGTTACTAGACCGCGACCGGGCACGTTCACGTACAGCCGCACGGGCCCTTGCGCTACCAATCGAGCAAGAAATTGCGTCAATTCTCACTACTGGGCTGGGCTGGGCTGGGCTGGCCTCCTCGACCTGGCTGCTCATCTCCACACGTATGTGTCGCACATTGCGACTGGAGCTTGCGATGAATAGTAACCACGGCAAACTATCCATGCCCTGTACTCCTCTCTACTAGGCAAGTCGTGCAGCACTTTTCTCTCTCTGCTGAAAGATGCTGCAACTGTACTGGGCCGCAGGTACCCTTATTTACCGTTTATTGGGCCAAAGCATCATTCACACATAGAAAAAGGATCAATTTAACTCCCTCAGCTATCACTGGGGCTTAATTTTTACCCTCCTCAACTTTTAAAACCATTTTTTTCCATCTTAGGTAGTTTTGGTGATGGCTCTATTGATGTGTGGCGCTATATAAGAGGAGGTTGAATCGGGCTAAGGTGAAAATTCAGACATATTGTACCCCCACCCTTCCTCCTGCTCTAGCGTGGGGCCAAATCGATAAAACCACCATAACCACCGAAAACATATGGTTTTAAAAGTTGAAAGAAGTGAAAAAAAATGGTTTCGTAGTTTAGGGAAAAACGGATAACCATGATAGTTGAGGGAGATAAGTTGAACTTTTCACTATCCACTACTACTATCTTAAAGCCTGTCTGCTGTAAAATAAGGACCTCTTTGAAACACAATTTATGACATAATAATCCTACTATTCTTAAGCATGTTTGATGTAGAATAAAAACCTATTTGGAACAGTTTTTTTGCTCTTGAAATAAAAAGAGAAACGTAGAAATAAAATTCCTACTAGAACGTTCAGGCTTGGGATTAGAATTCCTACAGAATCCCTATAAAAAAATATTACATAGGAATCCAATCCTTTGTTCCAAAGAGGTTCGAAGGATTTTTTTCTTTATAAAAACATTAAATTATGTGGAGTTCTAGTACGATTCGTGTTAAATTTAAAAGGGGTCATAGAATTTCTCAATTTTTCCTTTGCTCTAAAAGGAGCCTAAATTGATTTCTCTCTGAAAAAAATACAATAAGCTAATTTGTTTTTTGTCCCAGGAAGGGACAGGCAAAACAAGTGAAGCAATGGTACTGTACAATATTGTTAGAGCATCAAATCCAAACCACTGTAACATGAGTACGTGAAGACACCACACGCAAAGGTATCTCTTGACACATGGCCTCCCATCTACAAGTCCTATTATAAATCTCTTGCGTGATTAATAAGCAGCTTTTTTTTGGACCATTTACCATTTTTTTTTTTGAGTTCGACCTGATTAAGGATTTTTGAGGCGTCTTTGCTGAATCATCGTAATGAACGGTTGGTGAGCACTCGCAACAAAAAGCGCCTAGCACGGGTGTCTTTGACCACCACTACTTCGCAATTGTGTTGCCACGTTGCTTAGGCTTTTCTAGCTAGCATGCATGTCGACGTCAGGAATATTGGCTATATATATGAGCTAGCCTATGATAAATTGAGAATTGTTCATAAACCCATTTCATGTCTACCACCTTTTCCATATTCCTCTTTGTCTCCACTATGTTTTTTTGTTTTTTTTTTTGTGTGTGAAGAACGAGCAACACCACGAACTATATAAAATCCCACGGGGTGACATTTGGGAATTGTTTAAAATACTAATATTATCCTTTTCAGCAAAATATATGTTGATTCAGTACATTTGTGTACTAACATATATTAGTAGTAGTACATATTACTATGTTTCCTATTACACGGGTGGTACATTATGTGTACTAACACAGTGGCCCCTCAAAGAAATTAAGTAGGTCTAATAAGTCGATTGATTTCGGCTGAATGAATAGTGCTCTGTGAGAGGGAATAAGCTGGAAGTAGTTCAAGCGATGATGCCCTCCACAATCAATATGACTAGGACGACAAGGATTATTTTTCTGCTGAGATTTTGTTTATTGCGTTGAAATCATGCACAAAGAGAATTGAAGGAAAGGTTCTTAAAGGGATATAGGTTGGTGACCAGAATAATGGCAGTTGATCATGTAGTTTGATGACTAGTACGTCCTAATTGAGAGCAAATCAATTTAAGAATTATTTACATGGTTAGTGAGTTTTTAGAGTATTTCGTCTTTCCATTGTCCGTTGTATAAAATAAATGATATAAAAAAACGGTTTAGCTTAGCTCATTGTATTAGTTGTAGGATATGTTACCGTACAAAACTTACTTTGCCTTTGTGAAAAGCCACAGTCGTCTCTACAAGCATCGTCTCTACAAGCATTGAGCCATGTTAAGCCTAGCAAAATATTGTGCGTCATTTCTTGCTGCAACATACACATGTCACTGAAGGTGAAGGTGACACCACTACTGCGGGATAAGAAAGCACGCACAGCACGCGCAAAAGTTCTCTAGGCATGTGTACAAGAAACTTTTGAGAAAGTCTTTTTTGGACTACTTTTTTTTTCCATGTCTCCGGCGTCTCCGGATCAGTTATGATGGAACATGAGTCATGACTGCTCGATCGTCCCAGCTCCGATCCTAGATGAAGATCACTTCGCTGTAGCCCGCCAAATAAAACTTCATGCAGTACTTTTTTTTTTCCTTTTTCTTTTTTTCTTTTTGAGAAAGGAAACCGTTTTGACCGTTTGGGAAACGATTGGTGCAACTAGGGTTGTCCATGCTCCTCAGGCCGGATCGTTCATTTCAATCACTTACGTGCCATCATTTCAGTCTAGTCTAGGCAAAAGGCAAAGCTCTGCCCTATCCACCCCCACTTCGCCCGTGAATAAATACAACCTCCGATCCGGTCATAAAAAAGGGTACCATTTCCTACATAAGAATGTAAGAAACCACTACATTAATATAGCAATATATATTTAAAACCCATATATAATTTCACAATACACTTTTCAAGTTTTTGTTTTTTAGAAAACAAGTATTTTTTGGAATAAAAATATACGTGGGGTCATATTTCGCGTGAACTTAATTATCAGCCAAGTTTATAATTATTTTTTCTTTTTTTGTGAGATTCAGTCACATACAAACAATCAAAATAGTATCAGTGGACTTATCAGCTCTAGAAATTATCATTCGAACATACTCAGGGTTGATGAGCATGGTTTTATTAGTGGAGCTGCCACGAGAGGATGGAGCATTAACCACATTGATCAGTTTATGATAATGGAGAGGATAACTACCTATCTAAGCTACTCTACTCCCTAGCGCTCGTTGAAACAACAAACAAAGTGCGCATGCAGCACGTACTACTCCACTTGTCAATGAAGTGGTGCCGCACGCGATGATTACGGCGACGGGCAACTACGGCAAACAAGGCCGGCAACGATCGTGGACGTGGGCTTTAATTTACACGCGCGCGCGGATTACGTCCAAAAGCGCGTGTTAATCAGCTTCATTAAGCAGCTCCTGTCCCCTGCCTACTTGAAACCGACCTGATCATCGTTATCCTGCATTCCTGCTTGCCCACATCATGCATGGCCTTTTAGTTAAGAATGACTCTCGCCTGACCGTGCCACTAATTAAATGAAAATGAAAGCTTGGATTATGAGGCAAAAAAGTAGGCTTTAGTTTTCCCCCACTATACTTAACTTTTTATATATATATATATGTACTCCTGTATATAGCAAGAGAAAAGCAAGTAACAGAGGACATCTCCAGGCAAATAAACATGGCGCTTAGCTTTAGACATCATAAATGACTCACATCAACTGAAATTACTCGGGCAATTCTCTAACAAGTAGCAACACACTTTTGTACATGACTTTGCTCTAACCACAACTAGAGGAAGCTCCTCCTTTTGGTCACCGCTTTCCATGTGACAAGTCATAGTGCTCTGTTATAAAAAGATTCTGCTTTCGCTATGACACCATTAGAACCAGCAAGCAACTATATATATCTCCCTAGAGATCCTGCTGCTAAATCGATGGCCGTCGGTTCTAGCTTTCAGGTGATTGTCTGGTGCATGCTCAAGCACGTCAAGGATGCCCGGCAGAACTTAATCAGACTTGTAAATTTCTCTCCAACTAGTCTTAGTGCCTCCTCAATCCTTATGAGATGAACTCACATATAAACCGAGTATTAGAGAACACTAAGCTGCTTTCGAGCAAACCAGTCGCTGCATACTAGCATACAATCGTGATCATTATCATCATTAGACTAAAAACGCATTCAGGTACGTTGACACACAATCGTAAGCTTGCACAGACAGTCATTATCGTCATGAAGCCAATCGTAAGCAGTGGGGAAGAGACCACAGTGGCCAGGTGGTCTCCGTGCCAGTAACCCATCATCTCAACACTTCATGTCAAGTAATCGCACGATGCAAGCATGTTATGGTTCATCGCAAACACAGAGCACAGATCAGCCATTGTCGGTGCACGGAGAGGCAGGCGATGTCAGCGTTCAGGTTGGTCAAGGTTATTGAAAAAAACAGAGCGAGCCAACACACCTGATCAGATTCTGAGCCCCAGAGCTCCTGATGCAGTCCAACACGAAGTGATAGTGGTAGGCTCCACTGGTCACTGCAGCTGCAGCCAGGAGCCCAGGAAACGAAATTATCACAGGTAATGTTGATAGAACCGCCAAAGCAGAACACAATGGTAATAGCCTAATACTAGGTCCTTACTTTGCTGCATTCTTTCATGAACACAATGGTCACTGATGCTGAGGCTACGTAGGCCGTTGGTAGGGTAAAGGGACCAAGTACCAACCACACAACACTCAGCAGCTACTACCTACGAGTAAAGATGCCATGTCCATCTTTGCCGTAAGTACAACATGGAAAAAAATTGCTCAACAGCCGTTGCAGGGCTGCACAGATGCCCTGAGGCCGTGCAATTCCAGCATGGTCCACAGCTCAACTACTCAAAGGGAAGGGGACAAGACAACGTAGTCAAAGAGTTCGTCCTAAATTAGAGCTCATCATCAGGGCACAGTATATGTAGACGTCGTTACAAGCAACAGGACGGTCCATGTATTGATTAGGGCCGTGCTTGAAGCTCCAGGATGATGTGGACGAGTTCAGGGCTCATGGCATTCCAAGGATCCATCGCTGGGTCAAATATTTTGCTGCATGCGCTAGTAAGCAGACCGCAAAACAGTGGGCTTTTGGAAACTGCGAAACAACTGCAAAGAAACGGAATGTTCAGTTCACACAACATTGAGCAGGTTTACTGTTCGGCAAAGAAACATAATTTACACCTAAATAAAAAGAAATACAACTGTCACAGTTTCAGTAAAAAAAAAAAAGGAAGCCATCAATCGCCCCAAAACTAGTACATTAACACTTCAGAAAGCTATAGAAGATGTGAACTTTGTAGATGCTGAGAAGAATTGTATAGGATACAAAGGGGGCATGCCACAGAATTGATCATTTGATGTCAGAACTAAGGACATCTGTCTGATCCCATCAGTAGAGATCTTGATTACAGAAAGGCCCATTCCATCTAACCATGCCATATATGTTCTTATGGGGAAAATGGCAGGATCAATAGAAAAAGCTGTGTGTCAGTTGATGCCACACAGAACCCTAAGATAATTATCTATGCTATCCATCCACAGCCTATGCTCCATGAATGCTATTGATGCGTAAGCATCCTTACAGCTAGAAAACATCTAGGGAATACTCAGATACATGTTTCAATTTATGTTATGCGAGAAGCATGCGGTACTTACTAGGACTGTTGTTAATGTATATATGCATCCTACTGACTAGAAAACATCTGGAGAATGAATATATCCATGGGGAAAATGTAGTGTGTACCTCTCAGGGCTACAACATTTGATGAGAGAACAAACATTTCAACAATGAATATAACAGATGATGGAAACTCCCAAACCTGCAAATATTCATACTCAATTCAGAAAGAATAAAATGGCAGGTATGCTTAGAAGAGAAACATGTAATCCATAAAAACCCTTTATACCATCATTGTGAAAAGAAACAACTTGAAGTAGCTTGAAATGATGACAGCGAACAGAACATCCCTATACCTGAGTAATGAAAGATTGTTATTGCAAATAAATTTCACGGACAAGCAAACCAAATCGCAAATAAAATAGTAAATACTAAAAATGAAAATGGAACAGAAATGAACTATGAGACTATTAGACTGTTGCTGATCTCTTCTAGCTGCATAAATCCCATCAAGAACACTCAGGGACCCATTCATAGCAACAAAAGTTTTATTCTAACAAAAAGAGAACTTGTCATGCTCGTTGTACCTTATAATATCGAAAGATAATTTGAGAATAAATCGCACTCCCAGGAGTAACATGATCATAAATATGATGTTTCTCAACAATGCATCGCCAATAACCTGGAGAGCAACAAGATGTTGGGCACACTGTTATGATATGCACTTAAAAAAATAATTGAATGCAGTTAACTGTAATCACCTCAGTGCAATTGGAAATCGTAGAGAAAATACTCCTGGAAGAAGCCCCATCAGCTCTGTTTCCTTTCGAAAAAGATATTCTGACTTACATAGTTATGGACTGTTTAAGTTGGGCAGATAG
>CM039124.1:52433520-52541881 GCA_022036555.1 Microstegium vimineum
GGGCTTATGAAGTAGGCTCGCTGGAAAGAGGGGGTTATGTGGTCATCGCCCCTTTTTCTTTCCCCCCTTTAATGCATCCGTCGAAAAAATCATTTTAAAATTTTCCAATAACCCCAGGGGTTCTAGTATGTTTTTTCTCCCTTAATAATAAATTTTAAAAAAATTTTTGACATCTTATCCCCGGGGAACTCTTGAGTCTAAGTAAAAATAAAAAGGGGGCGTGAAAAATATATCTAAAACCCCTTAAAAAAAATAATTAAACCCAAAAAAAAAATTGGAAAGACAAAAGTTTAAAAACTTTCCAAAACTTTCGAGGGGGCCCCAAAATTTCCCTTTCTAAAATAAAAAAAATATTACAACCCAAAAAGCCAAAAAGGGGAAAAAAAAGGGGTTTTGGGGGGGGAAAATTTTTACGTCTCAAAACCCCCGTCGTCCGACCCCCCCACAGAGGGAAAGAAAACGCGACAGAAACAAAGAAAACGGAATAGAAAAAAAGAAAAAAAACCCCAAAAAACACGCGGAAAAAAAAAAAAAAAAGGGGAAGCCCTGGCGTGCGAACCCCTGCCCCACCCCCGTCCACCCGACCGTAAAAAAGCAAAGGAATAAAAAGGGAAACAAAATCAAATCCCAAAATTAGTGCGGGGTCAGGGGAAGCCCAATCCTAAAAAAAACCCTAAAATGGTTCCCATGCGAGCCCCCCCACCTTCCCCCTATATTGGGGGAAAATTCCCCCAACCCCCCCCGGTCAACCCCCGGGGCCAGCCCCATCGTCTCCAAACACCCTTCTTTGGGGCATGCCTTTGGCCCCCTTTCCCAAAAACAAAAAACCATCGTTGCTGCGGAGACTAGGGGCATGCGCTCCCACGACCCCTGCACGATCGAGCTGTGTAACGTTCTCCCCCACCGCGATAGTGAAGGGGGCCAACACAAACAATCGAAAAAATTCAGGATTCCCCTTCTCTCCGTACTTTTAGGATTGGCCCCTTGACCAAAACCTGGCCCGGGGGGGGACGGGGGCGAACTCTTTTTTTCCGCGCAGGGGACGTCATTTTTTGTCGTCCCCCCGATCCCATTAGCCCCGGGTTTCCCAAACCTCGCCCAACCGGTTCCCCAGGGGGGGAGCACTACCGCCACCTCTGCACACGGGCCCCGGGGCCGCCCCGCCCCCGTGCCACGCCGCCGCCCCCGCCACCCCGGGGGAACCCCCCAGTGCTATGCCTCAAAAACGAGCACCGCCACCGGGCCGCCTTTCTGCAGCCCCGGGCCCCCGGCCGCCCCCCCCCCCCCGTGCCCCCCCCCGCCCCACCCCCAAACCCCGGGGGAATTTTCTCATGCTAGGCCTCGACCGAGCCCGGGGCCCAACCCCCCCCGCCACCGCCCCGGGGCCGCCCCTCTGCACCCCCCGGGCCGCCCGGGGCCCCCCCCCCCCGGGGGCCACGCCGCCAAAAACCCCAAAACCCCCGGGAACTCCCAGGAAAAGTCCCTCAAAAACGAGCACCCCAAAACCGCCACCGCCACCCGCCCCGCCGTGCCACGCCCGCCGGGAGACCGCCGCCGCCCCCTCTGCCAGCCCGGGGCCCCGGGGCAGAAGAAAAAAGATTTCGAGTGGTGCGGGGACGCGGGGGTCCGTGGCGTACAAGGAGGAGCTCCGGGGTTTCAGACAACCCCGGCCCCGGGACCCCCTTCCCCAGCTGGGGGTGGCCGGCCCCCTCCCCCTTTTTTGGGGCCCCCGGTTTTAAAAAAAACGCCATGGGGGACTGCTACCTAAAAACCCACCCCCCGGGGAGACGCTAGTGTACCAGGCCGGCGCCGGGGTGGTGGCTATTAAGGGCCCCGGGTGGGGGGCGAGCTGGGGCCCCGGGGGCGGCCGGCATGTCGTCGGGCTTTTCCCCCCCGAGAGGTTTTTGCGGGGCCCCTGATCCTGGTGGGGGCGGGGTTTCGGCCGGGGGCTTACTGGGTTACGGGGTTGGGGGAAGAAAAAGGGGAAACGGGGGGGTAGGGGGGAGGACCCGGGGGCCCGGCCGTACAAGGACCTCAAGTCCATGGCTAGCTCTACAATTTTCCCCGGGGAGAATCCATTAGGGGTTTTGGAGGGGGAAAAATGCCCCATCCTCGATTTTTGGGTGAAAAAAATTTGTTTTACCCCTAAAAAGGTTTTTGGTTGGGGTCAGAAGGTTTTAGGGCTTTTCTCCTTTATAATTTTTCAGAGTTTGGAGAAGGGATGAATTTTGAGGAAAAATTTTAGCCCTTTTGCTTCACAGCATTTTTCCCCCACTTGGGGGGGAGCATGGGGCTGCAGAAAAAAAGTGCAAAAAATAGAGCAAACACCCCCTGGACGCCCAAAATTTTTTGGGACCCCATTTATTTGCGCGCCCCCGTGGGGGCGTAAGGGGGCAATTTTTTTTTTTCCTGTTCTTTCCCCAACCGGTTTTTCGATGCAGGATGTGTAACGTAAAAAATGCAAGTGTCCCCTCTGTGCCCGGTAGAAATTTGCACTAAAATTTTATCAATTTATAAGGGGGCATGTCTTGCAACCGGGCCCGCCCGAGGGGGGGACAGGCCCAGGGGTGTACAAAGGGGGGGGAGAAGATCAGCCCTCGGGGGTCCCCACTTCGTCGACGGGAAACCGGGGGCCCCCTGCTTTTGGGGAGCGCCTAAAACATGTTTACCCCCAACCACGTTAAAACCCCCTCCCCCCGGGGGGGTTTCCCCGGCCCCCGGCCCCCATGGACCGGAAAAATTGACTCCGGCTACGGGGAAGGCCCCGGGGCGCTCCCCTTTTGCCCCGCCAAGAAACCCCCGGGGAAAACCCGGAGACGGCACACTACACCGCCCCAAACCGGGGCACTGGGGTTGGGGTTTAATTTTTAATTTTTTAATTTTTTTTTGGATTTGTCACTTTAACAAATGCAATAAATTTTAATTTGTTGTTGTTTATCGCCCCGATTCATTTTTCCCCTTAGTAAAAAAGTTTTGTTTTCCCTAAAAACCAAAACTGACCATAGCTATTAAGTAGGATGAAAAAAAAAGGGTTTTTTTTTTTTTTTTTCTGCTTTGGGAAAAAAGAAGGGTTTTCGGTTTTATTTGGGAAAATTGGGCCGGAAAAATCACCCCTCCTTTTCCTCGAGGGGGGTGGTCGAGCGGGGGCAAAAAACCGGTTTTTGGGAAGAGGGCCCCATTGGCCCCCCCCCCAAACCCGAAAGGCCCGGGAAAAAACCCTCCCCCAACCCCTTTCAAGCCCCCCCGCGGGGCCCCTTGCCCCCGATTTTTCCACCCCAAAAATTCTCCGCACGCCGACGACGACGGCGATCACCGTCACCCCTCACCCGAAAACCCCCCCCCCATCAGGAATGTAGCCGCGCGCCCCCCCGTCCCAAATACCCCCCACTGAAAACCCCCGGGCCCCTTTTTGCTGGCTTGCCCCCAAATTTTGCCTCGTGGTTCAGCACGGAGTAGGCCAAAAGGATGGGGACACGGGGCAGGGAGGTGGCGGCGAGGGTTTTTGGTTTGCTGTCCGATTTTGGGGCCCCCGCAAGTTGGGGTTCTTTAATACGGAGTTTTTTGACTATGTCCCCCTTGGGGTTGTTTTTTCTTTATAAATTTATTACAAATATATGATACAGAACGCAAAACCCCCTTTCTTTTTTAAAATTTTGGAAAAAGGTTTTTTTTTAGCTCTTGGAAAATTTTGCTTTTTTGGGCTCTTGTTTATTTGGGGGAGTCAATTTTAAAGGATTATTTTTTAAAAGGGGGTATTTTCTGCTAACTTCAAATGGGAAAACCAAAATTTTTAAATCAATCTTTTAAAATTTTTTTAAATTAAAAATATTCATGTCAAAAAAAAGGGGTTTTATTTTTTGGGGGCCCCCCAAAAAATTTTTGGGGGAAAGGGGTCCACCTTTCTCCCCAAGTTCCCGTATTTTTATTTCCCTGCATGGAAATGAACCGTGGGGGTTTTTTTACATTCAGAGCAACCCCCAGAAAATTTTATAGTCTGCAAAAAACTCCAATTTTTTCAGCCCGAGTCAATACCCCTTGTTTGGGGTTTTTTGCCAATTTACCCAATGAGAAGTGGGGAGTGACGGGGTTTTTTTTCCTTCACGGGGTAGCAACCCGGGGACAGCTGAGTCTACCAAAGAAGGGCTCCGACTATAAAACCCCAGGATGCGGGCTTCCAGCTCTCCCCCAAAAAAAGGAAACCCCAACAAAGGGGGTTTTCACACGGGGCAACCTTGGGGGCGGGGTTCTCTTTGCTTTTCCCCGAGGTTTAAAATTTAAAATGAGACATCTCTGAAAATTTTGGAAAACCATGCGGCCAATGAAGGGGGCAGCATTTCTGTCGCTGTTTTTGTCTTGTGGGCCTATGAATATTCTAGAGTTTATATATTTAACTTACTATGCTTTTTTGTTATTTTAGTTTTTTGGTTTTTGGTTTTTTCCAAAACCCCAAAAAATTTTGGGTGGTATCTAAAATTGGGGATCATTCTTTCCCCTTTTTCTGATAAAAATATCAAAAAATTAAAAACCCCCGGAAAAAAGGGAAAAATTTCAGTAGACAAAACAATGAAAATTTTTTTTTTTTTTTCCCCTGACAGGGTTATTGGATCCCCTGCATCTTTGGTTTTTTTTAGTCGTTTTGGAAAATTTGCTTACTACCCCGGTTTTTAAAATAGCTCCTGTGACCTGTCATGATGTTCCCCAAAAATTTTTCGGGTTTTAACCCTTTCCCTGCCACCCCTATGTTTTAAGGGGTCTTGACCAAAAACCCTGCTCCCCCCGGGAAAAAAAGGGGGTTCTGAAAAATTTTTTCCCCCCCCTAAATGTTTTTGAAATTAAAACCGAAAATTTTAAACGGCAGGCCTTTCAAATGGCAAGCCTACTGTTGTGAGTTTTACCAGACGGGTGTAAGGGGTTTTGCAGAAAAATTACTCCAGATATCTAAAAATTTTTAACAAAATTTTACAATAATTTTTTTTAAAAAGCCACTTTTACTTTTTGGGGCACCTTAAAAAACCCTTAAATTGGGAAAAAAACCATTTCATTTAAATTAAAAAGCCCTTTAAATTTCCCCCTGACAAATGTTGCCTAATCCATAAACCAAATTTCGTTTGGGGCCCTTTAAAATGGGGGTGACCCCGGGGGTAGAAATTTTGCCAGGCAGGACCGCCAGCCCCAAAATCATTAAAAGGCCCCTTAAAAATTTTTAGATAAGAATTTTTGGTTTTCATTTTTTTTATTTTCTTTGGGGGGGAAGTTATTCCCCCTTTTTGGGGCCCCAAGGGGAGGTTTTAAAACCCCGGCCCCACCCCCGGTTTTCAGGAAAAAAAAGCAAGCAAGCAAGAAGAATTAATTTTAAGTCTCCCCAAGAGGCATAACCCAAAAGCTAGCACTGACGCGGCCCAAAAACTATCCCCCCCTGGGGGGGTTATCCCCATGACCTTTTGGATAAAAACAAACCTTATAGCAAACCCCCCCCCCTGGAAATTAGCGGGGGGTTAAGTTTTTCCACCCCCTTCATTAAAAGCTTCTCAATAAAAATTGCTTAAGCCTGTTTTTTTCAGTTTTTTTTTTTTTGGGAACTTCGGAAAAAAGAAACCAGAAGCTGAAAAAAAAAAGGTTTTAGTTTTAAAAAGCGGTTTTTGAAAACAAAAAACCCCGGGCTTCTGAGGAAATTTTAACTTTTTAAAAACCCTAAACCCTTTTCCCCGGGAAAAATTTTTTTCTGGCATTTGAGGGCGGAGAAGCTAAAAAAATTTTAAAACCAAAAGGGGGCAATAGAAAATGTTAACAGTGGAAACCAAAAACGGAAAAGCTACACTTTTGACCAAAAACCAAAAAAATTTTGCACTCAAAACAAATAAATTTTTTGGTAATTTCTTCTTAAATTAACCCCGGATAAACGGCAAATAATAGAAGTTTTCCTTTTTAAAAAAGTTTCATTTTTTCCCAAATTTTCCGGGGCCCAATGGGGCAAAAAACCAAGTTAAACCCCCAAAATAAACCCCCAAATTTTTAAAACCAGGATCATCTTTTGGTTTTTTTTTTTAATTCACCGGTTTCCCCTCGCCAATCCCTATTTAAAAAAAAAAGGAAAAAAGGGCCAATTTTTTTTAAAACACTTTTTGGGGCATTTTTTCCCGGGGGGACCGTGAAAAAGGGGTAATGCAAAAATGTTGACAATAAAAAGGGGGGAACCAAATTTTGAGGGTTTTTCGGGGGAAAGGGGCATTCCTCATTTGGGGCCTTTGGGGATAGGAAGGAAATGAAAAAGGAAAATGTTGTTGGGAGACGGCCAAAACTTTTTTTTTCCCAAGGGGGGGTTGCCTTTTTCTGGGACCCAAAATTTTTACCTCTTGCACGAGTGGTCGGTTCTTTTTCCGAGTCTGCCCCCAAAAAGGGGTTAAAACAAGTTGCTGACCCAAAAGAAGTCGGGTTTTTTGTTTATAGGGGGGCAGCTTTAATTCTGGGTTCAAATGTAAACCCAAAATTTGGCAAAAAAAAGGCCCTGGTTTCCTCTTAATCACTTGGGGAATTTTAAAAAAATTCCTCTAAGTACTCTGTCATGCAGTTTTTTTGGAAAATATCTCTTTTGGGTTTTTTTTTTAAAAAAAAGGCGGGGGCCGTTTCCCTTTTTTTGCAAGATACAAAAATGGTTTTCCACAAGCCCAAAAACCCCAGGAAAATTTCCCCTTTCACAAAAAGTCTTTTCCCCAAAAAAAAAACACATTGGGCCTTTTTTTTAAGGGGAATTTTTTGGGAAACCCCAATTTTTTTAAATTGCCTTTTTAAAGAAATGAATCAGCAAGTTGAACTGACATTTCAGGGCTGGGGCCTGAAAACCAAATTTTTTATAATTTTCAAATTTTTTTCCCCAGGAGGAAAAGCTGGGTTTTTTTCAGTGTATTAAATTTTCTCGGTATCAAACATGCAGGCGTTTTGGAAAACTACCCGGGGGAATCCACTGATGCCCCCAGAAAAGACGCAAAACTTGTGGGGGGGATGGGGGAAGCTTGCATGTGCCTGTGGATTCGGGTCCATCTTCCCCGGGGATTTGCCATGACACGGGAAAGGGGTTTAAAAATTTTTAAAACGAAAAGGGGGGAAAATACGGGGGTTTTTACTAAAAAGTTTTTTTAAAAAAAATAGGGGCAGGGGGTAAAAAAAAAGAAACTTGCTTTTTTCCCTTTTTTCCCCTTTTTAACACATGTTTTAGCGCCCCTTTTCAAAGTATATATTTTTACACTACAGTACTTTTATACACCACAGTATATATTAAAATTTTCCCAAAAAAGTCGCGGCGGGGCTCGTGCGAGGGGGACTCGAGAAGTCAGCGCGTTTAAAAGCGGGGTCAGGGGCAGCCCCGGGGTCGGAGAAGCGTGGGGGTCAAAAGGGCAAACCGGAGCAGGAGGGGGGTTTATCGGGGTCCGCTGCGGAAAGGAGCGGAGGAGGGGGCTTCCCCCCGGCCCCAAATTGGGGGGCCGGAGGAGACAGAGCAGGGGGGAAAGGGGTCATAAAACAAGAAAAAAAAAAGGGGGGGAAAGGCCAAGGTGGGGAGGGCGCGGGCTCGTGCCGGGGCGGTGGCGGGGGGGGCGCATCCCGGTTTTCCGGTTTTTGGAAAAAGAAAAAAAAAAGGGGCTTTGGAACGCGTGCCCACACCCCCCCCCCTAAAACCTCAGCGGCAAGGGATGCGGAGCGGAGCCTACGTACAGACATGGGGCCCCCCCCGGGCCGGGAGCGTTCCCCCCACTCAGGCACCGGGGCCCCAAACAGTTTTCCAAAACTTTTGGGGAAAAGGCGTACGCACAGATCCACATAGGCGTTACGATCAGGGGGCATGGCCCTTTTTCTTACCCCTTGGACCCAGTGATTGGCAAAAACCCCCAAGTATCGAGGGGGATGGGGGGAGGGCGCGTGCAAAAAGGGGGGGCGCTCGCCGGCCAACGGGCCCCTTTTCCCCAAATTTTTTCTTCCAAAACACGAAATACAACCTAAAAGAAAAAATTTTTTTCAGTTTAAAACAGGCGGTAAACTGATATACCAAAATAAAACTAAAGTCAGGCAAAAATAAGGGGCCCCCAACCCCCAGTCAAAAAAAAAAGTTTTCCCCCAAAATTTTTAAAAAAAACCCCGGAGGGGGGACAAGTATGCCAATTTTTTATAACTCTAGTCAAACAAAAGAAGAAAATTTTAAACATCCGGGGGGGGTAAAAGTATGTCCAATCTTATAAAGGCATGCCTTTTTGGGGATCTTGGGGAATGTATTCCCCCCGAAAAAAGGAAAGGAAAAAAAACCCCAAACATAACCCTCAAAAACTATTGGGGGGGGACTTTTTTAACCCCCTGAACTATAAAACCATTTTAAAACCCCCCAAACATAAAACCCCCGACAAATAACCCCCTCTAGGGGTTTGGGGGGGGTTTTTTTTGGCCTTTTTCTTTTTTTTTTTTGGGGTTGAATCTTTCAAAAAACATAATAAATCAAAAAAAAAATCAAAAATTTTGGAAAATTAAATTTTGTTGGACTCCACAAAATTAAATTTGAGTAGATCCCCCACATTGAACAAAAAAATTGGATATGGTTTATTAAAAACTTTTTTAGAAAATTTTAATTTTCTGGGGTTTTTCTATACTTAATTAAAAAATTTTCAAACTGAATTTTTTTGGGGGCCCCCAATGTGGTAAATTTTTTTAATCAAAAGGCTAATTTTTGTATCTTAAAATTTAGTAAAAAATCAACCCATTCGAAAAATTGAAAAAATTTGTTTAAAAAGTTTTTTAATTTAAAACTAAGGATAAACATAAAAAAATTTTAAATAACAATTTATACGTGAAAAAAGGTATAAATTTTTTTTTTACATTTCCCCAAGCAACAAAATTTAAAACCTACAAAAAAAATTTTCACCCCAACAAAAAATTTAAAATTATAAATTTTTTAAAAATTTAATTAAGAAAAACTTAGATCTAAATCCCAAATTTTTTTTTTACTAAAGCTTAAAAATTATTTTTTTCAATGTTTTTTAAACTCAGGGGGGGCCACCAACAAAATTTTTTTTCCCCTTTTTAACTTTTTTTCTATGATTTATTTTTTTTTTTTAAAAAGATTCAACCGAAAAAAATTTAAAAAAATTTTAAAAGGAAAAAACCCCACCCCCAAAAACCCCTAGAAGGGGTTTTTTTTGTCCTTTTTAATTTTTTCAGGGGTAGAATAACCCGGTTTTTTTCTTCAAGGTGTTAAGTACCACCCCCAATATTCCCCAATATGGGGGGTTTTATTAGTTTTTCTAAAAGAAAATCAATTTTTTGCAGATACCCCAACAATCTCAAATTTTTTTTTTAAAGGAAGGTTTTTTCCCCACTTTTTTTTTAAAATAAAAAAAAAAGCGTTTACAGCACAAGGGTTGCGGCCAAAAAAGGCCCAACCCCCTATTTCCAGGCTTAAAGCCAAGCACAACAGAACACAGAAAAAAAAAACATTTCCCCCAGTTTGGGGTTAAAACCCCATCAAAAAAATCGCTTCCAAATCGTTTTGTATCCCGGCCCCCCACACTTTTCTCTCCCGCCGACCTGATAACCGGGTTCTCTCCCCCCTTCCGGGGAAAACTGAGGAAGCTTGCTTGCTTTTTCCCAAAAAAGGCTCAAAGTCCTCCACGTTGGCCCCCAGCGCCTGATTAAAAATTTTTGGGACCCATCTTTTTAGCTTTGGGGGGATCTTAAAACATCACCCTTGCCTTCCCCCTCCATTTTTGGAACCCCCGAAAAAGAAACCCCTTTCGTAATTTCCACAAGGCCCAAAGGGGGGCCCCCCTTTTACACAACAAATTTTACCCTCCCGGGGTTCCTATCCCCAACCAAAAACCCCTTTCAACTGAGCAAAATCTAAACCAAAAACTGAACCCCAACAATTTTGAAATTTTTAACCTTAAATTCCTCGAATTTTCAACGGGGGAAAAAAAAAATGAGCAATGGACTCCAACCCCGGAAAAAAAACAAAAAAGTGGGGTAAAAAACATTACGTCTTTTACACAGATTACTCATTTTAGCAACTTATTAATGAAAAGCAACCATAGAAAAAACTGAACCCGGGGGAATCTATTTTCCAAATAACGCTAATGAATCTAGGGACACACCTCTATGATTAACAAAAGTATAGAGGTTGCACCGAGTTTTACCAGAAGGGTAAACCCCAGAGTAGCTAAACACCCCCTTCAAGGGGGGATCTTCAATTAAGCCACCACTCCCCCACATAGACATAAGGGTAGTAGAAACATTTTTTCCCTAAAGGAAAGCATCAAAGTTCTCCCACCCACACCTCATGAACTGTTTTTTTGTTCCCTCATTAATGATATTCAGAGCCAATAAGTAATAGTAGGCTATGTTACCGAACCAACAGTCTTTCCCCAAAACCTCACCTTTTTGCCTTTGGCCCAGCCCCCACCCTAATTCCTAAGCACACGCCTGGCGCCCAAGGAAACCCCTTCCAGAAAGGAGAGGTACCCCTGGAGGACAACAAAGCTTATTAGGTTTCAATTCCTATATAAAGTCAACATCTTCTCCAATGGGTTTGAATTCGGGATGATATCTGAAAACCAAGAGCTCAACGGGGGCCATTTTTTAAGATTTCTCAGATCAGGTAAAACCCAAACCACCATTTCTTTCTTCTGGGCCCAACGCCAATAGCCAAATGATATTTTGTTTTGGACCTCATTTTATCCCAAAGAAAATGGCCATATGAGTTTTTTAATCATCTTAATAGCCCATTGGGAAACTTAATTGAATGAAAGAAGATAAATTGGGGATGCTTGCTAAACAAGCTTTTGAGCAAATAACCCTTTCATGCTAAGACGCAAGGCCCCTCCACCCACTATTCTCAAAATGGTTTGGTTCCTATAACAGGTTGGAGGGTTTTTTCCCAATTTAGGGTGATGGAGAGGAACTCCCAAGAGTTAAAGGAAGATACTTCTTTTACAACAGAGAATTTTTGCAAAACAGTTAGCGGAATCCTCACTACCCAATATAATTAGTCACTTTTTAACCTTAATTGATTTTCAGCCAGAAAATGTTTTCAAAGCAAACTAAAACACTTTAAAGGGCTAACTTTTATCTCATCATTCTCTAAAAAAGGGGGGATCATCCCCCTACTGTAACTGATTACACCCCCCCTTTTGTGACGGGGAAGTAAAACCAGTAACAATGATTCCTACCCCCTTTCAAAGAAAATTTGAGAAAACTTCAGCAAACCAAATTAAAAAGGAAGAGGAGAAAAAGGATCCCCTTGCCTTGGCCTTTGCTATTTGAAGTAACCCTATTTTCCTCTTAACCTAATGCAGTTTGAGCGCCCCCTGAACCAATCTCCTAACCACTTCATCCCACTTATCAAAAAAAAACCTCTAAAAATTTAAGCATTTTCCCCTCAAGGAAACTCCAACAAACCCCCTATCATAACCTTCTCATAACCCCAACTTAAAATGATCCGGTTCTTTTTTTCTGTCGATCCATGAAGGCATCATACAATAGCATTGGTCCCCCCCCCCGGGCGGCCCCCGGTGACCGTGGAAGGCGTCCGGGATCACAATCCATTACCGCCACACCCCCACCCCCGGCCAGACCGCACTTCGAAAAACCCGGATCACCCGCCGGAAATGGCACACTTTTCACCGGAGGCGCTCAGCCGACGGAAAGTTTTCTTCCCTTCCCCGTCACCCCTCGGCCCAACCCTTCCCTTTTTAAATGCACCCAAATGCAACACAACCCCCCGACAAACCTCAAACCCCCGCCGGGCGCCACTCCACACGGCACTCGCTCGGGGTTGTTGTAGCAACCGCACTAGTCTCGGGCTAGAATCAAGAGTTTGGGCCCCGGCGACATACCTCTTTCCCTTTTTCCCCCGGCGCGCCGTCCTCGTCCGCGCCCCCTACGGCATCAACGACAAGGGCGCCCGTGTCGTCGGGGGACGGACCGTCCGCGCGACGTGGTGTCCCCGAAGCGCCGGCTCCCCCCCTTTTTTGGGGGAAGGTGTTGGGCGACTAAACGGCCCGCCGGTGCGGATTCAATCGGCTGACTTCACCGGGAGCGACGTATGGCTCAGTCACCAAAACGGATACCCTTCCCATCGGACGGCAGAAAGCGAGTCACCCCACCTTCGCCCTTTGACAACCCAACCCGAAGGAGAGGCCCATCAAGCTCACACGCAAGAGGCAAGAAAAAAATCCCCTGGCCATCCCTATTCGATACACGGGTTTCCTCCGTCGTCGCTTCCTCGCCGCACGGTCTCCCTCCGCCGCCAGGCTAATATCCGTGTCCCTGTGGGTTCCAGTCCACCCGCAGCGAGGGAGTAGTCGGAGTGCGAAGGATAAAGGGCCCCTGAGCCCGGGAGGACGAGGCGTTGCGGCTCTCGTGGAGGGCACGGCGCGTGGACGGACGGCAACGGACCGGCACCCGGGGGGTCTGGGAGGCCCTTGGGGGCGTCTCCCTTCTTCCCCGACCTTGTCACTTTGTCTGCGAGCCGTCACCTTGGGACATTCCTCCCGGGTTGCCAACAACTCGCATGGTGCCGGCGGTGTGCCTGTTCGGCCCACATCCCACCTGCTCGAAAAACCCCATCTCTTGCCCATGCTGCTGTGGAGTTTGTTTTCCCAGAGAATCGGCTCCACTTACTTTGCAGGCTTCAGCTACGGACCCCCGGGGTTCACCTTCAGCAGTGGTTAGCAAAAGCATTTTCGCATATGTACTTGAACTAGGACAATGGATTATGTGTTTTTAAATTGTGCTTGCAAATTTTATTTGTTTAAAATTGGTTTCTAGCAATGTGCTAAATTTATATAGGAAGCACTTTGCTAGCAAATTGTGATTGTATAGGAAGGAGCAAAACAGACCAAATTGATAATAAAGAATTGCAGGTTCTTGCCCTTAAAATGTTTTCTTTGTAAACTTTTTGAATATAAATAAAAAGATGGTTTCATACAGACTTGCCAAAAGAAATACAACCAAAAGCTCCCAAAAGAATGATCATCGCATCATCATTCTTGGGTTTTTCCATATTTGGGAAAAGCATCACCAGATCAAAAGCTCCAAAAGACACCCCATCTCATTAGAAAACCCAAATTAAGATCACTAGTACCAGTCCCCGCATAATAAAAGAACAGAATATTTTAAAAATTTTTAGCTTCGAAATGAAAAATCATCATTTTTGGGTTTTACCATCAATTAGCTCAGAGAAAAATTGATAGCCCAATAATGTACAACATCCCTCCATTGGGCCAGAAGCACTAGGAGGAATATCTTTACTGTTTTAAAGTGCTAAAGGGGGAAAAACCTGGTTTTGTGCCTCATTAAAAAGAACAAGCATTACATAAGTTGAACATTTTAAAATGAAAAATGATGTTTTTTATGCTGTACATACCGATGAATCCTTATCCTTCTTGTTGTTCTTTCTTGCAAATTTGTGTTTTTATCAAGCCAAGTTCTTTTGCTTTGAGGTTTTTTTTGCACCTCCTTTTCTTCAGGCGTGTTGTAGTTGCCAAACCCCCTTGGGGGTTTTAATTTTAAAAGGGAATTTTGGCCCCCCCCCCAAAACATTTTGTGCAACTAAAATTTTTCCCTTCTTAAAACCTTTTTTCTAAGAGTGTCAAGAGTACGGGGACTAAAAAAAGGGGAAAACCCCGGGATGGCTGACAACTCTATGTGCTAAATTCAGAAATTTGGGGGGTCATATTTTAAAACGAAGCACGTAAAATTCTTGGATTCCCTATTATGTCCCGGCCGGGGCTGTCCTTTTTTGTTCCCCCAACGTTTTTCACGGGCCACGCTTCAATACATATTGTGGGGTATGATTTTTTTTTCATAAAACCCCAAAGACCTTGAGAGCAGGAAAAAATAAAAATTCCCCCAATTTTTCAAAAAAAATTTTGCCCCAACGCTTAAAACGGTTTTTTTTTTTTTAAAAAGGGTTGCCATAACTTTATACCCTTTTCTCCAATAAAAAAAGTTCCATCAAAGCCCCAATTGACAAAGGGGTATTTATTTTTGCAATCCAATGTCGTGGTGCTTGCTGCCATGGCCTTTTTCGTTTCAGCAAAAAAAGCTTTGAATATTACGGTTTTGTGTAAATTTTGCTAGCTTGGATTAGCATAGGTGTCCCATTTTGATTCAAAAAAAATTTTTTTTCCTTATTCAAATTCAGAATTCGCCCCATGTTTCTTTTATCTTCCACCAACCTTTCAAAATGTTTAAAAAAAACCAATTATAGCAAAATAAATTTTAAAAAAATGTCTCTTGGGGTCGCTTTTCAAACTCTCATTTAAATTTGGGGGTTCTTCTGGGGCCTAAAAAAACATTCAACCCATTTTTCTTTTCAACTTATAAAAAATAACCAAAACCAATTTTTTTTGTTTTTTTTTTGGGGCCCCAAAACATTTAAAAAAAAATTCAAAGGGGCCCCCCATTTTCATACTCATACTTTCTTTTTCAAAAAACGGGGAGAATACGGGTTTTTTCCCCTTTAAATTCATCCTACTTTGGGGGAAAAAATCTTTTTTTTTCGGGTGCCCCCCAGCTGAAATTTTGGGGGAAGCACTTTATTCTTCATTGTCGGTTTTTTAAAAAGAGGGTTTTATAGCATTCTGCATAATGTGGAAAACAAAATTTCCCCCCAGGGTTAAAAAAAAAACCTCTTTTAAATCCTTTTCCCATTGCATAATCTTGATCAGAAAAAGTTTTTTTTTGGCGGGTTTTGTTTTGTGTCCCCAAAAAGGGCTAAAAAAAATGAAAGTGCAATAAAGCCTTAAGTGGGTTTTTTGTGTTGATGCCCCTTAATTTCAAAACAAAAAAAAAATCTTTGAGACGAAAGGGGAGGTATTTCCCCAAAAAAAGGAAAGACTTTTTAAAGGGGGGGGGTACCCCAATTCCTATGTGGGCCCCTCAAAAAATAAAGGGGTTTTTAAATTGGGTTTTTTTTTTGAATTTGAGTAAAAGGAAGGGGGGGACTATTAAAAAGGGTTTTTGGGGTTTTTTGGGGGCAGATGTGAACACATTTTCAAATCAATACTTAGACTTTTTTTTTTTTTTTAAAACCCCCCCAACCCCCAGCTAAATTTTTCCAAACCAAAAAAACCCCCCCAAAAACCCCCCGGGAAGGGGGGGCCGTGCCGCCTCTTTTCCCCTTTAATTTTTCCTTCCCAAAAAAACCCCGGGGAAGGGGGCCCACCTAAAACCAAACCGCCCCCCCTTTGTCTTTCCCAAAAACCCAAACCCTTTGCAAAAATCGCTCCCCCCCCCCCCCCTCCCCTAACCCCTTTTTTTTACCTTTTCCTCCAAGCAATCCCACATTTTCCAAAAAAAGATTTTTTGGGGAAAAAAACCCCAAAACACCCTAGAGAGCGGATCTACTATCTCCCAAAGTCAAGGGGGGGTTCCCTTTTCTTTTTGGGCCCGGGGGTCTGGGTTTTTCCCCCCTTAAAACTTGCTCCTACCGGGGGGGGGCCCCCAAAAGTTTTTCCCCCCTTTTTTGGGGCAGCCTGGGGGGGTTTGTAATCGCTGTGTAAGATAAGGAATTACCCCTCATACAAGGTTTTATTTTTCCCTTTATTTAATTGAGGGGATTTTTCAAAAGCTCCTAACCTCTTTTGGGACCTAAAAAAACGTGGACTTAGGAAAAACCCTTTTTGGTGGCTGAACCACGGGATAAACATTGGGGCCCCTTTTGTGCGGGCCCCTAGCTTTGGGGGTTTTTGGGAAAATTTTTGGGGCGGGGGTTTTGGGGGTTTTCGAGGAAAAAAATTTTTTCTGTGGTAACTAGTTCGAACGGGTTGGGGGTTTTTTTTGCGGGGAAGGGGCTCATCTCATTATTTTTTTTCCCCTCCAAAAAAAATAAAAATTCATCTTTCTTTTTTTTAGGCTGGTAGTGCCGCCCGGGATTTTACCTTGGGCCCAAAATGATTTTTTATAGGCCATTCACCCCCTTTTGGGGAATTTAACCCTTCCAAGCCCCACAAGGGGGATCAAGTTTTGGGTCTTCACCCCCGCTTCACCGCGGGAAATAGGAAAGGGGGCAAGGCTCAGAGGCCCCCTTTTTGGTGGGGCAGCAAAAAGGTGGTGGGGGGAAGAGGGGGGGTAAAAACAACCTATCCGATTCAGCACTCCCCCACTTTCCCGCGTAAAAACCCCCCCGAATGGACAAACAAAAAAAGGGGAAAGAAAAAAAAAAAAGCACTTAAAAAAAAAAAAAGAGAAGAGAAAAAAAAAAAAGAAAGGAAAAAAAAAAAAAGAAGAGAGAAGACCAAGAGAGAAGAAAGAGCCAAGAGAAGGACAACAAAAGAAGAAGGGGAAAAGATCCCCAAGGACGTTTAAAATCTATGAGCTATAAGGGGTAGCGGGGAAGATGGTGGGGGTTTGATGCTTCCCCTGCTATAATTTCCAAGGGGGGAAAAGAAAAAGGGGGAAAAAAGGAGAATCCCAAGCGCAACAACAAAAAAAAGTACTCCCCCATCCCAAAAAAATTTTTATTCTTTTTAAACTAACCAAGACTAAATCCTTTTTGAAAATTTTCCCCAAAACCGGCCCTTTTTCCTCATTTCGGGGGGACTAAAACTTTGCTAATGGAAGCATTTAAAAAAGGGTTTTTCCTTTTTTGGGCCCTTCCCCCAAAACCCCTTTGGGGAGTTTTTTGAAAAAAGGTGTCACCCACCGGGGAAAACCCCAAAAGACCAACAAAATGGGAAAAGATGATTGGGTCCATCAAAACCCCAAGCTACAAGCTTCCTCCTTAGTGCTTGGATGGAAATGAGTACAATAGATGATGAAATGTGGATGTCCCCAAAAAAAATTTTGGGGAACACCCAACCAGCCAGGAAGGTGTGGATAAGGAAAAGGGCCCCCCAAGATTGACTGATGATGGTCATGCCTAATTTTGGTTTGTGTTGGGGAGGATAAGGGGTTGCAAAGGGGAATGTTTCCCCCAGTTTGAAAAACCAGGTTGGCAAGATTGGGGGAAAAGGGTTGTGGGGAGCAAAAAAATGATCACAAAGTGGAAAAAAACAGGTTTGGAAAAAGCAAACCCCAAAAGGAAAAGGAAACCGTGGCACCTTGTTTGGGGAACCAAAAATTTTGAGTCCCTTCACCCCCAAGGATGTGGGGGGAAGTTTGGTTTGCCTTTTTTTCCCCCAAACCCCAAAAGAAGGAAGAAATTTTGGAAAAAAAGAAAGTTGGGAAAAGGGGTTGGAAACAAATTTTGATACAAAAAAGATAAGGGGGAAGGGGGCTCTCAAGTCAAGCAAGGGGCAACCAAAAAAGCCTCAAAAAAGAAAAAGGGCAGCAAAAAACCCCTTTTCTACAAGCAAGCCCAAGAAAAAAAGCAAGTACAACAAAGGATAAAATTTTTTTTTTTCCCCCCCACAAGGATGATGAGGCGGGTTTTTAAAAAGATCAAAATAGGGAAAATTTTTCATCAAAATTTTCAAAAAAGGGGTTAAACAAAAGGGGGACAATTTTTGAAAAAAGGTTTTTCCCCAAAAAAAAGAGAACTTGCACAATTAGGGGGGCACCGAGCCCTTTAGGGGAAATTCCCCCCAAAAGAAAGAAAATGACTTTTCCCCTAAGAAGGAAAAAACAAGATTTCAAGTTGAAAACAAGAAAAGATTAAGGGAAAGGGGGTGAAACCCACATAGGCCAGAATGGGAAAATTTTCACAAAAAGAGTAAAAAAGGGGGTGAGGAGAGAAGATTGAAAAACCAAATTTTTTCCAAGAGTCTCCTCTACACCCAACCCCTTAACAATGAAAAAAAGTTTTGATGGAACTACTATTTTTCCCCCCACATTTGCCTCGGAAAAGGGGGGAAAGGAAAATAAAACAAAGCCCCCTCCCCCTCTCGGGTTTTCTTTTTAGTAGTGAAAATTTTGGGAAACTTTGGGGGGATGAAGGTTTAGGATGAAGAGATGGATAAAAAAATAAAAACCTAAACCTAAGATAACACTAAAATCCCCAAGCAAAAAAAAAGGAAAATTAAAAAGGGGAACCCCCGGGGGGGATTTTACAATGAGAAAAAAAAATTTTGGGGGAAAATTTTAAAAATTTAATTTCCAAAGGGGAAACTTTAAAAAAAGGGGGAGAAGTGAGGTGAAATATTTTAAAAGGGTTTTTCCAAAGAGCAAAAAAGATCAGGCCCCTCACAAAGAAGGAAAAAATTTTTCTCCATAAAAAAGAAAAGGTGTTTGGGGTAAAACCCCAAAAAAAAATGGATTTTTAATAAAGCCTTCTTGGGGGGAGAAAACCCCCAAAAACCCCCCCCCCCTTAAAGGATACCTCTACCCCCCCCTACCAAAAGGTTTGGGGAAAATTTTTAAAAATTAAAAAAAATTTCTTATTTCCCTTTAACCTTTTCAAAAAATGGGGAAGCCTTGAAGAAGGAGAGTGCTTGGTTTTTAAAGTTTTTTTTCATGAAAAGGGGCAATGATGAAAGAAATTTTAAAAGTGGCAAATTGGGAAAAACCCCAAAAAAAGCCCATTAAAAATTCCCCCAAAAAAAGAAGACCCCTTTTTTCAAAAAAGGATTTTGGGCCCCCTACCGGGGGGAAAAGAGAATAAAAAAATTTTCCCCAAAAGGGTTAAAAAGTGTTCATTTGGGAAAAACATGGAAAAAGGTACAAGAGGGCCTATAAAAATAAAAAAAAATTCAAAAAGCCTCCACCCCAAGCAAGCAAAACCCCCCCAAAAGGGGGGCATGCCGCTCCTCGTAAAAAGGGAAGGCCACCTAGGACCCCATTGCCCACAAAAAAAACACTCCAAAGGGGGGGAAAAAGGGAAAAGGGGAAATGGGGGTGCAAAGCCAAAAAAAATTTTTCTGGTCAACCCCCCAAAAAAAAAAATTCATAAAAAAATTCAAAGGGGACCCCAAGCCTCCCCAAATTTTTGAAGTCTTTTTTTAAATTTGAAAACCCCAAAACAAGGGGAATTTAAATTGCCCAAGGGCAAAAAAGAATATTAAAATTAAAAAGCTTTCTTTGGGGGTTTCCAAACCCCCCTTGGGGTTACAACCCCATAAGGCCCAAAAAAGAATTTTTGAGGACCTAAATCAAAAAACTAAACTTGTTTTTGGGCATACTCCTCCGGGGGGAATCAAGGGGTTTTTCCCCTTTGGCGGGGGATGGACAAAACAATGACTGGAAAAGAGTATGTCTTCAAATACCCCCCCCCAAACCGATGCAAGGGAAAACTTGGGGTTTTTGGAGACAACAAAAAGGGGGATGTGAGGATTGGGGGTAAAGTTTTTTATAACTCAGACTGTCTTTCTCAATTTTTTGGGCGGGGTTAAATTCGTTAATTTACAACTTGTTTTCCGTTTCCACTTTTTTTGGTGAGTTGGCGACAATTTGTCTCTTTTGGGGAAAAGGGTTTTGTGGAAGTTCTTAAGGGGAGGATTCCTCTATTCCTTTACCGGGTCGTTTGAAAGGGCAAGCTTTACCATTGATTTCAAAACAAAGTAAGGCTAACGTGAGACTTGGTTTAGTGGAAAACCCTAGCTTTTGGTGGCTAGGAAATCACGCTAGCCCATGTTTGGGGGAGAAACTTGGCCAAAACTCTTAAAAAATTTGAACACATTCTTGGACAAAACAAATGTTCAATTTGAGAAATGGGAAATTGGAGGCCAACTGAAAGCAAGTGGGTGACCTAACCCCCCCAAGAGCATTATGACCACTACCAACCTTTGGAGTTGATTCATAGGATTTTCCTTTGGCCCGGGGTTGCCTACAAAGATTGGTGGTAACAATATGGGATGGTAAATTGATGATTACCCCTCGTTTCACTGGGTGTTCTTGTTTATGATAAGTCTCAGGTACAAGCAAGGTGAAAACCTTGTGAGAAGGGCTCAAAAGGGAATTTGGTCTCCTAATCAAAAGTGAAGTGACAATGGGACCGAGTTCAAGAACACCATGGTGGAAGAGTTTCTTGATGATGAGGGCATCAAACATGAGTTTTCAGCTCCTTACCCCCAACAAAATGGTGTGGTAGAGAGGAAGAATAGGACTCTGATTGATATGGAAGGACAATGCTTGATGAATACAAGACTTCAGACATCTTTTGGTGTGAAGCAATCAACACCGCGGTCATGCCATCAACCTCTCTACCTACACAAGAAGCTTCAAAAGACATCATATGAAACTCCCTAACCGGTAACAAACCAAAGGTGTCTTACTTTAGAGTTTTTTGGTGCAAAGTGTTCATTTCTCAACAAAAGACCCAAAACCTCTAAGTTTGCTCCTAAAGTCGATATTGGCATATTACTTGGTTGGATAAAATGAGCATGCCTATCGTGTCCTACAACCAAACCGTTTTGTAGAGTTGAGATCACGATAGATGTGACATTTGATGAATCTAATGGCTCTCAAGTAGAGCAAGTTGATGCAAGTGTTGTAGGAAAGGAGGATCCACCATGTTAAGCAATCAAGGACTTGGACATAGGAGAAATTAAGCCATTGGAAGAAGAAGATGCTGATAACTGAGGAACCTCAAGGTGTTGCTGCTCAAGATTCCGCTGTCATACTCAACAACCAACAATAGTAAATACCTCACAGTTCAGTACGGGCGGCAGTGCCGCCCCTGGGCGGTAGTGCCACCCCCTGTGAACCGTAGCAAGCAGTCCAACAAGGACTCCATCACCTCAAGGGATGAACCTAGAGCCTAATTTTGAAAAAAAACAAGAGCTAGTACATCAGAAGTGCAAGGAGGTGTTGAACACCCAAAGACTACGCCAAACTATACAACAGGATCCACCTCGTTGACAACATTCTAGGAAGCATCCGCAAGTGGGTAACAACTTCGTTCCAATAGAAAAATTTGTCATTATTACTCGTTTGTTTCTCCTTGGAACCTTGAAGGTAGAAACAATCACTTGATGACCTGGATTGGATTATGGCAATGTAAGAAGAGCTAAACAACTTTGAGAGGAATCAAGTGTGGGACTTTGGTGGAAAGGCCAAATACCAATGTGATAGGCATCCAAATGGGTATTCCACAAAAAGCAAGATAAGAATGGTGTGGTGACAGGAACAAGGCAAGATTGGTGGCTCAGGGGTACACTCAAGTAGAGGGCTTGGACTTTGAAGAAACATATGCACCGTAGCAAGACTTGAAGCAATTCAGATGCTTCTTCCTTTGGCTGCTCATCATGACTTCAAGCTATATCAAATGGATGTCAAAAGTGCATTTCTTAATGGCCCAATAAAGAGTTGGTTTATGTTGAGCAGCCACCCGGCTTTGAAGACCCCAGTTTCACAAACCATGTCTTCTAACTCCAAAAGGCGCTTTATGGGCTTAATCAAGCACCAAGAGCATGGTATGAATGCCTTAAGGAATTCTTGCTCAAGAAAAGCTTTTGAAATAGGCAAAGTCGATCCTACCCTCTTCACTTTACAAGTTCAATAAAGTTATCTTTGTGTGGCCAAATATATGTCGAAATGATATAATATTTGGTAGTACTAATGCTTCTTTTTGGTGAGGAGTTTAGTAGGACTATGACTAAGAGTTTGAGATGTCCATAGATGGGTGAGCTCAATTCTTTCTTGGTTTTCAAATCAAGCAATTGAAGGAAGGGGACTTTTCTATGTTAAAGCTAAGTACACTCAAGACATGCTAAAGAAGTTTGACTTGGTGAATGCGAAACCCATCAAAACTCCAATGCCAACCAATGACATCTTGATTTTGGGATATTGAAGGGAAAGTCATGGACCTAAAGTAATCGCCCATGATCGGACTCTCTCCTTTATCTTTGTGCATCTAGGTCAGACATAAATGCTTATGGTGCATGTGTGCTAGATTTTCAAGCTAACCCGAAGAGTGCCACTTGTGGCGGTTAAGAGAATCTCGAGATATTTAGTACACACTCCTAACCTTGGCTTGTGGTATCCTAAGGATCCAAGTTCGATCTACTGGCTATTCGGATTCTGATTATGTCGGTTGCAAGGTAGACCGAAAAAGCACTTCGGGGACATGTCAATTCCTTGGGATGGTCCCTAGTGTCTTGGGGTTCTAAAAAGCAAAATTGTGTAGCCCTTTCCACCGCCGAGGCCGAGTATGTTGCAACCGGTGCTGTTTGTGCTCAACTACTTTGGATGAGGCAAACCTTAAAAGATTTCGGATGTCAATTCACCAAGATACCTCTCTTGTGTGATAACGAGAGTGTCATTAAACTTGCAAATAACCTAGTTAGTCACTCTAGAACAAAACAATAGACATCCGTCATCACTTCTTGAGAGACCCCGAATTAAAAGGAGATATCGCAATTTGCCATGTGAGCACCGAAAAGCAACTAGCCGATATCTTCACTAAGCCTCTAGATGAGACAAAAAATTTTGTGCTTTGGCGTAGTGAGCTAAATATTCTTGACTCTCGTAACCTTGGTTGAACTTCAGCACACATCTGTTTGTCAACCTAGCGACATAGGAAAAGCTTTATGAAAATCTTAAATATTGTGTTTCAAAACCTTTCAAAAAACCAACTAAGGCTCATGACCATTGTCTGTAATGTTGAATGCTTACTGGTCCCTGTTCTTAGGGATATATGTCCATATCTAATATAGAGAACAGTCCAACTGAATTTGTCTAGTAGTTGTTTCACACCCAGATCGGCAGTGCCGCCCTTTAAAGGCCGGCAGTGTCGCCCTCTGTCCTTTGGGCAGATTCGGGTGAATCTTTCGTGACACGTGGGCTTTTATAAAACCTTCTCATGCTGGACCCGTGGGAGTCTTCTCAGTGCCGCCTCTCTCCTCGTCCAGTTCACCCCTCACCTCTCCTCCTTCCATAGAGGTGACCTAGGAGCTCCATTGTCGTCCCCTTGGCCGGCATTGCCGCTCCACAACCCTCCACCATCAACTTTCTACGAGATTGGTGAACGTTTGCTTGTGGAAGGCAGCCCCTCCTCTTTCCCCTTCAATCCCCGATTTGGAAGCAAGGTGAAACCCTAACCTAAACTTTTCGGTTCGATCTATGCAATTGATGATTCTAGTTGGGGATTTATGTTTCTGGGAGGTGTATGAAAAGGGGTTGAACTAGGATTAGGGCTTGACTCGGTGGATTGATTCACATTTTTCGGGTGAACAGGGGGAGGGCACAGTGCCGCCCTAGGGGTCAAAGTGTCGCCCTTAACAGAATCCATCAGATATGCCTCTGTTTCCTAGGGAGAGTAGATCCAGATGGGCTGAATTCATAAACCCCAATCACAAATTTATGTCCCTAATATATCTTATCCTTCATATCCTTGGCTAGGCATCATATTCTGGTTCAATAGACTGTGATTCGAAATTTTGACAAGGTGTAGAAGTAGTCAAAACTAGGTTTTAACAGAGAAAGAAATCTGGAGAAAATCCAGTGGAACACTTGAGGGCGGCAGTGCCGACCTCAAGGGGGCGGCAGTGCCGCCCTACCCTTGCTGATTCAAACAGCAAGCTTCCACTTGGTTCTTCTCTGTTTTTTCTTCCTTTGTTTAAAACCCATGTTTTTAATTTCATCTACACACTGTCATATACATTTCTTATCTAGTCTTCAAATATGTTGCATAGAGAATCCCAGTGGTGAAGGAAGTGCTCCGGTGCCAGGAGGAAGCGGGTTTGGAAAGGCGCCAAGTCGCAAGGCCAGTGGGAAGACCAGGTTCCCTTTGATAGAGATGCAGCCTTTGAAGAAGAAGAGAGAAATCAGAGGGAGGGCAATGAATTCCACAGTGGCCAGAGACACCTCTTTACCTCACTGAGTTTGATCCCAGGTACATACAGGAGGTTGATGGGGAGTTCTTACTTGCAGCACCGAGGACACCTTTCAGCATGCTGTCACAGATTACTCCAGGTCTTGGAAGGTACTCAGGAGGATAGGGCTGGCAATCCCTACACAGTGCCCAAGATGAGAGGTGTTGATTATCGTTTTTGGAATACATTTCATTCCAACTTCTATGCTACCGCCATCTACGCCAGGCCAACTAGCAAGATATGCAAGATGCAATATATTGACTTTGCGGGAGTTGGAGAGCAGACAGAGTTCAGTTGACAGGGCATCAGTGTGTGTGACCACTTTCAGATGACTGAAAATCATGGTTTCAGGTATGATTGGAACACAGAGATCCTTGCTCAGTTTCATGCTACATATTTTTGGGATCAGGAGGAGGATGTGATTCATTGGATGACAGACGTCGCCACTAACCGTTGTGAGTATTCACCTTCTGTAGGATTCTTGGTTTGGGAGAGAGCACATGACTCTACCTAGCATCCATCAGGGTGATAGAGTTGAGCCACACATTGTCAGCTATATCTAGGAGGATCAGGATGAGGCAGTGCCCAACTACTCCAGGACCAACATCAGGAGCCTTCACTACATTCTGAACAACTTCATCAGGGTTACCCTCAATCCCAAGGATAATGGTACTGATCTAAAGGCTATATCACTAATGTTCTAGCTCGGTTTCCTAATGGTGAGAGGTTCAACATCTCCAGGTTCATTTGGTTTGAGCTTGCTAAAAGCTTGGATGATGCTAGGAGGAGGCTTCCATATCCCTCCTTATCTGTAGTTTGTGATTTGAGAGGGTCACGGGGATGAGATATCCCAAGGTTTGTGACACACCATGTGTGTGATCAAGAAGACCAGAGGAGGTGCACCAACTAGCTACACTCCACCAGTTCCTCCTGCTACTGGTGGTGGCACTTCTCACAGGCAGAGGGATGCTCCAGAGGGTTCTCGGCTCCGCTCACATGTCAGATCCAGGAGTGGGAGGAGGATGAAGAAGTTTGGAGAGTGGATCAAGGCCATCTTTACTACTTGCACTATCAGGCCAGGATCACCTATGATCAGCAGGTGGCAAACAGAGAGGCTATTGCGGAGGCTAGGGAGTTGCAGGGTCTTCCACCGCTTGCTCCAGTGGAGGCTCCCTCCCATGTTTCCCAACCTGCCACGTTTGTCAGCTTCCATGATGAAGATGAATGAAATCAAGGACAGGGTCAGTGGGACAGTTCTCAGTGGGCTCCTTATGACCGTGTGTATGGCAGGAGGCCACGTCGTCAACAGCAGCAGGAGGAGGAGGATGAGGAGGAGATGGCAGGGCCGTCTATAGCTGCACCTCCACCTCGCCGTTCAGGCCGTCAGTGTGGTCCGCGCCTTTACACAGACTACTCACGGGGCTGGGTGCGCCGTGATCTACAACGATGATGAGGATATGGAGGAGTGATTGGTTCCCCTTCTCTTTTCTTCTCTTTTTGCACTTGATGCCCAAAGGGGGAGAAGTTTAGGGGGTGAAAGACCTTGTTTGGTTTTGGTTAATTGATGAAACCTATGGACTAACCCTTGAACTAAGTGTATAGATCAAGATAGGGTGTTCACCTTGGTACATGGAGCTAGATGAATGATCATGGTGAATCAAGTGCTCCATGGACTAAGGAAAAGAAGAAAGAGAAAAACAAAAAAGGGCTCAAGGCAAAGGTATAATCATAGGGTCATTTTTTGTTTAGTGATCAAGACACTATAGAGAGTGTGATCACCTTTAGGATAGATAGCCGTACTATTAAGAAGGGAAAACTCGTTTTCGATTGTGGTTATCATGTGCCACTAGGTTTGCATTGCATCACATAAAATGAACCTAAGTGACTTGAACAAAACTAAATCCAAGAAATATATTGTAAAAGGGTAACACAGGTGGACAAAGGTATGAATCACAAGGTGTTAGTACATGGAAGCTGGAGAAGAAGCAGAGGCTCGTTTGACACTCAGAAGGGCTCCGGACCGCAGGGTCCGGACGCAAGCTAAGTGTTGTCCGGACCAATGGACATGCGTCCGGAAAGCAGACCCTAGGCCTCGGCCTCTCTGGACAGGAGGTCCGGACGCTAAAGAGAGTTCGGACGCTGACTCCGGTCGCGGTCCGGAGCTTGGCGCTCTCTGGACTCCTCTGGAAGTAATTATCCAGACGCAAGGTATGGTCCGACACAGGACACCGGACGTGGGTCCGGAGCTGAGGAGCTCTCTAGACCCTCCTGGATAGGGTCCGGATGCAGAAGAAAGCGAATCCGGACGCTACCGTTGCAAGCGTCCGAAGACGAGACGTCAACGCAGGAAGGGCGCCAACGGGCGGATTCAAATCGGCAGAGGGTCCGGACACAGACGCGATGGTCCGGACCCCCCATGCATACTGCATCCGGACCGACGCAGACAACTGAGAAAGAGGGGCAAAACGGCTAGTTTCCATGGTGGTGGCTATTTATATGTTTTGGCCGACCTCTTGGCTCTCTCTGCACCTCCCATTCATTTGACATACTTGTTCTTTGCTGAGATAGCCCCCAACTCACTCTCTTCACTCTTGTTGCATACTTGTGAGAGTTTGAGTGATCCAAGTGCTTTGATCATTGCATTTCATCTTAGTGGCACTTGGTCATCGTCATCTCCGCGTTGGTTTCTTGTTATTCTTGGTGTTTGCCAACACCTAGAAGGCTTGGCGATTGTGGAGAAGCTTTGGCGCAATTGGTGATTGTTTGCGGCCGACTTCGGTGATTGTGAGAGGGCTTGTACCCACCTCGGCGGAGAGCCAAAGGGTAACTTTAGTGATTGCTCGTGTCATTGAGTTACTCTCATTTGGGTGGTTTCTTGTGGTGCCCGAGTTAGTGGCTTGGCTTGTGAATTGCCAATTAGCCACCGAAACACCATTTGAGTAGTCGACACAACGGGGACTAGCTTGGTGGCAACCAAGTGAACCTCGGGAGAAAAATCATTGTGTTCATCTTGTCTCTTGGCTACTTATTGGTACTCATTGTGATTGGTTCATCCTATTGACATCCATACTTCACAAGGCTTTGGTACAACAATCACCTCCTCTCTTGTATTTACTTCTTCCATATCTTGTCTAGTTAGCTTGCTAGTTAGTCTCTTTAGTAGTTGTTCTTGCTAGCTTGTGCTAAGTGCTTTAGGTTCTTGCTATTGATTGACAAGCACTTAGCTAACTAGAATTGCATTGGATAGGTGGCTTTGCACCCCAAGTAGAGCTAGAGCAAAAAGGCTCGCTTAAGTGTTATCTAACCTTTTGCTCTAGTGATTTGTAGAATTTTTATTAGGGTTATTCACCCCCCCTCTAGCCATATAGGACCTTTCAGGGGGGTCAAATCTTTTCTCTACAGTTTGAGCTTCATGTCATATCCGTTGAGAGTTAGTTTTATTATCTTGTGAGGTGAGTGCCGCCGCAAAACTCTATTTTATGTAATAAGGCACTAGTTTGACATGTTGGATATGGACATGTATTTGTGGATTTTGATTCAAGTTATTTTATTTCTGTGCTTGTGTTGTTTTAGACCTATTGTTTCTTGTGTAGAAACCTTGTTGTTACCTGACTATTATAGCCAGGGCGGTAGTGCCGCCCCCTTCTACAACAGCCAGGGTTGAGTGCTTTTGTTTCATATAAACTATCATATGCATCACGTCTTATCCTGTGATAGATATTTTGAGCACCCCACAGCAAGCATGGATAAGGGGGAGGCCCCAAATCACTTTGAATATGTGAAACTTGGTTTCTAATACCAATTTGAGAATTCAAATCTCAATGTACATATTCAGAGGGAGTTCTCTACATCCATGACTTGTAGTTCTCAGATTATTGATTATCTTTTGTGAGTTTGAATTGGGTTGTCATCAATCACCAAAAGGGGGAGATTGAAAGTGCAATCAAGCCCTAAGTGGGTTTTGGTATTGATGACCGCTTAATTCAAGAACTAATGAGATCTATTGAGATGACAAACATGTACTAACAAAAAGAGGAAAGACATAGAGAAGGTGGAGGTACCCCAATTCCTATGGTGGCTACTCTACTCATCAAAGGTTTTAATTCGTTTATGGTTTGAATTTGAGTATAGGTATGCCGTACTATTAAGGGGGATTCTAGTGTTGTTTGGTCAGATGTGAATCACATGCTCAAATCTATATCTTAGACATGCACTCAACTAGCTCAGTGTCCAGTCCAAATCTCACTTCCAGCAACACACTGAGCTAGGGCGGCAGTGTCGCCCTTCTAAGGGCGGCAGTGCCGCCCTATATTTCCAGCAAATTTCCTTGACTATAAATAGCCGCTGGAAAGGTCTCCACCTCACCAGTCCAGTACCCCTTCGTCTTCCTCGTAATCCGACCGTTTGAAACAGAGCTCTCTCTCTCCCTCTGTCTCACTCCATTGTTGACCTTCATCCTCCAAGCAATCCCACATTTCCAACCATAGATTCTTAAGGGAAAAGGCAGCAAAACACTCCTATAGAGCGGATCTACTACTTCCCAAAGTCTAAGAGCTTGTGGTTCTCGTTTGGCCGGCGGTGCTAGGGTTTGTTACCCTTGGAGTTTGCTCCTAGCCGGCTAGGCGTCGCCCTAGAGCTTGCCCCTTGTTTGTGGCAGCCTAGGGAGGTTTGTAATCGTTGTGTGAAGATAAGGAATTACCCCCTCATCTCAAGGATTCACTTTCTTGACTTGAGATTGAGTTGGAGTTGCAAAGATCCTAGCCTCTGTGGCACCTCAACAATGTGGACTTAGGCAAGCCTTTGTGGCGAGCTGAACCACGAGATAAATCATTGTGTCTTGTGTGCTGGTTCCCTAGCATTTGGTTCTTGGAATATTTCTTGTGCTAGGGTTTGTGTTAGCGATTCGAGGAAAGAAGTTATTTCTGTGGTAACCAGTCTTCGAACTGATTTTTGTGTTGATTTTGCAGGAAATGACTCATCTCATCTACTAGTATCTCCCTGCCAAAACTAAGCTTCATCTGTTCTTTATTTGTAGGCCGGCAGTGCCGCCCATAGAGACCGGTAGTGCCGCCCTGGCATTTTGACCTTTGCTCGAAGTGATTTTTTACAAGCCTATTCACCCCCTCCCCCCTTCTAGGCTATTTACCCTTCTTAAGATCCTACAAATAACCACTTGAATGACTCAAAGGTCTCATCATACATTAGAGTAGCACCAAAAACCATTGTTTCTCTAAAATGATTGAACCCAACAAATACACCAAAAGGTCTACTCTCTCTATTTGTTCTAAAAGTAGTGTCAAAACTAACATCTCCAAAATTTACATAGTCAGTGAGCATTTTAGCATCAAACTAGAAAATATTTGCTATTTGTTCTTCTCGGTCCATTTGCAATGCATATTGGAAAGATGGGTTCTCAGCAATTTTGTCCTGAAAGTACATGCGCATGCTTCCTGCTTGACCATATGCCATCTCCCGTCGTCGTTGGCCTCGCAAATAATTCTTGTGATCACGGAGTGTATAACTCAGATTAAGGGTGCCACCAACTTGGATAGTGGCCAACTCATGTGCCAATTTGGGTCGAATTCCTGCATCATCAGCTGTCTCAATCTCAAAACCTTGTAAATCATAAATTTTCCTTTGAGACACCATCAAATGTGAGGTTTGTGGCAACTGAAGGATGTGATTGTGTTCTAAAACCAGATCAGTCACTTTATAATTTCTCTTCTCTCGATCTAGTACAAGACCCATGCGAACTGACAATCGGTTCTAATTTCAGCTCTTGACACTTTGTTAGATGACCTCTTTTATCTTGTACTCTATGACCCTCATTTGCACAAACATAACCTGCAGCATCTAACCTTTCCATCCGATTTTCTTTTGTTTGTATACCTTTTTCTAACTTCAAAGCCCTTTTGACCTCCATAGCTAACCCAAAACATCCATGCCTCATTTATATTACTGAATTCCATATCAACTTGAGGTAACAAACTATGAATAAAACCCTCTTTACAAATAAAATTAATGATGAGAAGGTATATCTACTGCTAAGTAAATAAAAAACTGAACAAGAAAAAGACTATTAGATCTCAAGACAAAAAGTAACGCACCTCTCATCTCCCATTTTGAAATATTAAGATTCAGTTTTGATGCCGCAATAAATTGATGTTTCCCTCAATTTTTCATCTCAATCATCCAGACTTTCCTTGAATCAAACCCAAAACAATCGGATGAGTTACAGGGAGGACAAAAACAACTAGATCAGAGAATGCTGGAACCTGATCACCTGAGCACGTAAGACGAACAATCGCCGACACCTGAGCACGCAGGACGACGAGATGGACGATAGCCTTGATGAACGATCGCTGGCACTTGAGTACGCAGGATGACGAGATGGACGATCGCCTTGTGCCTTACTCTAAACGGCTCGAGTAAAAAGACAACATGGATCGTAACCTCGCGCCAAAACAGCACAGGGCCGCGCCAAAAACAAAAAATTGAGCCGCACGAGCACAACGCCTCATTCTAGAAAAAGGCCGTGTCTTTGTGGGCCGAGGACCAGCAGGCTGGACGAGTGCCGGGTGACTCGCGTCTTGCCGTCCGATGGGAATGGACATCTGATTTGCCTAACTGCAGCCCTACGTCACTCGCGGTGAAGTCAGGCGATCTGAATCCGCCGGTGCTGGGCGCGATCCGCGACCGGTTCGAGTACTTCTACGGCCCCGGTGGCCGGACGGGTTCTTCACCTCCCGCGTGCGCGCGCATGGCTCCACCGTGGTGCGTCTCAACATGCCGCCGGGGCCCTTCGTGGCGCGGGACCCGCGCGTGGTGGCGCTCCTGGACGCCGCCTCCTTCCCGGTGCTCTTCGACACCTCGCTGGTGGACAAGACGGACCTGTTCACGGGCACCTTCATGCCTTCCACCGACCTCACCGGCGGCTACCGCGTGCTGTCGTACCTGGACCCCAGGGAGCCGAACCACGGGCCGCTCAAGACGCTGCTCTTCTACCTGCTGTCGCACCGGCGGCAGCACGTGATCCCCAGGTTCCGCGACGTCTACGGCGAGCTCTTCGGGCTCATGGAGAACGAGCTGGACAGGGCCGGCAAGGCTGACTTCGGTCACTACAACGACGCCGCCGCCTTCTCGTTCCTCTGCCAGGCGCTGCTGGGGCGCGACCCCCGCCGAGTCGGCGCTCCAGGGCGACGGGCCCAAGCTGATCACCAAGTGGGTGCTGTTCCAGCTCAGCCCGCTGCTCAGCCTCGGCCTGCCCAAACACGTCGAGGACTCGCTGCTCCACTCGTTCCGCCTCCCGCCGGCGCTGGTCAAGAAGGACTACGACCGCCTCGCCGACTTCTTCCGCGACGCCGCCAGGGGCGTGGTCGACGAGGGCGAGCGCCTCGGCATTACCCGGGAGGAGTCGGTGCACAACATCCTCTTCGCCATGTGCTTCAACTCCTTCGGCGGCATGAAGATCCTGTTCCCGTCGCTCGTCAAGTGGCTGGGCCGCGCCGGCGCGCGCACGCACGGCCGGATCGCGACGGAGGTGCGCGACGCCGTGCGCGCGCACGGCGCAGCAGCGGCGAGGTGAACATGAAGGCTCTGGCGGAGATGCCGCTGGTGAAGTCGGCCGTGTACGAGGAGCTGCGGATCGAGCCCCCCGTGGCGATGCAGTACGGCCGCGCCAAGCGGGACATGGTGGTGGAGAGCCACGACTACGGCTTCGAGGTGCGCGAGGGGGAGATGCTCTTCGGATACCAGCCCATGGCCACCAGGGACCCGCGCGTCTTCGCGCGCGCCGAGGAGTACGTGCCCGACAGGTTCCTCGGAGAGGACGGCGCGCAGCTGCTTCGCCACGTTGTCTGGTCCAACGGACCCGAGACGGCGTCGCCCACGCTGCAGGACAAGCAGTGCGCCGGCAAGGACTTCGTCGTGCTCATCGCGCGTCTACTCGTCGCAGAGCTCTTCCTCCGCTACGACTCCTTCGACGTCCAGGTCGGCGCCTCCGCGCTGGGCTCGTCGGTGACCATCACCTCGCTCAAGAAAGCCACCTTCTGAGCTCTGATCGACCGCCCGTCAAAGTCGCTGGAGCCGGGCACGGGGCACGTCCATTTTTTACCCTACTGTAGAGTAGAATATACCGCGGCGTCCTTGTCTGCCCCACCTCTCTCACTACTTTATTCTAGTGCTGTGCTACCGTGTGATCGTCAGGTATAACAAAATGTCTATTCTTAGTAAAAATGAGAGACCATTTTCCCCAGGGACCTTCGGTGTCTGGAGATTTGACGTCAGAAAAATTGCTAGCGATCTGAGGGAGACATGAACCTACTGTTCATGTTGCTTATCCATGACGGGATCCATCTATGGATCCACCTATGAAAAATGGTCTGAGATATAAAGTAGGTGGACAGTGATGGCAAAGTACAATGTTCATCGGCTGCTATTAATCAGGCGGATGGGCTTGCAATTTATTGGGACTAGATTAACGCCAAACCTACCTACATTTCATTCTCTTGGGATCTCCATGCTGGTGCCAGAAACTCATCTAGTCCTCTGTGTTGTCGCCGATCAGCAATCCATGGTCCATAGTCTGTTGTCGCCGATCTCCATAAAGTTCAGATTGCTTGTTTTGTCAGTTTTCAGACTCACCAGAAGCTACAACAGACCATGCCTTCGGTGTTCAAGCTCACTAGATGAAACTCTGCAGATGAATGCTCCATCACACTCAGTACGCACCGGTGGCTATGGTCAAAAGTTTTCAGCTGCACAAGTATGATCACACTCAATCCAATTATCAGGATCATCTCCTGACTTAGGCTTAAACTGCTCTGCAGCTAACCACTACAATTCACTTTCAGAACCCCAACCTGAAACCACAGCAGGATCAACCACTAAAATTTCAAAAGAGTTTTGAATGGCAAATGGCTCTATCTGAGAATTTGACTGGCTTGCATTTCAAGGATCGCACAACCAGTGCACCATTTATTCCATTTCGAATAACTGAAATAAGGAAAGAGAAAGGAAAAAAGAAAGATCTATTCTGTATACACAACTTTTTACCTAGAAGCATCAAAGAGATGCACACCAAGTTTCACTAATCTGCAGGTACTCCTACACAACAATGCTTTCTTCAAACTCTATGGGATCAGGGAAATTTTCCCGTGAAACCCTCTTGAATGAGAATGAATTCTCTTCGTCCTCATCACTTGCCTCGGTTCCCTGAGACTTTGCTGTATTTTTCCGAGAAAGTGCTTGCCCCGACGTTGGCATGAACTCCCAGCTGTGGTACTTGTTTCCATAGAAGGCAAAACGCCAAGAGCCCTGAGATGGGGTACTTCTGAGATGAGATGGATTGGATTGGAACTCTTCCTGCTCCCGCACCACCCTTAGTGGGTTCTCCAGTGCTTTCAAGATGTACCGAGCAAGTGGGCGCCTGGAGGGCTTTGGATTCAGGCATGTCTTCGCGACAATGGCCACTGCCCATACTTCCTCTAGGTGGTCTTCATCCACAACAAGGGTAGGATCTACAATACCCGAGACACCCTCCTTGTCATTGACATTGATGTAACCTAATGTTCTTGCTAACCACTCTTCTGAGTCTGCATCAGTTGAGCCACTCGCACCAAAGTTTCCGGTGATTAGCTCTAGTAGCACCTTCCCAAAACAGTAAACGTCGTATGAGCAGCTAGCTGGTGGACCTGTAAAGTGAGAGCCAGAGATCATAATGTCAACTTTATTTTGCACAACAAGCTCTTTTAGTTGCATGTATATATGTAGAGATTGAAAATATTGAACAAAAGAGAGCTGATGAGTGCTTTACACACCTGATATGTTATTGTCAAGGGACCTGCCAGAAAGAAACAAATACTACTGTCAGCAAAGGACCCTCGTATAGCATGTATAAATCTAAATAGAACTTAAAGATATAGAGTAGGTGTGTTGCTTGGCAGTACATTTTCTTAGGGGAAATGGTTGACGTTAACCTACCTTAAAGGAACACCAATATATGTAAGATAGGCAAAAGGCCAGGTGTTTAACCAGGGTGAAGTATCAACACATTATCCTACCATGAACTCTCTTAATTTTCACCGATGTCTAATGTCTTATCAATGTGGTTCAGAGACATAATATTATAATTTGCAAGTGTGATACTAAAAAACTGTTTATGAGGATTCTCTAGATAAGAATTAAGCTACACATTCTTGGTGGGAGGAACTTTGTAGCCACACTGGATTCTAGTCAGAAAATGCAGTACACGGTCTCCATTCTACAATTCCATGCACCTGATAGCACTATAGCCTTGTAGTTGTTGTTTTTTTTTTTTTTTTTTTTTTGCGAACACACTATGGCCTTGTAGTTGTAGTCTGTAGGTATATAAATGGAGCTAAAGCGTGACATCTTTTTGCATTGACCCAAAATTACTTGGCTTGCCTTTTGTGGTAACGCACTAATGCAGTTGCCAGGTTAATACCATTTAGGTAATCAGACGTACTAGTTTTTTCCTTTTAAAAGGAGCATGCTAATTAAATGAGTTCTGGGGAAAGAATGGCTCTACAACCATGCAGTCATGCAGATCTGAGGTCAATAAAAGCATATTATATTGTTTAGAAATCTCACCTCGATGATCTTAGAATCCTAGAAAAGAAACTCTGGCTTCCTGCACTTTGTTGAGTGCATATTTCACCCAGACTCCCAAGACGCACTTCAAATTTGTCATCAAGAAGCACACTGCTAGCTTGGATATCTCTATATTTACAATGAAGACATAAGTCGGAAATAATAATGCATGCACTAACAGTTATCAAGATACCAAAAGAACTTGAACGACTTGCAGATATTCAGAATTGCGTGTTTATCCCCATTTTTGAATGGAATGGCAGGAGCTCTGCCTTTCAATTAAGAAGAATAGAATTGGTCTGGTTTATAAGGAAAACCAGACCTGAAAACCTTACATAGGTCCAGATTAAAACACATAAAAAACCACAACACTGGAACACTTATTCCTGACGACTAACACACGTGTTTATCCCCATCGCTCATGGCATCTCGCCATGGTGTGATGTTGGACGTGTAATCCAAACTTCTAACTTCTTCTTAATGAAACACGTGCTATGCACGTTCTAGAAATTCAGAATTGCATGGCCAAAACTATATAAAATAGAAAGATAAGAAAACCAAGATGGGAAACTGCAATTAAAAATGACTGTCATCAAGCACACCAAAACTTAAATTACAAATGTAGAGTTTCTTAAAATGACTGGTGATACCATGAATAGACATGTTATAAAAACAATAACTTCAGTACCATGATAGGGACATGATACTTTTACTTTCACAAAACAATCAATCTATTTCATTGCCAAAATATGTTAGGGTTTATTGTTGACATGGAACCAACATTTAAGATTAAATGTATCAAGGTTTGTTTATTTTCAACTTTGAGATTTGATGTCCTCACATGTAAATGAAGGTTCAATGGAAGCCTGCACATGCTATTTTCCTTTAAGCTATGGTTCTTGGAAATACATAGTGTGCTAATTGATGCAGGACCACAAGGGACAATGTAGAGGACCCCCCACCCAAAATCAAAATGTGCAACTACTAATTATTTTAAATGTGCAAGTACCTTCTATCACTATCCCACTTGTCACCTCTTATGGAATTTAATTATTTAATAAATAGCAGGAATCTGTTGACTTTAGCTACGTGTAATTTCCACTACCTGTTCCATCATGTTAATTTTGAAAGCAGCCATATACTTTAATGCAACAAATTATTTTTCGAAACTACCATACATCAACTAACAGCTCATGGAATATATTAGCAAATGATTGAAGAAGAGAAGATTGCTTAGCATACCTGTGAACCAACGGAGGACTGCATTCGTCATGAAGGAAGCACAAGGCCTCAGCCACACCAATTGCAACCTTGAGCCTCGTTATCCAATCCAATGAGCGCAACCCCTGTTCAACTTCCACTGACTTCTTGTGCAGTGCAGTTGTGAGGTCACCTTTAGACATGTACTTGTAGACCAGCAATTCCTCCTCATCCTTAGCCAAATGGCCCAGCAATGGAACAATTCTCCCATGGCTATGCTTTGTAAGGAAACTCAACTCGCCCTGGCACTTCTTACTGCTCTTCAGATCAATCTTTTTGATGACAACTTGAAAGCCGCTCTCCAGGACACCATGGTACATGTCACCGGAGTGCCCATGCTTGACGAGGTTATCATCCCCAAGCCCCCTGCAGCATGGTGTAACTGCTCATAGGTGAATTCATCTGTGATAATAGGGAAGCCCTTAGGTGAACCACTGGCTCCGGGGGATGGCATGGGTGACATTGTGACGGGATTCACACTACTACTTCTCCGCCCAGACCGAATGCCCTCCTCAGTCTGCTCCACTCCTCTTCCTCTCGGTCTCCTTCTTCTTCTTCTCAACAAGCAAACCACCAGCGCACTAAGGCCAAGTATTGCAGAAGCTCCAAGGACCCCGGCCAATACTAACTTCCATTTGCCCCCTCTCTTGCTCGGTGACGGCATCAGCAGCACCTGTGGTGGCTGTGGCTCTGGCAATGGCGATGATGGCTTGGGGTCCAACGCTAGCCTCACCCCGTTCCTCGTGTAGAACGCCTCACAATCCCCACGGCTGCGCTGGCTTGCTGCACCAGACAAGCAGTTCATTCTGAAATCCGTTACACCGTCGGTCCCATTCTGAAACCCAGTTCCAAGCACCTGATCGAAGTAATTGTCCGAGACATCAACAACCCAGAACCTCTTCCTGAGGGACCCAGTGGCATCACCGATAGCGCCGTACAAGGAATTTCCAGAGGCGTTGAACAAAACTCCAGCTCCACCACTGCCAGAGAAGGACACGTTGGGCAGCGGGCCGGTGAGGTTGTTGTCTGAGAGATCGAGGACGCGGAGACCAGGGATTGAGAAGAGCGACGGCGGGATAGAGCCCGAGAGGCTGTTACCGGAGAGAACAAGGGTGGTCAGGTTCCCGGACACGCCGAGGTCGGTCGGGAGCTCGCCATCGACGCGCGCGGAGCGGAGGTCGACGACGGCGAGCGACGGTGGCAGGCCGCGGCCGAACCAGGACGGGATCCGGCCGGGGAGCGGGAACCCGGAGGCGTTGAACGCCTCGAGCGCGGTGAGCCCGCGGAGCTGGTCGACGGCGAAGGCCGCGCGCCGGGCGCCCGCGCGGGTGCGGCGGAGCCCGGAGAGGCGGAGCTCCGTGACGCGGCCGGCGCGGCAGGCGACGCCGGACCAGGAGGTGCAGGGGTCGGCCCTGGCGGGCCAGTCGCTGGCGCGCACGCCGAGCGACGCGCGCACGCCGTAGAGCGCGGCGACGTCCTGCCGCGCGAGCGCGAGCGCGGCCTGGGCGCCCGCGTGCAGGTGCAGCAGGAGGAGCACGGCGAGGCAGAAGACACCCGAGCGGCGGTGGGAGCAGCGAGGAAGCATGGGGAGGTGGTGGCGGGTGAGGGTGAGGCGGAGCGGAGTGGAGCGGTTGGGGTGTGAGCGCGTGCAGCGGGGCGGGGCATCATGGCGTGGCCATGGCTGGCAATGGCAATGGCAGTGGCAGCCGAGGTGGTGCGCGCAGGGTGGTCGCTTTTTGGGTTGGCCTGCCTGCCTATTTCGGCCCCGCCTCGCGGTCGTCGCTGGAGGCAGCAAGTTGACCACGGGGAACGCGGGTGCGCTACGAGTGGGAGTGGGAGAAAGGCCCCGGGCCCGCAGCGCCAGCGGCGGGCGATTGCAGATGCAGATGCAGATGCGTGGAGACTTGTCACTTCCGCTTCCGCGGGTGGCGGGCCCTGCACTGCAGTGGCGGCGCGAGTGGATTCTGACCCGAACGCGATTACGCGAGTGCTTTTGTGCAAGCTGTACTGTAAAGTGTACCATGGTTTCGCGTCGGTGACAAGTGGGTCCGTCGGAGAGCACGATTAGTAGATGGCCCTTTTCGCCCGTGCGTGTATGGAATGTTCTCACATGCCGTGTGGGTACAATACAATACAACGTGCATCATGTGTGGACGTGCGGTTTTGGATTACTAGTGGACTGAAAAAATGTTGATTAAGGTCATATTTATGAGTACTATTTTAGCAGTACTCTTCAGTAAATAAACATTATTTTTTTCTCTCAATAATTTCTTATAAGCATTCAAAATATAAAAGTTTAATTTCAGTGAAACAAACAGATCTAAGTGGAAGGACACGACTTTCTTTATTGGAATGTTAATTAAGAGAAAAGAGCAAAATACGGTAGTGGGTAGTGGGTCCATGACTACAGGCAAGTGAACACTGAGAAGACTGGAACTTGTAAAATGTCTCTAGAGCGTGAACTGTACATCCCTTTTAGGCTTTTACGTAAGAGACGAAAATCTACTCAAATAATAGAAGGAGTCAACCAGTCAAAGCTGCTTGTTCGTGAGAAAACTGCTTGTTCGATAAATGACAAGTGCTTGTGGAATACGGAGTAACTGGGAGAAGAAGCTGACAGACGATGCTCCAGTGCCGCCAAGTTTCTTTCTACTAATTTCTTGGGCTGTTTTGTAGTCTACTCCGTACTCCGTATGCATCCTTTCAGCTGCCGGTTGATGCGTGAATGATTTGATGCGTCGTGTCGGCGAATGATCCATGCTGCCGACTGGGCGGCCGCCGGGTCCAAGTCTCCGTTGTGTCGTTTGGGTCTTGTAGAACGATAGCTGATGATGACTTATTCCAGATTGTGACAAGCTAGCCAGGTACAAAGTTCAGTCATGCACGCTGCTAAAGAGATGACCTTATCTTAAACTAGCTAAGTTCAGATTCCATACTAAGGGCATATTTGGTACAGCTATATTTTACTAGTGAAGTTTTTTTTAGAAAATAGTTTCATGAGCAACTCTTTAGATGAAGCTGAGTTATTTTGAAAAAAGTGTTTGACAAAACAACTTCACCAACAACTTTATGCATAGATATGAGAGAGAAAGGGGAGAGAAATTTGTGATAAGCTACTATTTTCAGCTTCACCTAACTTCAAATGTTTATGAGAAGGGAAAAAACAGCTTTATAGGTAAAACTGTTATAAGTTTTATGAGCTTGTTCGGTTAATCATGGATGAGTGTCTCGAACGATTCACGGTTGGAATGCTTCACTAATTATCATAATATCGATAAGATAGAATAATTTCTATTTGTTTTATTCTGGAATAACCAAACACATCCTAAGATATTGTTTGTGTTGGAATTTATATGGACTTGACCCAATAACAAATTCAGAAATTTCTAATAAATCTTAAAGTCCCATGCATGAAAGCAAAGTGGATGTGGGAACTATTTAGTACCACCTTACTTGTGGAAGTGGAGGTATTGGTTGGACCGGACTATATAACTAGACTATCGATCACGCCAATAAATCATAAAAATTAAGAGCTAGAGTTTCTATCTCTTCTCGCTGTTGCGCCACCATAACTACTCCAGTCCGATCGTCGGCGTACATCGGCGACCGGGCGAGCAGGTCTCCGGAACTCTCGTCTTCATGATCCTGCAGCGGGAGAAGGCGAATAAGGTTTTTGGAAAGTGCTCTTCGCGCGATTGCTCTCAATCTTCACGACGGGTCGTCTTCCGTCCAAGTCAGGCGGTGCTACGTCTCGACGTATTCGTCGTCAGCTGAACCGAAGTCTACCGCCGCCGCTGATCGACATCGACATCATCTTTAACAACCTGAACGTTGCTCCATCGACACCTGCATCTTCGTCGTCTTCACCGCAATCTACTACTTCTACAACTAATAGGTATAAACCTCGTGATCTAATTTTATCGTTCATATTGTCCAATCTATCTAGTATACAAGCCATGTTTATGCTAGTTAACTTGAACATGCTATGTGATATGTGGTTTAATCATACTTGTGACACCATTAATGATAATTCAAGTGTTTGGCATTCTCGTTTATGTCATGTGAATTTTGGCTTGATGTCGCGTTTATCTAGCTTGAGTTTAATTCCAGATTTCACTATTGCCAAAGGCTTTAAGTGTCATAGTTGTGTGCAATCAAAGCAACCTCGAAAGCCTCATAAGGCAGCGGAGGAGAGAAACTTGGCGCCTCTTGAACTCATACATTCTGATCTTTGCGAGATGAATGGTGTGTTGACAAAACGTGGAAAGAAATATTTCATGACTTTAATTGATGATGCAACTAGATTTTGCTATGTTTACTTGCTAAAAAATAAAGATGAATCGCTAGACTACTTTAAAATCTATAAGGCTAAAGTTGAAAATCAGTTAGAGAGAAAGATTAAACATCTAAGGTCTGATCGTGGTGGTGAATATTTTTCTATACTATTTGATGAGTTATGTGTGGAACATGACATTATTCATGAGAGGACAGCTCCCTATTCACCCGAATCAAACGGGATTGCCGAGAGGAAAAACCGCACGTTGACTGACTTGGTGAACGCCATGTTAGACACTGTTGGACTATCTAAGACATGGTAGGGGGAAGCTTTATTGACTGCGAGTCATGTCCTGAATAGAATTCCAAACATAAATAAAGAAACAACTCCATATGAGATATGGGTTGGTAGAAAACCATCACTTTCATACTTGCGCACGTGGGGATGTTTGGCAAAAGTCAATGTTCCAATTTCTAAGAAGCGTAAGCTTGGGCCGAAGACTGTGGACTGTGTCTTTCTAGGATATGCTCACCATAGCATTGCTTATAGATTTTTAGTAGTAAAATCTGAAGTTCTTGATATGCATGTAGATACAATCTTTGAATCTCGTGATGCTGTATTTTTTGAGAATATATTTCCTATGAAAGATATGCATAGCAATGCTAAATTTTCTACTAAATTAGCCCATGTTTTTACTATACCTATCGAGCATCCTGTTGAGTCTTTTGAACAACCACTTGAAGAAGTCTTAGAGGAGGATGACAATGAAGTTCCTGTGAGGAACAAGAGACAAAGGATTGCAAAATCTTTTGGTGATGATTTCATTGTGTACCTTGTGGACGATACTCCCACTTCTATCACAGAGGCATATGCATCACCAGATGCAGATGATTGGAAAGAAGTTGTTCGTAGCGAGATAGACTCAATTCTTTCTAATGGAACTTGGGAGTTATCTGAATTGTCATTTGGTTCTAAACCCATTGGTTGTAAGTGGGTGTTCAAGAAGAAGCTGAGACCTGATGGTACTATTGATAAGTACAAGGCCCGACTTGTGGCTAAGGGTTATACTCAAAAGGAAGGCGATGATTTCTTTGATACTTATTCACCTGTTGCTAGAATGACCACTATTCGAGTTCTACTTTCCCTCGCTACCTCATATGGTCTTCTCGTTCATCAAATGGACGTGAAGACAACTTTTCTTAATGGAGAGTTGGATGAGGAGATTTATATGGATCAGCCTGATGGGTTTGTAGTAAAAGGTGAAGAGCAAAAGGTGTGTAAGTTATTAAAATCGTTGTATGGTTTGAAACAAGCACCTAAACAATGGCATGAGAAGTTTGACACTACTTTAACTAGTGCGGACTTTGCTGTTAATGAGGCTGATAGGTGTGTGCACTATCGACATGGTGAGGGCCAATCTGTTATTCTATGCTTATATGTTGATGATATTTTAATCTTTGGAACAAATATTGATGTCATAAATGAAGTCAAGTCTTTTCTGTCAAAGAGTTTTGACATGAAAGATTTAGGAGAAGCTGATGTAATTCTAAACATTAAGCTGATTAAGGAAGAGAGTGGGATTACTTTGTCGCAATCACACTATGTTGAGAAGCTTTTAAGCCGATTTGGCTTTATGGATAGCAAGCCTTCTCCAACACCTTATGATCCTAGTGTGACACTAAGAAAGAACAAAAAGAGTGCTAAAGATCAGTTGAGATATTCTCAAATTGTCGGTTCACTCATGTATCTAGCTAGCGCAACCAGACCCGATATCTCTTTTGTTGTGTGCAAATTGAGTAGGTACATGTCCAACTCGGGTGATAATCATTGGAATGTACTTAAAAGGGTCTTGCGCTATCTTAAAGGTACAATGAGTTTTGGGATTCACTATTCTGGGCACCCAGTTGTGCTGGAGGGATATAGTGATGCGAACTGGATTTCTGATATTGATCAAATCTATGCCACTAGTGGGTATGTTTTTACTCTTGGAGGTGGCACAGTATCATAGAGGTCTTGTAAACAGACTATTTTGACTAAGTCAACCATGGAAGCAGAACTTACTGCTTTAGATATAACATCTGCAGAGGCAGAGTGGCTGCGTGAGCTCTTGTGTGACCTGCCAGTGGTTGAAAAACCAATACCGACTATCCTTATGAACTGTGATAATCAAACAGTGATCACTAAAGTGAATAGTGCAAAGGATAATGCGAAGTCAACAAGACGTTTGAAGTCTGTCACGAAGCTGAGAAATTCCGGAATAATAACTGTGGCTTATGTCCAAACCGACAAAAACCTGACAGATCCCTCTACTAAAGGGCTATCACGGAATGTGATGAAATTGCATCAAGGGAGATGGGTATGAGACCCATGTGAGTTTGCAGTAGTAGTAACCCAACCTTTTTGATCGGAGATCCCGTGACTAAGGATCTGGGAAGAACAAGCTATTGATAAACTGAGGAGAGTATAACTATAAACCCTCTCTAAGTGAAGATGCAAATACTCTCAAAAGCAATGAGGCACTGTATGGTAGGTTGGCTAAATGCCTTAATATGTTCTATTGGCTTTCATTAGCGAAGATGTTGTCCTACAGAGCATTCTTGAAAGAACATACCTATATGAGTTTGACTGTTAAAACGTCGCAGTCTATGAGACTTGGGTAGTCTCTAGTAAACTCATTAAGAGACCACAAAGTACAACGTATATGCTCAACTCACGGAGTAAGGCTATTGGTGGTCAGGTACTAGTTTGGCTTTGGGTAAAGCTCATTCGCACAAAACTTACAATTCAAGGCGTAGTCCATTGTTCAAGTTGTGGATGAGTGTAACTTGAGGTTCTAGGCGGAAGTTCAACTTCACAGTCTCTGCCGAAACACTGGTATATCAAACAGGAGCGAGAACAGACAAATCTCTAAATGGGTATTTGAGATCTGGTGGGGGATTGTTGGAATTTATATGGGCTTGACCCAATAACAAATTCAGAAATTCCTAATAAATCTCAAAGGCCCATGCATGAAAGCAAGAGGGGGTGTGAGAACTATTTAGTACCACCTTGCTTGTGGAAGTGGAGGTATTGGTTGGACCGGACTATATAACTAGACTATCGGTCACGCCAATAAATCATAAAAATTAAGAGCTAGAGTTTCTACCTCTTCTCGCTGTTGCGTCACCATAGCTACTCCAGTCCAATCATCGGCGTGCATCGGTGACCGGGCGAGCAGGTCTCTGGAACTCTCGTCTTCGTGATCCTACAGCAGGAGAAGGCGAATAAGGTTTTTGGGAAACGCTCTTCGCGCGACTGCTCCCAATCTTCACGACGGGTCGTCTTCCGTCCAAGTCAGGCGGTGCTACATCCCGACGTATTCGTCGTCAGCTGAACCGAAGTCTACCGTCGCCGCAGATCGACATCGACGACATCGACATCATCTTTAACAACCTAAACGTTGTTCCATCGACACCTGCATCTTCGTCGTCTTCACCGTAATCTACTACTTCTACAACTAGTAGGTATAAACCTCGTGATCTAATCTTATCGTTCATATTGTCCAATCTATCTAGTATACAAGCCATGTTTATGCTAGTTAACTTGAACATGTTATGTGATATGTGGTTTAATCATGTTAGTATGTAGTACATGTTTATTTTAGTTCTTCAATCTGTCATGATTTATATTTTGGTATTAATCTGAAAATTGTCATATATTTCAACAGTTTGGATGTATATGTATCTTCTTTAAACCACATATGTTGAAATGGATTTAAGTATAACTTAATTTAATTGTATTTAAATCCACTTTAATATATATAGATTAAAGTAAATACATGGACATCCAAATAAGCACTAAGTGGTCTCCATTCACATCATTAGGAGATGCCACAAGTTCAGTTGATCAAAATTAGAATTCGATCAATCCTGTCCTCGCAAAACTGATAATCATAGTAGGCAATTCTAGACTGCATGTGAGCATGTCACTTCCGTGAATGCATGCATGTCCCATTCAACAAATATACTAGAGCTCATCAAATGCTCCCGAAAAGAAGTTCCTCTGTTCATAATTACAAGTTACTATAACAAAATGTTATATACAACCTAGTAAAGCCAAAATGACTAATAAATTAAAAAAAGGAGAGTATTTTAGTGGGTTTGATGGAGTCGGACTAAAGATTAATCATATATCAAGTAAGATCCATTTGGAATGGAAGGATTTTGTATAAATGGTACAAAAAAAATTCACAGGGAAACCACAGAAAACAGAAAACTTTTTGCATTCCAAAAGGGGTCATTAGTACGTGGCTGAAAATTCCGATCATTGACTAATCTTTCTCTAGAACAAAGCTTTCACTCCCATTGATATGCTGTAGAAAAACACCCAAGCAGCACTCTGTTTTTCCACAAAATACATTATCGTTGGGCTGGTTTGAGGCTAATATAAGCTCGTTAGTCGTTAGCCACGGTTAACCCGGCATGCCCAAAGGTACTCGACAATATGGGTACCGCTACCGCAGCAGCAGTCCAGCAAGTCACGTCGCGGCGGCTCCGCTACGGACCATCGAACCAATCACTCAATCGGTACTGCAGACCGGCGACTGCGGGTTCCCTTTCAGGCGACTACGGTATAGTAGATATGATCGATGTGGCCTATGGTGTGGGCGTCGTGGACTCGTGGGTTAGTCAAGCACTGATCAAGCTTGCTAGGACGGGAAAAAAAACCCTATCATGTTCTGTTCGTACGGAGTTGCCTATCACGTTCGTCGGGCTGCTGGTTCAGTCGTTCAATCTAATCACGCGTCCTCTTCTCCGGAGCTCGGGCGATTGCCTTTTTTCAGCGAGGCGCGCGCGAGATGCTCCGTTGTCCATCCCTAACCCCGATGGCGCGCGACGATGACGATGTTCGCTGGACCGGCCAGTTTAGGCGATACGCACGCACGGACGTTCGGGCGCGTGGCGTGCGAACACATACGAGCCCATGCGGTGGAACAGCGTTTGTGCGGCCTACACCGTAGAATGGATGTATTATGTATAGACAATAGTCTTATATGTACAAAAATATGTGATAATTTAAACATAATACTCCGTGAACGACGTGAACGATGATTTAATTAGAATGGAGTACATATCTAAGTGCACACCAGAGAAGTGGAAACGACGTGAACGATGATTTAATTTATACCGTTTTGTATTAAGTCTTCTCCGTCACCTATAAAAGGTGAATAAGCAATGCAAGCAGTGCTCTTTTTTTTTTTTGAGAGTCAAGCAGTGCTCTTCTGACACAGCGAGTCATTAAGGATCAACGTGATGTTTGGTTCATTCCAACTTTCCAAGGTGACACAGATGTTAATGAAATTACTTCTAATCTTCTCTTTTGCCATAACGTCCGCAGGTTCAATATTTATGTTTGCTTCACCAGCTTGCCAACCAAACTGCTTCCTAGAATTAACCTATATATATATATAATATATATATATATATATATATATATATATATATATATATATATATATATATATATATATATATATATATATATATATATATATATGAATTGACGATGGACTGCAAATGTTTTTCTTTTTTCTTTTTGAGATTACAACTGGGGGTTTTTAGAGTGAGAAATTATAGTCACGGGGTTACAAAATGCATATCCCGAGAAAAAGGCATAGAAATTTTCAGCTTTTGTCGTTTTCTTCGGGACGACCAACAAGCTCAGCACACAACAATTTTTGGATCTTCCGTTCGACTGTTCCAGGCTTCCAGCCCGCAGCCTGCTGGGCCGCTTGAGCGCCGTGGAGGCAGGAGGAGGGAGAAACGGATCCCACATCCAAAGGCCCAGACAGTGAAGAAGGGGAAAGGGAACCATCAGTTGGGCCCTATGGCCCGTTTGGTAGGGATTCAAATTTCGTTAAAAAGATTTTAGATTTACATTCTCCTATAAGAAATATTTTAGATGACAAATTAGAATCACTAGACTATTTAGATGCATAATCTTTTTAATATGAATCTATGCTTTCATCAATTCACATTAATAGATAGAAAATTTTAATATATATTTTTTAAAAAAACATTAATGTATCTTGCAAATTGCACCAAACTTGATATTGCATTTGGAGTGAATTTGCTAGCTTGACATAGTGCAAACCCAACCATAATACATTGGGTAGGCGTTAAGATAATACTTAGATATCTAAATAGCACCCAAGATCTCGGTCTATATTTCCCAAAGAATTAGGACCTAAGATTGATTGTCTATACATATGCTAGATATTTGTCTGATCCGCATAATGCAAGATCTCAAACTGGTTGTGTTTCTCTGTGGTGGTACTGATATATCCTAGACATCTTGCAAACAAATCTTGGTAGCACCATCTACAAAACCACTCAAAGATTATTGCGCTATAGGAAGCCGCACGTGAATGTGTTTGGCTACGGCAGATGACTAACCATATCCAGAAGTCGTGTGGTATTAGTAATGTTAATACCCCTGTTGGCACAAATTATGATCATCTTTTACATAGCTAAAATGTTGCCACCAACCCAAGGATCAAGGATAAACAAACACATCATGAGCAATTTTTATCAAATAACTAGTTCCACATGTCCATGAGTGTTTGAGTGCAGGAATGAACAAATGAAGCAAATGAGAGCCGGTAGGACCCACATAGGGGGTCGGCCGACCACCCTATGAGCCCACCAGGCTCTCCACTCTCGGCCATGATCCAAGAGAGACACTCTAGAGTGAAATCCATCCATTGGATCACTATGTGTTTCCTCTCAACGGCTCACAAGAATAGCACATGAATTAATGGGCCCACACCAAGGAGATAAACGTGACAACTACCTTAGAACCAACAATTAGCATCAATGACAAGCGGGGCCAGCATCAGGACAACAAAGGTGGGCCAGAACTCCCAGGGGGGGTCGGCCGACCTCTACTTGGGCCCACAAGGCCCCCATTTGGTCCCTGACCAGTGGGTCCACTTCCAGGAGGTCAGAGGGGGGCCCACCTGCCATAGGGCAGTCGGCCGACCGCCTCTATAGGTCGGTTGGCTCCCCCCAACCGCCATACCACTCCACACATGGTGGAAATCACAACCATCCACTCCTTGGTCGGTTCTAAGGCGGTTTGATCCAACGGTGGAGGATGGGAGGCCCTGGATCACTGACGTGGCGCTGGATGAGCCCCTACTCCACCCCCTACTATAAATAGAGGGCCATACCCCCCTCTCTAAACATGAAGAAGAAGTCTACAAGCTATATTCCTTAGATTGTTCTAGGAGTTAGTCTAGTGTGGGAGTTAGAGTTGAGTCGAGCTGTGCTCGGGATTTTCGGAGTTGTCTTTTGGAGAGTCTGGTATAGCTCTTGTATCTTTCCTTCTTTGTAAGACTTTATCTTTATCAATATATATATCTTTCTCTTTACTTTACTTAGTATTTACTTTGAGCATTTCTATACTAGATATAGTCTTGTTGTATGCTTTTGCTCTTTAATAGTCTTTATATCCATAGTCTGTGATCCTTGTGACCTTTCCCGTATGCGATTATTGCATGTCATAGGGTGCTTTGATTATAGATCGTAGTCAAAGTAGTAAGTTGTGTGTAAGCGTGATGCTTATACATCATCTTATCCTTGGTTATTGGTTGCTGCACGGATTGTTTGTGGTAGCTAGCAAGAGGTGACAGTCTTGTCTAGCCGTTGTATTCCACCACGTGTTTATAGGCAAGTTCTTAAAAGGTAAGGCCCCCGTAAGAAGAGGGCGTGGTCCGGTAGGAGTTTTGTCCTCCTACTGATCTATCCCCTCGCCTAGCATACTTGTATTGAAGAGGCAAACTATAGTGTTTAGACTAGTTAATTAGCTAAGTATATTGAAGTAGAGTGAAGTACATAGGAGTCTCTTTACTCTTCTCGTTGTCCTCCCACCTAGCTAGTCTTTCTAGTCCATTTTAAGTATCCTTTACCGTAGCTTCTTTATTTCATCAACCCCTTCCTATCACATATATTATTGGGTATATGCCCTAGAGGTAATCATAGAGATGATTGTATTTCCTTGTATCCATGACATGTTATGAGTTCAATGAATATCCATTAAAGACAACTTGTATCGATAAACAATTATGTGAATTGTTTGTGAAACTCATTTACTTGTATGGTTATTCTAAAGTTGTCTCTGATTGGAGTTCGTGCTAGAATGTGTATGAATATTAGATCAACACATTATTAGTTGATGACTATGTTTCACAAGTCATGGACATGAGATGTCAAACTAATAATGTGGGCACATGTAGGACATGGTGCTGGACAGACCCGATATGAGATTGTCTCTATACACATCGTGTACGTTATGTCCTTAGACCTGAGATTGTCGTATGTACTCAAGATGTGAAATGACCTAACCTAGGACTACCAAACGCTACTCCGTGACTGGGTAGTTATAAAGGTAGCTTTCGGGTTTGTCAGGAAACATGCTGTGAGACATAGTCAATCAAGATGAAATTTGTCACTCTCCATATGAGAGAGATATCACTGGATCACTCAAATGATTAGATCATGAAATGCATGGCCGTGCTTGGGTTAAGTGTTAATCCACGAGTTGAACCAAATATCATGAGACAAAGGAATAACATGCATATTGAATTGTGGTGGTTCGTCTGATATGATCATAGCGTATGCATAGGAGTTGACACGCCTTGCTAGATACTTAGGCCATGTATATGTGTGCGTGAGCCCATAGGGTCGCACGCTTAAGGGGCTGGAAGCCTAATTCGGGTTGGATCCGAATTAGACTAGGTTTAGGGTTGCTAATGGGCCTCCAACGTGAGAGCTCATTAGGACGCCTATATAAGCAAGGGGTGGGCGCGGGGTGAGATACTCACGTCCTTTTGGCAACCGCTGTCGCCCTCCCCACGTTCGCGTCTAGTACTCCTCGCGGACCTAGCAGTCCGGAGGCGTGACGCTTCTTCCCTGCACGTGTGGGATTCCTCGGAGGTGCTGCATCTGGAGCACAAGGACGAACCGCGAGTAGGAGACGTTGAGACGGACGACCTCGCAACTGCATGGCACTGCTGCGACGCGCACGACTACACCAAGTCGCTTCCGCTGCACCTGCGCGTCTAGTGGTAACCCCGTGATCTATAACTAGCACTAATTCCTTGTTTATGGGGTAGAAAAAATTTGTTTTCCGGCTAGCGTAACAACCTCATAACCCTACATATATCATTTACCCCTCTATACTAGTTGGTACTAAGTTGAGGTGCTCTCTAGGATTTCTCTCTAATTATCATTTCTAGCAAGGCTTTCCTTTGGGATAATATAAATTACGATACCTTGGAATACTCCTAGGTGAAGTGCTACAACAGTATAATCTGTGCGCTTGCGGATTTATCCAATAGTCATAAGAAATACCAACAACCCCGACCATTATTTATGATGATAATGCAGCATGTGTTGCACAAATGCAAACGGGCTATATTAAGAGTAATATGAATAAGCATTTATCTCCTAAAATTTACTATACTCATGAACTCCAGAAGCAGACTGAGATAAATATCTTGAAAGTCCAGTCATGTGACAATGTAGCAGATTTGTTCACTAAGTCTTTACCAGCTACTGCATTCAGAAAATGTATTCATGATATTGGTATTAGACGACGGAAAGATTTGCAAAGTTCAGGGGAGATCGCCCCCGAATTGCCCTTGAAAACGGGTCTAGAAGATCCTAAAGATTATAAAATGTCTTTAAGACAACCGTTGTACTCTTTTTTCCATAAATGAATTTTCCAGAAGTTTCTCATAATAGTTTTTAATAAGGCAACAAGTGCAATACATCTAGCAACACTATGTTCTCTTTCTCAATATTTTTCCCACTGGGTTTTAGGAGTTTTAATGAGCCATGAGTTGATCGTGATATTCTTCTAAGGGGGAGTGTTGGGAAACAATAACCCTAAGAGATAATTATATGCTCATACCAAATATACCCCTGAAGGGTTAAGACTATATAAAGGAACATGTACCCATCTATAATGAATAAGAGAGAATACAAGTTCCACAATATTGACTCTCATTTGTTCATCTGTTGTGCTATTGGGAAGGGAGAGGTGAGATTATCTACATCTTCTTCACGTCTTATCTGCTGCGGGTTGGGAAGGGAACTAGATCAAGTATCTGTAGTAGCTCCGTTGTTTAACAGTACTATAGTACGCCCTGGGTTATTGTCTCGACCGTAGTAAGAGTATGTACGTATTGTACGTGTGTTGCATCCTTGGTTCACGATTTTGTGGCCAGTACTCAAATAAATGAATTTCTACGATAGAGTATTATAAAGTTGAATAACTTTATAATTAGTGGATTTTAATTTCTAGTGGAAAAATACATGGTCCTTAGGTTAGCAAAATAAAAATGTTCGAGCAGTGAGGTGAAGTTCTATATATTGTTACTACTAACTTTTAGTCATACATGCAGATAAAATATATAGGAATACTATAATATGCTGAAGTTGTAAGTTGTATTATCCATTTCTATGACCATGGGTCGTAGCCCCGATCAAAAGATCCAGAAAATGTCAGTCTTAAACAAAAAGGCTCCCAACTTTGAGTAGCTCTAGCCTCCCCTCCTATCACTACGACCAGGGTTTGAAGTATCCGATCAAAAGAAAATGTCAGTCCTAAACAAAAAGGGTCACAACTTTGAGTAGCTCCAGCCTCCCCTCTGCTTGGAGGCCTCTCATAACGCTGTGTAGAAACATCGGGAATACCATGTATAGCAGTATTGCGATATCAGCTCGAGTGAACTCCTGTGTCGCTACACCGGTGAAGTTGTCCACCGTCACTACATCCTCCATTGCTTTGAGACATTGCGAATGAACCGAGGTACTTTTGTTGTACTACGACTAGAGAAGTATCGTAGAGCTTTACGAGCTTGCGCCAACGATACTGCGTAAACAACAACATGAGTTTAGTAAGATTAGAGGGGAGTGGGACTCAGTGCTAGTTGTGTGATAAACGACTGTAAAAACGGAATAACGATGTACCTACAATTTTGTGAAATATCATGCCAATCAGGAGGAAATGCCATTCCATTTCGGATGTTGAGCAAACTAGAGTAGTCCAATATATGCAAAATGTATGTCAGTTCATTGTAGATCCGTAAATTGAGACCCAATCGGTTCTCAACCGGAACCGGGCTCGGGTGATTCACAATCAATGACATCATCTCTTAACCTTCAATCTCTATTACCAAGAACAATCCCAGGGATACCTCCTCCGGAATCTAACAACCTTTGAGTATGTCATTCCAGAATACTTGAGCAAATTGTTTCATATTTCCGTTGACGCTTTGTTTCCTAGCAGATTCCTTCTCCGTGAAGTCAATCAAACTATTCTGATAGACAACTCTACTCATGAAGGTTCGCCTGTGGTGGTATCCAACACAAAGTTGTATGCATAGAGCTTGTAAAAGGATAACCCCTTCTTGATCATTGTGTCACAAATAACAGCGCGTGCCCTCATTAAGACTTGCGCTTTTCGCGCCAACATACTGTATTCATTGAGTGGGTGTGTGTGGATTTGTCATCCATCTACTTAAAGCTATGGACGAGGTACGTCTTTGACAACCCTACGCAATGGTTCCTTAGCGCCTTGAATTGGAGTTGCACGGGGTCTACCACGCCGGCTCAGACAATCGAATCATGTTGGACGAATTGTCTCAGGCTCACTGCAATCTTCTTGACTTCCGTCGCCATCCTCCAAATGCTCCTGCGGCAGGGAAGAAAGAAAACATGGGGACCAATGAAGAATCATGGCCCCATTGGTTTAGGCGATTAACGACAATGCTAGATCATTATGCCTAACGTGTATTTTGCAGAGGCAATCTCGATTAAGTTAGGTCATGAGTGATGCTAGATGAATGAGCTTTATGGATGAGTAGTGGCAATCTCCCCCTTGATCAGTGAAGGTTTCAGTGCATTTGTGAGCTCCGGACCAGGGAAAATGGTTCGACGGACCCAACCCTAGAGTGGTCTGACGGTGCGTAGAAAAGGGAAAAAGCACAAAACGACTAGTTGGAGAGGTGGAGACTATATATAGTTGCTCATCTCGTCCAAGTTAGCCCTCTTGGCCATTGTTTCAGCTAAAGGAAGCTTGATAAAGTTCTTGGAGAGCCAAGGGCCTAGTGAGAAAGAGATTTGAGAGATCCTAAGCTTGTTCTTCATCCCTAGGGTGATTAGGAGTGACATGTGTGCATCCATCCACCTTCCTAGCCTTGAGTGGGTCAAGTGAAGGTCTTGTGCTTATTACTCTTGGTGATCGATAGCACCTAGACGGTTTGGTGGTGATCGGAGGAAGGTGATCGCCAGAATATTGTTGGCGGCCCTTCTCCAACTTCGTGTGATCAGTTGTGGGCGATTCACCGAGCCGGAGCGGCGAAGAATCAGCTCGTAGAGAGCACTCGGTCCTTGCGCGGATCGAGGGGGAGATATACCTTGCGAGGTGCTCCAACGAGGACTAGGGGGGAGTGTCGACTCCTCGATACCTCGGGAAAACATCGCGTGTCAACTTGATCTCTATCCATAGCTCTTTACTTTCCCGCATTTACATTCCGCTCTTGTTCTTACCTTTCCACTAGAATTGTGTAGGTTGTTCTTTCAATTATATGCCTTGCTACCGTTTTCTAGTTAGGATACACATTCTATAGGCACTAGGGGGTGATTGACATTGTTAGGCTTTTACATTTTGTCTTAGAAATTTAAAAGAAGCCCAATTCACCCCCCCCTCTTGGGCATCTTGATCCTTTCAACCAATGTTTCTGCCAAATCACTTCATCGTCTATTGGGTTAATTATCCAATCCAAACACTACTAGTAAGAATACCATGAAACACTAATCGAAATTAGAGGACATAACACCAATGCAACAGACCTTTCGCCAAAATCCATAATTACTAAACTTTTATTAGAATAAAGATGGGCACAAATTTTAAGCACACAAACAATCTATTTGCACATTTAATTATGTTTCTTTGTACTATTTTGCTAGCAGGCTCGAACTCTCCCACTACACAACAGATGGTTCAAGAACTTGTAGAGCTCCTATATGTACATGCAGTTTCAAAAGTCCAATCTATATCACCAAAACAATGTTCGCCCAATGAACCATGCACATCAACCTTTCTATCTCCATAAAGGAGAATTCATCAAACTTGTCCGATCGCTAACAATGTCAGACTGAAATCCCTCCAACATGGTTAGAAAAGGGGCATTTGGCAGTTTATACATATCTTTCCTGCATACGAAGCACAATAGTCAGTATCCATGACAACTTTAGGAATGTGCAACTGGCATGCAAGGTGATCCATCGGAAAGGCACACCATGTATGCTTTTGAAGATCGATATTGCGAAAGCCTTCGATGCAGTGGCTTGGCCATTCCTCTTAGAACTCCTTCAACACATGGGTTTTGGCCGTCGATTCCAGAAGTGGATCTCGACTCTTTTATCAACCTCCAACACGAAAATCATGCTGAATGAGAAGCCTGGTAGGCGTATATGCCACGCAAGAGGCCTGCGGCAAGGTGATACGCTATCACCAATGCTCTTCGTGCTGGTTATGGAGGTCCTGAATCGTTTTGTGGGTTGGTTGGAGTCCAGAGGATTGCAGTCGCCAATACCTGGGCTGGTTGGTCAGCGCGTGAACCTGTATGTAGATGACTTGGTGCTTTTCATTTCGCCCTCAGAAGCTGACCTCACTGCTGTACGTGCAGCCCTCGACATCTTCAGGTTGGTGTCAGGTTTGATTGCCAATCTTGACAAGAGCTGCGATTCCCATACGATGTAGAGTTGATGACGCCACCTTGGTGCAAGAGATTCTTGCTTGTCGTATGGAAGCGTTTCTCTGTCGTTACCTTGGCATCCCCCTTTCAATCTTCCGCCTTCGGAGAGCGGATGAGCAACCTTTAATTGACAAAGTGGCGGCAAGGATTCCTGCTTGGAAAGGTAATCTGCTCAACGTTGCGGGCAAAACGACGCTGGTCAAAGCTATGCACTCAGCGATCCCGATTCACACGTCGGTAACGCTATGCTTGTCACCTTGGGCATTGTACGCCATTGACAAGCTTCAACGTGGTTTCATCTAGGGCGGGACGGACAAGGTAACTGGGGGCGCTGCAAGGTCGCTTGGTCGACTGTCTGCTGACCAAAAGCTTGGTGGGCTGGGTGTCTCTGATCTCCGGCGTACTGGTGTTGCGCTAAGAGCAAGATGGGTAGGGAAGGAGCGACAACAAGGCCTTCACCCGCAGACTAATGAACGCGTTGTGCTAGGCCACTTTCAGTCAGCAACAACCTTCAACCTTGGTAATGGCGAGTCAATTTTCTTCTGGATGGATAGGTGGCTATCGGGGGAGAGTTTCCAATCTTTAGCGCCTACTATATTTGCTACTGTCAAACCAATGAAGCGCAAGATCACCATGGCGGAAGCCATGGTCAACAACGAATGGGCGTGACATATCTCCGGTCCGGTAACTATGCAGATAGCAGTGGAAGTGACCACCATCTGTGATCGGCTGGATGAGGTGCTTCTCACTAAACACTCGGACACCTTCGTCTAGCGTTTCTCGGTGGACCAATGTTACTCGGTAGCTTCAGCCTTTGCAGCAATTCACTTTGGCTCAACGCAGATGCTTGGGGTTCGGCTGATTAGGATGACCCAGGCGCCACCTAGTGTTCGCTTCTTCTTCTGACTTCTCATGCATGGTAGGTGTTGGACGACACACCGAGATGGCGGCATGGCCTGCAGGATTCCAACACCTGCATTATGTGTGACCAGGCCATTGAAACAATCGACCACATTATTCCCGGGTGTAGTTTTAGTAGATTGGTCTGGTACCTTTGTCTCTACTGGACCAGCCTTCTCTCTTGTGTCAGCCCAAGGGAAGAACCTGTGATCCAATGGTGGATGTATCAGAGGAAGAGAGTGCCAAAGCCGCTGTGCAAAGGGTTTGATTCGATGTTCTTTCTAGTCAGTTGATTGATCTGGAAGGAGAGGAATGCTAGAATTTTCAATGCAATGGCTTCGTCTCAGCAATAGCTGGCTGAACTTGGCAGAGACGAGGCAATGGCGTGGTGTTCGGCCGGGTTCCGATACCTACGTGTGCTTCTGACCGCTGTTAGTTAGCTGTCGCTGCTCTACCCCTCTGTGTCCCCAAGTTGTAACCATGTAATACTTCACTGATGGCTGATGCTATGTTGGTGTGGGTTCTGGGGGACGTGGTAACCCGGGTTACCAATCCTCTATGCTTGTACTTTGTTAAAACATTCATGTCTGTTTAGAGCAACTCCAATAGTTTGCTAAAAGGACTTGGCATCCTAGGATTTTTGCCAAAAACAAAAAAATAAGCCTCCAACAAGTTGGCAAAAGTAGTTGGCATTTTTGGGAACTTGGCATCCTAGGCCCTTCCACGCGCATATTTGCGCGAGCTTCGTCGCTTGCCATCGCGAATTCAGGCGACGCCGCTGGTTCTCCCCCGCGCGCGCAGCGGTCCCGCCTTTCCTTTCCCAGGCGCGCGAACAGACACGCACGAGCGCTCGTGTGCAAAATCGTCCTACAGATCGATCATCGTCGTACAAACCGCCGACGCCCTTCATCTTCAAGCATCGTCACGAGTTGGAGGAGACGGCCGGATCGCCGCCGACAACGTGAGCAGAGAAGGTAGGTTCTTCCCTCGATCTCGTTTCTTCTGACAGGGTACCGGTATTGCTAGGAGTAGGCATGGATGGAGGGGCGACGGTAGAGAGAGGAAGAGATGGGCGGCACGCATGGAAGGAAGAATGGGCGGCGGAGGAACCAATCGGCGGTCGCGGCCCTGTACACGAGTGGAAGAAGGAAGGCCACCGTGCAACCTCCTGTCGTGCGAGATGATGGGCCGACACAACCTCATGTGGGCCATCAATTTTCAATTTGCCAAGCCTAAATAGCAAACTATTGGAGAAGACCTTTTTTTCACTTGACATTTGGTTTTAAGACTTGACAAAACTATAGATTTGTTGCTCTTAATGCAATACACGCTTAGGCGTGTTCTAGAAAAAAGGTATAAAATTTAGACACGTGAAAACAAACACCACGAGTAGGCCTTCCTTGTTCCTTTACGTACCGCGCGCGCGTCCGGTTCGATCGGATGCCGGCAAGCAGAGGTGTATATGTATCTTGCTTGCACGTACGCCCCCGTTTATTTGCTCGATCGTAGTAGGAGTACGTACTGTACGTGCCTTGCGTTGCGTCCTTGGTCCACGCTCGCTTGAGTGCTACGCTTCCGCTTCAATAGCCGCCGCGCCGGTTCGGGCAAGGACAGCCGCTGGCCGGGGTATACTCTCGGCCTCGGCGTAAATGCAAACGAAATGGGCACCCAGATCCGAGAGACCCTCTCTTTTTTTTCGCAAGCGGGCATGAGACCCTCTCGATGCCGGCTGCCGGTGCGGCGGCGGCTGGTGCATGGGCGCGACCGCGCGAGCGGTTCGCGTCGCTCCCCGCGACCGCGATGCCGGGCCGGGCTGACCCTTGGTGGGACTGGGACTAATGGCACGGCGTGGGGCGACACGCAACGACCGGCTGGGCCGTGCGGTGGGCGGGATGGACCGTGAAGCTGTCCGGAGCCCGGGATGGCCTCGGAAATCCCGTGTTGATCGTGCACGGCGGCCCAACTGCCGGACCCAGAGACGGAATAGGGCGAATTCAATCTTGTGCCGGTGGGTATCGGTCATCGGGTACCCCGACGATGCGCCGAATCCGAGTAAGATCGCCGTGGGCGTACGGTCACAATAAACAAAACCTGAGGAAAATTGCTAGCAAGATCCCGAAGGAGCCCTGGGCGACGCCCCCCCGGCTCGTGTCCAACTCACCGGATGTACCTTCTAGCGGTGCAATCCGATCCGGTGCGATTGGGGCCAGGCGGCGGTGGCAGCACAGCACAGGCACACCGCATCTGCCCTGCTGATCTCGGCAGTCGGCAGGTCAGGTTGCTCCATTTGTTTACTCGCCCGGGGTCTCGATCCTGTCGCGCGCTTGCTCCGGAGCCGTGTGCATGTGCTGTCCCTGTCCATGTCCTGTCGTCTGCTCTCGGCTTCGCTCGCCGGCTCAGGGTGCGTGGCGGATCAGCTGGTAACCACGCACACTAGGCACGGAACAGACGTACGAGTATGCGCGATGCTTTAATTTACGGCCGCCGCTGAGCGCTCGCTCACCACACCACGGGAGCGGCGACGAATGAAGAATCTGGGCATCCGACCGTGCCCACCGCGTGCGGTGGCGCCGACAAACATGGATCATGGATGTGGATGTGCCCGTACGCCGTCGCGGTCGTGGCGTCGGCAGGCAGTAAAATATGATGAGTAGCGGTGGGCAGAAAGCGGCGTCCGTCCGTCCGTCCGCCCGCTAGATTCCATTCCATTCTACTCCAGCACCGCGCGCTGCCACCGGCGTCGTCATGATTCGGCTGTGATTAGAGGAGCCCGGCGCTGGCGAAACTCGAAACCTCTCTGTGTGTCTGTCTGTGGCGATGATTGTTCTTTTTTTTTTTTTTGAGCTCTGATGATTGGTTTTTGTTGGGCCTGTTGGCGATTACTCCTCCCAGCAGCAGCAGCAGCAGCAGCAGAATATAATAACGGAACAGTGCCGTGGGAGGAGGTTTGTCTGGCGCCAAAGGAGGCGTCCGCGTCAACCACCGGGCTGGCAGCTTTCCGTTTGGCGCTTTGGTGGTCTCCCCATCCCCCCGAGATTATTATTGCATGCGCGGGATGAGGTCCTGGGCCGATCCGTACCGTACGTGCACACGAGCCAACTCCGTTGTCGCATGGGCGTCGTACTAGCACCACTCACTCATCAGTAGCACGCTCCTGAGTCCTGACGATGTGCACGAATCTTGACGTGGAGCTAGACGTAACCAACATTAGCATGCAGTGCAGACGTAACCACGATTCCGACTGGGTGGGACCTGGACTTTTAATTGGCAGACATTTCAAAAAAAAAACCCGGGTCTAGTTGAATTCACAAACTCAAAACTCAAAAGCATGAGAAGATGACTAGTACGTACTGTACCATGCATATATGCGCGGACGTGCTCTCCTCGCCCTGGGCTCCAACTCCAAGCACGTTTGACTTTCGTATTTCGGTGTGTCTGACACTCTGCCAGCTATGTTGACGCCTTTTCTATCAGCATCTGAATGAATTCTGAAACACGAACATGATTGACTACGGTCCAGTTTGTAGTTGGACGCTTAACTTTTCTTCACGGGTGTTTTTAAAAAGAAGATTTGATCAATTCTAATTCAAGTCCAGAGAGCGCGCATCGGATAGCTCATCAAGTGGGCCGGAACAGAGAGTGCACGTGTACTGCACAGTTGCATCGCCTCGTCACCTGGTCATGTTCGTGTTAGGTGCACTACAATAATGCAAGCAACATTCCTTTGTTCAAAATAAACTACCGCGAGGAGATAGTATCAAGTAACATTCCTTTAAAAAAAATCAAAATGCTCTTATACAGTACAAAAAAATGCATTATTAGCTTTTGGTCACAGGCCACAGGAACATATTAAATTTCTTTGGAATTGGCTAATCAGTAGGAGTAGCAATCACGGTTACAGCCTCCGATCCTCGCTGAGATCCACGAAATCAGCGTAGGTGTGTACCGCTTCTCAGCAGCAGATGCACGATGGATCATGGATTGCTGGTGCACCATCGTCGAGCGGCTCAGCGCCTGCACCGCAGAGTGTGTTAAAGCGTGTACGGACTACGGATGGACGCAACTACACATGCATGGATAGATGGGCAATGCAATACACCAACGGTTAAGATTGTCTTAATGACCTTAATTTACTCCCGCTCAATTACTGCGTACTACGGCTCCTTTTTATTGCCCGCTAATGTTGGTAACGTTCATGAGGTTCGTGGTTGGAGCAATAAGGTCTGTTAATGGTCGCTTACGGGAGAGGTTTGTGTGTGCGTTTCTCTATATACATTCGAGGACCGTATAAAGTGGGTACAACTAACGTAATGGAAATGTAGCGTAACACGGTATATACTACCCCGTATTCAGGCCAGTATTCAGTACTGTAGCATCCAATTCCAGCTCTACCCTTTTAGGTACTCGTATAGTACTCCGTACAAGGCGAGAGACCTGGCAGGGGATCACCGCAGAATGGCAGCGCAGGCCGTCGCCGGTGCGGCGTCGTGTATCGGAGGCGCAGAAGGCCGTTGGCCTTGGTGGGCCCCGGCTAGGACTGGTCCCACCCCTACCCCCTGCCCTCTTCCCGTTCCGTGTCGCCTTCTCCCCCGTGGCCGCGACAGCTGCCGCCAATTAATTATTCGCCCACCATTAAAACACCTCCGCCCCCTTCGCGACCTCCCTCCTCCTCCATATCTCCACTCCACCCTCCGTCTTCCCTTGCCTCTCTCGTCTCATCTACTCCCGCTCCAGTATCTCCTCCGTACCTCACCATTCCTCGCCGTCGTGCCACCCACCAAACCACACCTGAACTGCCATTTCTCTATTTTCCCCTCGCGTAAGGCGTAACCGGTGGTGTGTCGTGGGGGGCAGTTTCGGCCTGGGGAGAAGCGCGGAACCGGGAGCGTTTCAGAATTCAGACCGGCCGGCGGTTCAGGACGGCGCCGCGAGATCGCATTGTGGCGGACGCGGTCGGGTCACGGCGGCATTCCGCCCCGGGGCCCCGTGGCTGCTCCAGGCGTTTGCTTGCTTGCTTGTTTCCCTTCTCTCTTGCGGCGGGCGGCGGGGCTCGAGGTTGGTGGCCGGCCAAGCGCAGCGCCTCCTTTTCGCGGTCGCCTTTTCGGAGCGGCCGCGGCCGCTGCTGCTGGTGACTGGTGGGGAAGGGATGCGCCTTGCCTTTCCGCCGCCTCGGCGTGGCGTGATTCCGAAGCGTTGCCGGGATTGTACTGATATCTGGTAGTAGATAGGAAAACACCGCATCTTTTTGGGGAGTACTCGTCCCAGCTGACACGAAGGTTCCTCCCGAACAATGCCGAGCATCCGAGCTCCGGCGTCCAAGCAGACAGCCACGCTACAGGTGCGTCATTCCCATTCGCCTGTCCTGTGGACGGTCCCTGGGAAACTGCATTCTCTTCTCGCTGCTTAATTGCTAGCATTGCTTATCGTGTGCGCAATTCTAATCATGATGGTGCATTCTGATTGCAGGTGGCTGTCAAGTGCAGGCCATTGACCGACACCGAGCAGCGGCGCTCGCGGCACATCATACAGGTCATTGATGACAAGGTACCCGCGCCTCTAGCTAGTGTGTTGATGCGCTTGCTCTTTGCAATTGGTGGTGGCAATGTGATGGTTTACACGCGTTTCTCTCCTAGACTGTGGTTGTGTTGGACCCTGATCTGTCAAAGGACTACCTCGACCTCATCCAGAACCGGACCAAGGAAAGGAGATACACCTTCGATCATGTGTACGCGCCTGGATGCTCCAATTCGGTATGTGATAGTGAAGTTTGCTCTGCTCTCATCAGTAATTGCTTGGCCTGCTTTTGACATTGGGCTCAGATGCTCAACATAGAAACTTTTCGGTATCTTCATCTCGGCTTGGATTCTTCCCTAGAAATGATGCTCTGAAAGACCAAACCACCAACTAATTTCATTATGAATTTCTTAAATTAGTAGTGTCTCGTGCTTTGTACAGTTGTTAAAACAATACTACGGAGTACTGACATATAAGTACAAACTACTAGTTGCTGGTACTAGCCTACTAGGGGTATCTCTTATCTCGTGCTTGCACAGTTGGAGTAATACTGCTGGCATCTAAACTCTAAAGGGCCAATGAGCAGCTTTTGTTCAGTCTGTAGTGTAGGTAACCCGTGATGTAGACGTACTGTTAGGTCTCTACCTAATGCAGACGTCTTCAAAGCAGTAGTTTCGTTGTACTATTGATTATTGTATTATTGGTCACTATGACCCTTGAACTTCAATTCAGATGTTTCAATCCAATGAATGTATACCAGGACTGGAAGCATGTGTTAAACTGACCCCAAAAATCAGTTGCTTGAACTTTTGTTAATCTTCTAGGTTTATGAATTAATTATGTTTTTTATTTTATTTGTGAGGACAGAATAGTACAAGGAATATAAATAAATTGTTTATTCTTATAGTATAAGATGTGGGCTAATCATACTCTGGGTGATTACACACTTGTGCTTGACAGCTAATTACTGATAACAAGTCACATGTTCTTGTACTTTCCACACCATCACATTTTCATTACTGTGATCTTATTCATGTTCAGGACGTGTATAAGAATATATCGTCTACAATTGCTGGTGTAGTTCAAGGCCTTAATGCGACAGTCTTTGCTTATGGTTCTACTGGAAGGTATCCGTTAACTGTATTGTGTTGCTTGCTGTCTGCTTAACATTGTGAGATATGCTGCTTTGCAGCTCAGAATTATTTCTATGTTACTATTATGAATAACCATGGTGCACATTTCAAATTGCAAACCACAATAAAAAGTATAGATTTGTTTGATATATATTTACTTTTGTGGTTGTACAGTGGCAAAACTTACACTATGGTTGGAACCCTTAGCGATCCTGGTCTGATGGTTCTTAGCTTCCGTACAATTTTTGAGCTGATAAAAAGGGACAACAGTAAGGATACATTTGAAGTTTCATGTTCGTATCTGGAAGTGTACAATGAGGTATTCCCTCTGTTCCTTTTGTACAGTGTATTAGGATTTGAAAGAGTTACAATTGATTCCTATTTCATAATTCTAACATGACATTGATTTTGAAGCAATTGGTTATACATAGTAAGGATTTGAAAGAGTTACAATTGATTCCTATTTCATAATTCTAACATGGCATTGATTTTGAAGCAATTGGTTATACATAGTAAGAGAAATAGACAGTCAGCGTACATTTCTAAAGGCATTTCCAAACCCTAATATGCCTTAAAGGAAAGAAACAGATGTACTAGGTGCCTAGGCACTAGGCAGTGCTGCACTGCTCGCCTAGCAGGCGCACCTAGGCATTTTGTCTAGGCTATTTTCCAGTCTTTAGAGATGTTTTCAACTTTGATGTATGCATAAAACTTGGACAAAATTGAAATGAAGAAAGATAAATTACGATCATATTACTTATGGATGCATGATAATACCGTCTTTTCTATTCTAGTATGCTAAATTTCCTTTATTAGCGTGCCATAAAAAGCATAAGCGGCTAGCAACGGCTAGGCACACCTAAGCACTAGGCAGACAGTCAGCCATTTATAACTGCACAGTGTATACCTTTTTGACATACCATTGGTATTTTCCTGAATTCTAGGTTATCTATGATTTGCTTGAGAGATCCTCTGGACACCTGGAGCTTCGAGAAGATCCTGAGCATGGCATAATAGTTGCTGGATTGAGAAGCATTAAGGTATTTTAATACTTTTGTTTTCTGTTAATTTTTCATGTTAATGGGAATTGAATACCATCTGCTAGTGGAAGTTGTCTGTCTACCTTTTACCTCTTTGTATCTACTTTATTTTAACACTTATCGGCATCTTTTCTATGACTGGAATATTATCACTGCATTTAAGTGTCTGACAGAGAGGACCTGAACCCTTGATACACATATTGTTCTTGTAATATGTGATATATAATTTTCCGTTCTTGAGAAATTAATGTCTTGCCAAGACAGACTCATAAATGTTTTCTTTAAAAGAACTATTTGATCGTGCCTTTCCTTTATGCGAAGTGATGTGTTTTCCCAAATTCTATCATTGTTCAGTTTGATATTATACACCATGATCTGTAAAAATGAATACACCACTGTCTCATTTTTCTTCAATTTGAAAGCATGATTGAACTTCATTCTTATTTTGTTGTTAGGTTCACTCTGCAGATAGGATTCTTGAGCTGTTGAACATAGGTAACAGTAGGCGCAAGACAGAGAGTACAGAAGCAAATGCTACTTCTTCACGGTAATTTAATATTTTTCAAATCTTCTTTCTTTTCTAATCATGCCTTCATTACTTATATATTTTGAAGGATTTATTGATATCTTGCATGCCAGGACTTCTTCCTGCTAAACTGTTCCCACAACAGTCTCAGGGATAAAAATTCCCACGATAATCTGTAAAATTAGAAAATCCTAGAAATTGTAACATGGGAGAAAAAGAAGGATGTACATACTATGATGTTAGTGCCTCCAGATCAGAGCAAATTATACAAATATTGATGGATATAGTTCTGTAACAAGTGTGGAAATTTTTAAATCATAGATATTGGATATAACCACATCTATTGTAATAGCTTGCAATGTGATTCTAATCATTTATTCCTTTTTCATTTGTCAAGGTCACATGCTGTACTTGAGATTACCGTAAAGCGAAAGCAGAAAGGTCAATATGGTAACCAAGTTCTTCGTGGAAAGCTTGCCTTGGTTGATCTTGCGGGCAGGTAATATAAATTATGTTTCATTGCTAGTCTAATTCATTCATGTGGAAAAAGCAAGTTGTAATGTTACATTCTGTGAGCAGTGAGAGGGCCTCCGAAACAAACAACTTTGGGCAAAAGCTTAGAGATGGAGCCAACATCAATCGGTCACTCCTAGCATTAGCAAACTGCATCAATGCCCTAGGCAAGCAAAACAAGAAAGGGCTTGCCTATGTTCCCTATCGCAACAGGTATGTTTCAAGTATTGATTTTACTCGAATGGGACTTTTATTTATGTGGTAGCTTATAACAGCAGCTATTTGCAGTAAATTAACTCGAATTCTGAAGGATGGGTTGTCTGGTAATTCTCGAACTGTTATGGTTGCTACAATATCACCAGCTGACGATCAGTATCATCACACAACGAATACACTCAAGTACGCAGACCGTGCTAAAGAGATAAAAACACATGTCCATGTAAGTGTTTGTTTGTTTTAGTTGAATCATAGGTTTATAAGATTCAAATTAAGAGGTCAAACAGCAGATTTTATGCATGTGGCTTAATCATAAGCATTGTCCAAATCCAATAGAACTTCTGAGCATCATTTATTTTGTTCTTTGTAGAAAAATATTGGAACACTTGACACTCATGTTGAAGACTATCAGAAGATGATCGACAATCTTCAGGTTTGTCATAATGAGAAACAAATGATCTAACTCAAATTTCATCATAGTTAAATGTGTCACGTGATTTTGTAGGTTGAGGTTTCTCAGTTGAAAAAGGAATTAGCTGAGAAGGAGCATCAATTAAGTGTAAAGCCTACTGAAAAAGCTGCAGATAGTGAGCTTTCTTGGTTAAATGGCTTGAGCCAGGAAACTGGTGAGAATGTTCAAGAACGCATAAATCTTCAGAAGGCTCTGTTTGAACTCGAAGAAACCAATAAGCGCAACCGAATGGAACTCCAGCATCTTGACGATTCTATTGCAAGGCATCAGGTTGGTGATCAGTTTCAAATAAGTTCCTATTCTGCAGATCTTAGTACAACAAAAGGCACCTCTGATGTTCTATTCCCAACAACCTCTTTGGAGACCTTTTCGTTCCCCTTCCTTTCTCTGGTAAAACTGTGTGGTTTATAGGACATCCTAAGCCATCGATATCTTTAGCTCTTCAAACAGACTGCCAAGGAAGTGGTTTCAAATCTACAGCATCATATAATGGAGTAACAGTAGATACCTTTTGCATATCATTGTAGACTGTCTTGCAACAGAACACTGAGAATTTTGTATTCAGGTGAAAGATATGGACTCTACAGTTCTCCAAGCTTTAACATCAAGGAGACAAGTTATTCTTGACAACATCCGTGATAATGATGAAGCTGGTTCTGGATATAGAAAGGTGTTAATCTTATTCTGTTTCCTTCTGTTTTGTTGCCTGAATGCCAAACTTAGATGGAGATTTTTGCCCCCTCAGGACATTGAAACGAATGAGAGTCGCAGGCGACAGCTCCAGGGTATGATTGAAGAAGCCGTAAGTAACAATGGTAATAGAACCTATCTGCACATTCTCAGCCAGTACAGACTACTTGTAAGTAGCCCACAGCTTGTTAGTGTATTTCCCAATTTAAACAATAAGAGTGTGACATCTCACATGTTATCTATGTGTAATTTACTCTTTAGGGAATGACTAATGCTGAGCTTCAAATTGAGATGGCTATGCGGGATCAAGTTATCCATAATCAGAGGGAAGCTCTAAGGAGCCTGTGGAACATTCTCTATGGAACGGGGCTAAACCAGAAGCAGATCCTTAAATTGGCTGCAAAGCAAGGGTTAACTGTAGAAGGCTGTCCTCTGCCTAGCTCAAGCCCAGATGTTACCACAACACCTTCGTTTCCACCTCATAGAAGGTTTCCATCGTTTATGTCCTTTCCTAGCCCGCAGTCAGAGCCTTATTCTCCATCTGCTTGCTTTTTCCAACATGGTTTCAGCACTATGTCTTTGCTGAAAAATCAGCATGAGACACCCACCATATGTAGGCAGGAGCACCTCAGTTCTTACTACATGATGTCTGGCTGCTCGCCTTACTCTGGTGATGGAAAACAGTGGTCAAGTGGAAGACCTATGACAAGCTTTTCTACTCCAGAAAAACCAAAGCAAGTGAGCAGTGTATACCGGGAAACAGAGAACGCACAGTCCCAACACAACAAGGAACATTCTGGCAGTCATGATTTCAGTCTGCATAGAAAGGTAAGCTGTTTACTTTACACAAGCTGCTAAATAAAGTGTCATGCATATCACGCCACGCAAACATAGTCGATCAAGAATCCAAAGGGAAAACAAAGACAGAAAAAGAGGCGTCACCTTACTATTATTTGCCTAGTGTTCTTTTTCAGATTGCTTAATTTCTTTACTTTCAGCGTTGTATCTAAATTCTAAGCCGCCTCTCCACTGTGCAGTGATCCTCAGAACACACATACTGATTAATGTTGCTTCCAAGTAAAACACGTATTACCTAACACGGAATGACTCCAGCTTTATAGAATCAAATGAGTTTTAAATTTGGAGAATCAAATATTGGACTTACCATAATTGTTAGTCCCTCCATAGCACTAATGAGCTTCAATGAAAAACGACTTACAAAGGTATACCATGTAAATCATGTTTATGACACATTATGTTTTATGACTAGTTGCAAATACCAGAATATTCACACATGTTCCTTGACTTTGACTGTCAAAACTGCAAACCGTTCTGTGCAACCTACTGATGGACTGACATGGTAAATTACTAATTCATCACGTAGAATTAAGGACCACAGAACATGATGCTTGCGAGCGGTAGCTCACAATAAATAAATTTGCCATAGAAATGTAAAGATTGTTTGACCCTCACCATGGACTGACCAAGATTTTCTTGCCGTGCAGGATCTGTGGTCCATGGAAAGGAAATGAGATCCTTCTGGTACACAAACATCTGTGATGGCTACAATGTGGCATGTCTGATGTTCCTAACCTTGGTCGCTGTGTGCACCATCTTCTGTCTACCACCGACGTTCCTGAGATCTGGAAGAGATGTTAGTAGATTTCGCCGGAGCTGTTGCCTTGCCCACGGCCATTTTGATTGATCCTGCTGACATTGCTCACTCCACCCTGTACAGTAGTAGATGCTAGTCAGTCCTCTTAAGACGTCTTCCTTTTCCTAGCTTTGTAAAGTGGTTGCTGGGGGTGAATCTGATTTTTGGACCAAGAACTCTGTAAATTTGCCGCGGTTCTCACCCTTCCTTCAGGTAGATCCAATGCCAATGGTAAAGCTTTCAACCAAATCTGCCGGGCGACGATCAGGATAGAGTTGAGTGATTGATGGAACAGGGTAGAAGAGCTACAGTAGCATGTGGTGGGAATAGTAGGATCTCAATCGCCCCCTCCAGATCATTGAATAAGCCCTCACCTTCCCTGGAGACCACATTGAAGCAGGAGCAGCGCTGGGCATGGTCCTCCTCTCTCATTCATGTTTCCTGCACAAACAGTTGTGCTGAATGCTACTACGCTGGAGCGGCGGCAGGCAGCCGAGGCCGCACGGCGCTCGCACATCGCAGTCGCATTACACATTCCACATGCCAGTCTTGTAGCTTGTCGCCGCCGCAACCGAATCCTGGCTCCGTCGTCTGACATTCCGTTCCGGTATTGCATGATTGCAATTGCAATTGCAACCGTGGTGTGACAGTGACACATCCTTCGTCCTTGTATACTCAGCTAGTTTATTTATAGTGGTAAGATAAGATGATAGTGAGATAGGGATTACCCCAAAACACGAGCCAGTGGAGTACCGGAGTGGCCATGCACGGCTGCCTGTACACGTCATCAGGTGACACGTAGACTGTATATATAGGTTGTGGGCTTTGGCAGGCAACTAGCCTGGCCCATTGCGTCTGTAGGCGTGCGGTGCTGAACTGCTGCGTCGAGGAGAGAGCATCGAGACCACTGGGCGCGGTGGTGGCCTGGTGTGTGGTGGGTGAGGGCGTCAGGTTCAGGCCCGTGGCCAGTGGCCGAAGAAAGAAAGGCTGGAACGGTAGGGCTCAACAGAAGAAGGCGTGCAAGCCGTGACCTACAGACCTGCAACTGCATGCAGGCCGGAGGCAGAGGCCAATGCTTTCCTCCTGCCCTGCCGGAGTCTACAGGACTGCACTGACAGCTCGTGGGGGTAAGTACGGCCGGTAACTCGCAGCGTTTTTATCTTTTCATAATGCTAATGGTACTGCTTCAACTGTCATTGGAGATTTGGAGGAGCTGAGGTCGTCATGGTTTCACGTGAGGGAATGCATGCATGTATACAGGCCATGGCCATGTCTAGGCATGGTGTTTAAAAAAGATGTTCCGAAGGTTTTTCATAGTGGACTTGTTCGTGCCTGATTACACACGGTCCAAAGTAGTACAAATAAGCAACCTGATACAACCTACCTAGTGGAGCCGTGAAGCTCTCCAGCTCCACCATGCAAAAAAAATAATAATATATATATAACAGTATATGGCTAGCCAAACGGACAATCATGGCTGCTGGCTGCTGCATGCTCTACCCTCCGTCTGTGCGGCTGTTGGATGCTGTGGCTGTAAGTGCGTGTCTTCGTCCACCAAACGTGCGTGTGATGGATGAAGGAAGAGGAAGCCAAAGCAGCGATTCGATCGAGAGGCGCAGACGAAGACGACGAGGCAGGTTTCGTGTAAGGGCGAGCCCCTGTTTGATTTGGACGCATGCCTTCGTCCCCGTGTGATCGTGTCAACCTTCAACTCATACTATGCTGTATGTTGGATCGATTCTGGTTCAATGCTTTGTCGATGCAGGACTTCATGGATGAAACCTGGTAGCTAGTTTAATTAGGTATCGGTAGGTAGGTTTCGGCCGAAAAAAAAGGGTTTAACTTGTTCCAAACAGGGTCATCGATCGTTGAAGGTTTCTTTGATTTTCAGTAACATAGTAGTAGTAGTAGTTTTACGTGAATCAGCTCAATCTTCCCAAGCGATTACATACACAGTGCTGTAAAAAAAACGATTACATACAGACAGAGAAAGTAAAACAAATTACAAAGGAGGGCAATGCAAACTATGTAACTACTGGTTTAATTATGGAAGAGCTACAAATATTTTACGTAGACGACGAGACAAATCTTAGGTCCAAATAAAACATGTACAGTACTGTATGGCCGTCCTCGCGCATCTCATGTGTGATGTACTACCCGGAAACGTGAGAGGGGACAGAATGCACCCCACTCGGGACGTGCGGCAAGTGGCGCCGGCCCTAACGCCGAAGCCAAGACTCTATTTATTTCATTCATTCAGGCCGACCTATGCATGCTTGGCAGCTAGCGCTACTACTAGATGTTTACGCTATGAGCGATTGAGCAAACACTACGCTATGCTATCAGGACGTTCGTAATGGTAATAGCCAGTACTAGATACATAGTCAGTTGATGTGGAGGTGAGAGATAATAAAAAAGATTAATATATACTACTGGACTCACATATTTCTCTTACATAGTCTTGAACTACGTGAAATAGATAGACTATTTGCTTGCACTAGCTAGTGACTTCTCTCTCCTATTTTTTTGCTAGCTAAATAGCTAGCGGACGCCCTTACCTTCCCTTGTTGTTTACGTCCCTCTAGGACCTAGCTAGGCTCTCTGATAATCAGCACCCTAACCTAGGCCGCAATTCATCATTTTGTTGAAAAACGTACGTTGGCCAAGCCAAACACTAGGATTACTAGCTAGTCGCACACTACCATTCTACTGTGTCAATATGTAGCATAGTCAATCACCACAAATTTTACTCCTGTCACAGCCACAAATTTCGCTTGCTAGAACAATTATATAGAACATGAACATGGATACATGCTGCTGAAAGCCTGAAACTGCATCATTTGCTGTCCTGCCGTCCTGCTGAATTAAGGCCGATCGAAGCGCCTCATGAGTCGCGCTGAGCACGGGCAGCAGACCGTCAAAATTTCGATGGACGCGACATGGGTGTGACCACCCAACACCAATAATCTAGGACGCTTTGGAACCACCCGTTTTTTTTCCACGGTCACCTAGAACAGGAGCAGCGAGAATCTCCTCTCCTCGATCTCCTTTCACCGCACCCGTCGCAACTCTCAAGGCACAACGAAGGAAACTCCAACTCCTCACTCACATTGGGTGTGCAGTGGGGGGGCAAAGGGCCCTAGATGAGCTTGGCCATTTCCACCGGCCGGTCCAGACGTACGTCGATCCAGTGCAGATCGAGGCCTCAAAGTTGCATTACGATTCGCACTCACACTCCGGTCCCGGCCGGATCGCCTCCTCTGACGAACTCGTCCAAGGTTTGGGATTTCAGATTTGATCCCGATCGACGAGCTTTTGTGCCTTTTGTTGTGTTATATATAGGTCCGGTTTCTTTATGCTCCATCCAGCCATCCAGGGCTTTCACTAGCTAGCTCGCCGTCACCGTCACAGGACACCGGACACCGGCGCCTGCAGGTCTGGTGTGCCTATACAGTAATAGGGTTTCATGCTCATGTGCCCCTGTCCTGTCTAGCCTGGCCTAGCCTGTAGCAGTGTGTAGTGTCTACTACCCGCTGCCCTGCCCAAGCCAGTGATCAAAATGTGTCTTCACCAGATCACTAGCTTAGCAATCGATTAGCAACGGAGAAAGTTGGGCTTCTTTTTGGTGTCGCTACTAGTATAGCTCTCCTTTTTTGTTACTGACAGTGATCAGTGTGTTCCTTTAATTTTCTCTCCTATTATATATATATATATATATATATATAAAGAAAGAAAAGAAATAGAGAGGTGTGGTGGTGTTTGGTGAGTATTAGTGCAGCCGACCCAAGGTTGCAAACAGAGAAAAGATGGATGATTCCGTCTCGTAGCAAGTGGACTGACGAGTGACGACGATATTGCGTCTGGCCCCTGTCACCAGAAAAACACAGGAATAAGAAGAAAGAAAAACAAGCAGTTGCAAAATGGAGGATTACAATTTCTTTATTTTTTCCTATGATGAACCAAAGCAGGCCTCCAGAGACTAGTATTGTAGAACGGAGTATTGCTTTTATTTAACACCTGTGAAACTGCAGTCTAAATACCTGGCCGGCGCTGAAAGCATAACAGTCTTTTTCACAGACCGCTAGTAGCAGCGGCAGTCTCCCTCTCACTTTCCCACTACGAGGCGCATAACTCCGACGAGAATAGAACAGCACCTCTTGGAGCCACGCGCGGAAGAAGGCCCCATTTGCGGTACCGGCTCAAGCTTCTACTAAGCATTTACTTACAGTTCATACAGAGTTCATTTATTTTTCTCGTCTTTGTATGGAGCTAGTGAAAGCGAGAGAAGCTAGCTAGTTCTTTTAGTTTCATCTTCTCTTATTGCCTCTACAAGAGAAAGACTTGAAAGATAAAAATAACTCCCAGTATATGAACAGTGAAGAGCTAGAGCTGGAGCACTTGGCAGGTCTACGAAGGGGCCAAAGCATACGGACTGGGGCTTCTTCCGGCTGTGCTCCACGGCTTGGGCGATTTGACTGTCCTCTAGCGTCACAAGTAAGCAGTTGGGGCCCACACCGTCAGTCAGGGCAGCAACGAAGGCAGCAGGGTAGGGCGGACCCGTACCTACTACTACAGGGGGGCTACAATGATGATGTGTCGTTGTTTCCCAGCGACGGCCGACGGGGAGCAGGCGTGCTCGAGTGCTACTGCACGGTGCACGCAGGGTGGAAACGAATGATCACCACCTGGCCGAATGTCCCGAAACCGTACGTACTCGTACGTACGTACTTAACCAAGCTGGATTAGCATGCAATGCAATGCAAGATCGATCGATCATCGTGGAAAGCACTGCACTGCACGCGCCATCATCGAGCTGTGCATGTGCATCATCATCATCAGTATGTAGTGCATGCAAGAAGTTGACTGTGCGGCGTCAGGGAGGGGGAATTGATGCAACGTGGGCCGGAGGGATGCAGAAACTGAACGCCACGTACAGTACGGCGTTTCACTCTCCTGTACAGTATGGCGTTTCACTGCTTGCTTCTTTGTTTGTTTCTTTGTTTCTTTGTTTGTTTGTTCAGTCAACGTTGTTGGTGAGGCTATACAATTGCTGGTGTTAATGGATATTACTGCATACGTATACGTAGGCGCGCAATAAAAAGCCTGAGAAAATACAAGCAGTCGGACAAGACCGGTACCGGTGTAGTAGTAGTAGTAGTAGTAGTAGTAGTAGTAGTAGTAGTAGTAGTAGTAGTAGTAGTAGTAGTAGTAGTAGTAGTAGTAGTAGTAGTAGTAGTAGTAGTAGGGTACTGTACGCACGTAGGAAAGATCTCGACCTGAGCAGGCGGATTGATGATTCACACTCCGCCCTGTGGCAGGCCGGCTGCAGGGTCAAGTTTGCAGGTGTGCCATGAAGCGTAGTAGCTAGCTCTGAATGCACCAAGGCACAAAAAAAAAAATAGCTCTGAATGCACCACCACCCGTATACAACGCACCGACGATCCCCGTATGGCTGGTAGCAGTAGCATACTACGCAGATACGGAGTACTAGGCTGCTGGCCGGATCGGAGTGCAAGCCAAGCCAACTAGCCATGGCACCAGCTACCAGCAGCCACTGTGGATCTACTCGTAGACGTACCGTAGCGATACGTATGTATCGTCGGTGCCGTGGACGGACGGGCCGGCGGACGGAGGAGTTGGATCGTGTCGTCCTGAGAGAGTCAGAGTTGTTGGTGAGGTTTTATTGAAGGCCCGCCCCGCCGTGAATGCGATGCGATTTGCCTAGCCGCCGCGCCGCCGCGGTCCCGTATTGCTTGAAAAACGCAGGCGAACACCGGCGCGCGCGCCTCTGCCGGGTCCCGGTCCGGATCTTGGTCATGCGCTTGCTCGGGCTCGGCCATTTTTCGCCGTTCCAGGCTTTGAGCCGGGGGGTCCGCTGCTCCACTCGGCTCGGCATCGGCAGGGGGTCGCACGGACCACGCGCGCGCCACGGCCGCCGCCGGGGAATCGTATGTAGCGCCACTCCGCGGCAACCGCCGAGTGCTGGACGACCCACGACGTACTACGCTTGGACCACCCACGTACGCGAGCACGCGCGTAGCGTAGCGTAGATGAAGGATGGCCAATTGGCCATGGCCCATGGATGGCCCCCCACGGATGTGGGGCGCGGGCTCGCTCGTATTCGTATGGAATCCTATTCGTGTCACCAGTTCACCGAGCGTTGCGGCGCCCGTTTCGGATCGGCTAATCTCCGGTCCATGAGGATCCAAGGACACTGAAGAGATCTGAGAGGATTGTAACTTGTACTGTAGTACGTAGTATGTAAGAAATAAAACCCTCTCGGTTCTTTTTTTTTTTTGGATCGACGCTAACTGAACAAGCTCTTCAGCTTTGTGTTGGAAATCGGTGTTTGTTCACGTTTGAAATTCGACTGCCCACTATAGCTTCTCTAAAATGTTTGGTTCTGGACTAAATGGTTTTGGCTTAAGCTTAGAAAAAGCAATTTTTGGTAGGAGCAGCTATTCTTTGTTTAACAGATTTGCAGGTAACTTTTACGGTTAAATATTGAATCCGATCGACCGTGGTTACTCATGCATAAGAAGGATAGACCGTCGTTTATGCATGGTGCGTAAACTATGAGACAATAGTTATGGCCGTCTTCGAAAAATTTGGTTGAAATTTTCGGTATTGACGAATACGAAACTGAGAGATCGTCGTTCATCCGTATGGACTATGAAATCCTAACTGTCTCAGCCAGTGGCGAAGGCAGGATATTATAATAAGGTATTTCAAAAACAATTTTCTCCAAAACAACAAGAGTCAATAGCACCGGTAGAACTAAATATTTTTGTATATACAATACATATTCTTTGTCACAAAATCTATGAGTACTCCATATAATACTTAAGAATACCTCTCGCACCACACCGTCTCAGCAAGTGTTTCTGCGCTCGTTCTATGTTACTTGTTCCTCTATCTCAAACTATAAGACATCTTAAGAATTTTGGACTCTAAATGATGAAAAAGAGTCTAAATGATTAGCATTTTTTGAATAGCGGTTGGTGTCATCCATGAGTATTGTAACCCGAAGGGAGCGAGCATAGTTACAAAATCTTGCATGCGGATATGAACGTGGGTATGAAATTTTAACCGATATGTAATTTGCTATGGATGAATATTTACTCTATCTGCGTCTATTTGACCTACTGACAAGTGACATACCTAGCCCTTGTTTAGATGCAAAAACTTTTGAAAAAAGTGACATTGTACCACTTTCGTTTGTATTTGGTAATTATAGTCCGAAGTAACTAGTCTAAAAAATTTCGTCTCGCAAATTACAGGCAACATGTACAATTATTTATTTTTTTACCGATATTTAATGCTTTATATATGTGTCCAAAATTTCGATGTGACGGAAAATCTTGTAAAGTTTTACAGCTTTGAAGACACCAACCGCTTTAAATCAAGCCCTCACTTGACGTTAGCTAGGTTTGCCCTAGCCGGAACGGGATATATAGCTTGGAACAAAAAAAATGGAAATGGGATAAGTGAGAATACTAAAATCTAAAACAAACAAATAGATGAAAACCGATAAATCTAAGCTAACTTCACGAGCCATGACATAGCTTAGTGTACCTACTCTGTATGTTAAAAGATGTTAAAACTGTCTCATGAGTTTCTTGGTTCTCCTCATTAGAATGTTTTGTTTCTAATTACTCTATAAATACCTAGCTAGTTTTCATAACAAATGCTAAAACTTATCTTGATTTAGTGAATACGAGATGAATATAGGTGTATTTTGACTAAAAATTATCCTTCGACACAGAGGAAATACCCCTCGTTTCATTTCTGTTTTGTTTTTTTAAGTACGTGTTTGAAAGCACCAACTAAACTTTAGTTAGATAAATTTAGCTCAGTTTAGCTACTTCAACCTAGCTAAATTCAACTAAAGTTTATCTGAGTCTATTAGCTAGAGTATTTAGCTAAATTTTAGCAGAAAGATTTTTTAATTGACAAAAATTTAACACTAAAAATTTAGCCATCTAAACTTTAGTTATGGCCTTGTTTAGTTCCTGAAATCCAACCCCAAATTTCACTATGCAAAAAGAAGATTCTCCGTCACATCAAAATGCCGACCTATGTATAGAGTACTAAATGTAGATGAAATCAAAAATTAATTGTACAGTTTTGTTGTACATTGCGAGACGAATCTTTTGAGCCTAGTTTGAGAATTTTTGGACAATTATTAGCATTAAAAAACAAAAGCGCTACAGTGCCCCGGAGGAACACTGTTCCCGACTCGGCACCACCCGATTCGGGAACTAAACACGGCCTATATACATACAAAACCCTAAATACCAAAATGGATAGTTGCTTAAAAACTTTACTAGGAGTACACTACTTGTACCAGTCTACTACTAGCACTCTATGAGTACTTCGATGGATTAATCGTTAGCCAAAAGTCAAAACTACCTGCATCCATCCATCTGTTCCGAAAGACCCCAAGATCACGTTATAAAAGCAGCCCAATCCCCCAGAAGGAAACCCACACACCATCCCAAAAGAAAGAAAAAAAGAATATCAACCCTTGATTGATTGAGGTTTAGCGAGCGTTCAAAACCACAGCAAGCACACCCCCTCGCCACGCTCTTGTCCGCACTCTCCTTGCCGAGAGTGTGCCTCTCTTCTCCCCCATCCACTCCGCCGCCGCCGCATCAGAGAAAAGAGAAGCCCAATGCGCCTCCTCCCATTCCTCTTGCTCCTGGCCCTCGCCGCGGTCGCGTCCGGCGCGGCGGGCGGCGGCACGGACAAGGACGCGGACGCGCTGCTCTCCGCGAAGGCGGCGCTCTCCGACCCCACCGGCGCGCTCGCGTCCTGGGACGCCGCCGCCTCCTCCGACCACTGCGCGTGGGCGGGGGTCACCTGCGCGCCCCGCGGCTCCGGCGGCGTCGTCGTCGGGCTCGACGTCTCCGGGCTCAACCTGTCCGGCGCGCTCCCGCCGGCGCTGTGGCGGCTCCGCGGCCTGCAGCGCCTCTCCGTCGCCGCCAACGGCTTCTACGGGCCCATCCCGCCGTCGCTCGCGCGCCTGCAGCTCCTCGTCCACCTCAACCTCTCCAACAACGCCTTCAACGGCTCCATCCCGCCTGCGCTCGCGCGGCTCCGCGGCCTCCGGGTGCTCGACCTCTACAACAACAACCTCACCAGCGCCACGCTGCCGCTCGAGGTCACGCACATGCCCATGCTCCGCCACCTCCACCTCGGCGGCAACTTCTTCTCCGGGGAGATACCGCCCGAGTACGGCCGCTGGCCCAGGCTGCAGTACCTTGCCGTCTCCGGGAACGAGCTCTCCGGCAAGATACCGCCCCAGCTGGGGAACCTCACCACCCTCAGGGAGCTCTACATTGGCTACTACAACAGCTACACCGGTGGCCTTCCGCCGGAGCTCGGGAACCTCACCGAGCTCGTCCGCCTCGACGCCGCCAACTGTGGGCTCTCCGGCGAAATCCCGCCGGAGCTCGGGAGGCTGCAGAATCTGGATACGCTCTTCTTGCAGGTGAACGGCCTCACCGGCAGCATACCGTCGGAGCTGGGCTACCTCAAGAGCCTCAGTTCTTTGGACCTGTCCAACAATGTGCTCACCGGTGAGATACCGGCGAGTTTCTCCGAGCTCAACAACCTCACGCTGCTCAACCTGTTCCGGAACAAGCTGCGCGGCGACATCCCCGACTTCGTCGGCGACCTGCCCAGCCTCGAGGTGCTGCAGCTGTGGGAGAACAACTTCACCGGCGGTGTGCCACGCCGCCTCGGTCGCAACGGCCGCCTCCAGCTGCTCGACCTCTCGTCGAACAAGCTCACCGGCACGCTGCCGCCGGAGCTCTGCGCTGGGGGCAAGCTGCAGACGCTCATCGCGCTCGGCAACTTCTTGTTCGGTGCCATCCCAGACTCACTCGGGCAGTGTAAGTCCTTGAGCCGTGTCCGTCTCGGGGAGAACTACCTGAATGGCTCAATTCCCAAGGGGCTGTTCGAATTGCCGAAGCTGACTCAAGTCGAGCTGCAAGATAACCTCCTCACTGGTAATTTTCCGGCTGTGGTCGGTGCTGCGGCTCCTAACCTTGGAGAGATTAGCCTGTCCAACAACCAGCTCACGGGCGCATTGCCTGCATCTCTTGGGAATTTCTCTGGTGTTCAGAAGCTGCTGCTTGATCAGAACGCCTTCTCTGGTGACATACCTCCGGAGATTGGGCGGCTGCAGCAGCTCTCCAAGGCTGACCTTAGCAGCAACAGGTTTGAGGGAGGTGTGCCACCGGAGATAGGGAAATGCCGGCTTCTCACTTACTTGGACATGAGCCAAAACAATCTCTCTGGGAAGATACCTCCGGCCATCTCTGGAATGCGAATACTCAACTACCTCAACCTGTCCAGGAACCACCTTGATGGAGAGATACCTCCATCCATTGCAACGATGCAGAGCTTGACGGCGGTCGACTTCTCGTACAACAATTTGTCTGGGCTTGTGCCAGGGACTGGTCAATTCAGCTACTTCAATGCCACATCTTTCGTTGGCAACCCAGGCCTGTGTGGACCATACCTCGGTCCATGCAGCCCAGGCATTGCTGGTGCCAACCACACTGCCCATGGCCATGGTGGGCTGACCAATACGGTCAAGCTGCTCATTGTCCTCGGCTTGTTGATTTGCTCCATTGCATTTGCTGCTGCGGCGATTCTGAAGGCTCGGTCATTGAAGAAAGCTAGTGAAGCACGAGTATGGAAACTCACTGCATTCCAGCGCCTGGACTTCACCAGTGATGATGTGCTGGATTGCTTGAAAGAGGAGAACATTATTGGCAAAGGTGGTGCTGGGATCGTGTATAAGGGGGCAATGTCGAATGGTGAACTTGTGGCTGTGAAGAGACTTCCAGCGATGGTCCGTGGTTCATCACATGATCATGGGTTCTCGGCAGAGATACAAACACTTGGTAGAATTCGACACCGTCACATTGTGCGCCTGCTAGGCTTCTGCTCAAACAATGAGACTAACCTGCTGGTTTATGAGTATATGCCCAATGGCAGCCTTGGGGAGATGCTCCATGGCAAGAAAGGAGGGCACCTGCATTGGGATACCCGATACAGCATTGCTATTGAGGCAGCCAAGGGGCTTTGCTACTTGCACCACGATTGTTCACCTCTGATACTTCACCGGGATGTCAAGTCAAATAACATACTTCTTGACTCCAACTTTGAAGCTCATGTGGCCGACTTTGGGCTAGCAAAATTCTTGCAGGACTCGGGGGCATCTGAATGCATGTCCGCCATTGCTGGCTCATATGGCTACATAGCGCCAGGTAAAAATCAACCCTTTCTGATCCAGTTCAATATGAATAGAGTACTCATCTGAGTATATCGAGATGCATCATAAGTTTAGAATGCTTATAGTTATTACAGTGTTCAAGCTATAAAACTTCATTGTTGTACTGTTTGATGAGTATTGGTGCTTATCTACATGGTTTCTGTTATCATATTCTCTCTACTAGTTATCTTTAACATTTTCTGAAGATCAGTTACTTCATTGTTTTATCTTCTGTTGAAACTTTATGATGTCTGTTTACATCTTCAGGATCGTAATGTTCAATGGTCTTTTTATGCGTATCTACTGTTGTAGTATTTCTCTTTACATCTACGTCATTGCTTTTGGTTTACAAAATGACTGAATATTGGCTTCTAAATTCTATTTTCCAATTGAATGACCTTGCTCTTTGTTGTCATCCATGGCTGTCCAGAATATGCATACACACTGAAGGTCGATGAGAAGAGTGATGTCTATAGCTTTGGTGTTGTGCTTCTTGAGCTTGTCACTGGAAGGAAGCCTGTAGGTGAATTTGGCGATGGTGTTGACATTGTCCAATGGGCAAAGATGATGACAGACTCAAACAAAGAACAAGTGATGAAGATCCTTGACCCAAGGCTCTCAACTGTTCCGCTGCACGAGGTGATGCACGTCTTCTATGTTGCATTGCTTTGCACTGAGGAGCAAAGTGTGCAGCGCCCGACGATGAGGGAGGTTGTGCAGATCCTGAGTGAGCTTCCAAAGCCATCTACCAAGCAAGGAGTGGAGGTTCTGAATTCCGGTGACGGCTCTGCCTCCAGTCCTCTGCATCCAGCACCAGTTGCGACCAATGAAGCACCAACCGTCGAAGCGAGAGAACAGCAGCAGCAGCAGCAGCAAACAAGCTCTCCGTCGTCGCCACCTCCAGATCTCATCAGCATCTGAGAAATCAAAACTGAGAACGTTACCATTCTTTGCAAAAAACTGCACTTCGATCTCACAAGCTTAGGTCGTAATTTAGGATGCAGTAAGTTTGGCCTCCTGTGCTGTACATATTCAAGTTTGTTGGTTGGTTGTTTCCAGTTTGCCATGTTTCATTTGTTGCTGCAATGTAGTAGGAGAGTCTGTAGCGAGTTGAGTTACATTGCTAGAGCTTCTGATTTCCCTTCTCTAATATTGTACTAGGCACTAAAGTATCAAGTGCACTCTGTCAAATTTGGCGCCAGAATCTTTGTTGTGGAACCAAGATGTTTTAAGTGCTTTCTGCTTCTGTGTAAACACTGGAAGTGGGCCATGTCTAAAGGCCTTGAAGTCAGATCTTAATCTACAATACATTGGTCCCAAAGAAAAAGCCCGTTTGCAAGATGAATTGATAGATACCCTACCGGAGCATCTGATTGCTGCTTTCTCTCACTTTTTTTTTATCGTCTTTTCTTGTTGTATAAAAGAAGGGAAGTTGATCTGCATCTCTTCAAAGCAGACGGCTGGCCCAGAATGTCAAAGGAGGAGTGCTGTGCATGAAAGAAACGGCTCGGTAAGCAGATGCTTTGCCCTCCGCGTAACGGCAAACTGCTCTGCCGATATGCTTCCGTCCGTGTTAAGTGAAAGCGAGTGGAGCATTGTTCAAAGAGAACGAACTTGATCACCTCATCAAGTACTAAGTACAGTAGCTGGTTATTGTGATGATGCAGCTAGTTCGTACGGTGGTTTCTCTATATCCTATTGTTAGGTGATCAGGAGTGATTAGATGGGTCAGGTTCAGGAATCATTGTTCAGCTTCAGCATGACAAACACCCTTCTCTTGTCATGTCACCACGCGTTCATTCACAATTGCAGCAATGGCTAATGATCTTCTAAGGAAAATAAAAACTTTGTTCAATCGTTGTTTTTTAAACACCCACACACTCACATAAAGCAGATAGCAAAAGCAGCCGAAAAAGGATTCTTTGCAAAGAAAAAGTAAGGAAAATAAAGAGGAAAAAAAAAAGGGAATCATTTGTTGATCTGAACAATGGCCCCCCCTCCTGCGATTTCTGCGTGCACTGTCGCTGTTTCTCCAGAGCAGTGTAGGCCCTGGTTTTGGCCAAGTGGTTGGACACCTCATCCAGAAAAGTAAGAAGGCCCGCCAAGCCGGCAAGCCCCCTACCACGGTACCACTACCAGTCTACCACCACGTGAGCGCGCGGATCCACTGCCAAAGCCGCGCTCGCCGTGTCGTCCCTGCCGCCGGGGTGGACAAGGGCCGGGCAACGCTTCCTTCGCCCTCACTTCACCGGGTCACTTTGATCGGTGCCTGCCATTGCTCTGTCCAAAACACAGCTAGCTAGCTAGGACCACGGCCTTCTACCTGGCCAGCAGCAGCAGCGATACACTACTTACTGCTGTCTCAGAATCTTCTGGAGAAAAAAAAAAGGGTACTTTGAGATGGGTGCAAATGGCGAGATCAGTGCGGCACATGGGAGGACACTTCGGAATTGGTGTGTGTTCAAAATGCTTCAGTTCTGAGTGCAGGGATCCAAGGCAGTGGTGGTGTGTAGTTTGGGCTCTCTCCAGCAGGACTTCCAGGAGTCCGGCAAGCCAAGGCAGTGTTGAACTGATGGAGCTCCTTTATTATGAATCCGGCAATCCCCATGACCACGAATCGAGTGTCAAGCTGTTTTATTATTATTATTATTAGTGCGTGCGTGGAGAAGACAAGGAGCAGGAAAAAGCGAAATGTTTTGGCAGGAAGCTGGAAGTGGTGGAAAGCCGTAACTGTGGCTTTTGTACCTGTGGTAAACGGCTGTGCGGTAAACAGTGAAAGGTCAGGTTGGGTGTTTGGTCTGATGATACTCTGATGCCATCCATGGACCGTCCATCGTACTCGTACCTCTGACCAGCCACACCACCCAAAGGCAGGCCACAGGTGAAGCTGGAGCACACTGTTGCGTACTACGTCGAAATAATATTGGCGGTAGGGTTCCCTGCATGCTCCACGGGAGACCGACTAAACCAAGCTCCCTAAGAGGCTTGAGAGGTTTTGATCCTTCATACTATTCCTGGTTAGTTTTTGTACTGCCACATGAATCAGCCTCTTTCTTTTTTTTTTTTTTTTTTGAAGCTGCACATGAATCAGCCTTGCAGTATACAGCGGTTCTCTTAAAACAACTACCATCGGCGATTCATGATTGGAGTGCAAACATTATGCAAACGGGCAATGACACTGACTTCAATTCACTAATGAACGTATTTACCACTTTTTGGTAAATCAAATGTTTTGATTTTAAATAAATATATAGAAAATATTAACATAGTGATTTTAAATAAATATTATTAGATTAATCATAAATTACATCGAAGTACATATATAGTAGTTTTAATAAATTTAGTTAGAATTAGGAAAGTTTAACTTAATATTAATCTAAATCTAAACACAATTAGTTTTAATGTTTAGCATGAGCTTTTCATAATAAAATGTCTTCTATGAAAGATTCTCATGTGCTAAAACCAGGGTTTGGTGTTTTTTTTACTACTTATTGCACAAGGAGAGCTCCACCATTTTTTTAGTGATTTTTTAAAACTTGATCAAATATTTTTTTTAGTATATAGAGAGGGTAGTATACAATACAACTCCTGTATGCCATTACTCGGGTATTTTGATTGGGCCAGTCCATGAATAGCGAGGCCAGGTTCAGAGCTTCTCTGTTCTCGGCACTGAAACCTGATGGAGATGGACCTCAGCCGTTGCTGTCACTCGTTCGTACAGGGGCAGACGAGGGCTTCCGCGCCAGAAAGAAGAGGCATGCACTGCATTGCATGCCCATGGTATTCCTGCCTGCCGCCTGCACCCGTCCCGGCCCGTCTCGTGGAGTTTTGGGTACTCATGCGTACGGAGTAGGAGTATACTCCGTACGTACGCGCGTGTTCTGAGGTCCTCATCGTCTGACGGACGACGACGCAGATGCAGTGATGCGATGGTAGTGGCGCGCCTGACGAAGGCTCAGTGCTTTCTCTGGCTACTGGCTCCCCTGACCTCGCCCACATGCATGCATGCATGCATGGCGTTGCGCGCAGTCGTCCTCGCCCAGGCGCGCAGTCTCTTTGCTTACGGGGACTAAAAAAAATACCTGTCATATCGGATATCTAGATATTATTTAGGAGTATTAAATATAGACTATTTATAAAACTAATTTGTCAGTCGAAGACTATTTTGCGAAACAAATTTATTAATATAAAATAGTCTATGATTTGATAATATAGTGTTACAGTAAACATATATTAATGATAGATTGATTAGATTTAATAGATTCGTCTCGTGAAGTACTACGTGGCGCTGTAATTAGTTTTATAATATAAATTATATTTAATTTATTTAATTGATACCAAACATTCGATGGGATAAAGGACTAAAAATAAGACCATTTTTTTATGGGAATGGACGAGAAGGACAAGGGCAAAATCGAACAAGACGAGCATAGCAAATGTGATGAAGGCATGGCATTGACATGTGGATCCAGAACGGCAAATATTGACAGGCAGGAGCAGAGCAGACATGGTTGTGTGGATGTGATGATCACCGGGAAGGGCACCGGTGTAGGATCGAGATGACGAACTAGAGGGGGTGAATAGTCTTTTCTAAAAACTTAAGTGCAACGGCTAACCGAAACTATTGTGGAATTAAAACTATCGGTCTAGCCAAGACTACACCCCTCTATCTATTACTTTAGCACCTAGTAAAGATGACTATTATGCTAACTAAGGTGTCAAGCTAGAAAGCTCACCTAAACAAGTCTAGGTTGCAAGGTCACACAAACCTAAACAACTAGTACTCTAAGCACACCAGAAGCTCCTACACATACTAGTAAGCAAAGCACAAAGCACCTAAGCTCACTAGTAATACTTAATAGCAAGGCTACACAAGCCTAACTAGAGAGCTCAACTTACTTAGCTACACAAACTAAACAATGTGACTAACAAGGCTACACAAGCCAATTAGTCACTCAAGATCTACTTCTATGCTACACAAGCTAAAAGGTAACTAGGCAAGCTACACAAGCTAAACTAGTTACAAGAGCAACAACTAAACATTAGCACAAGTATGAGAATGTAAATACAAGCTAGTGATTTGAAGAATGCAAACCACCGAGAAGATGTACAAGGTTGACACGGTGATTTTTCTCCCGAGGTTCACTTAGTCGCCACCAAGCTAGTCCCTGTTGTGTCGACCACACACTTGGTGATTCGGCGGCTAATAGGCGTTCACAAGCTTAGCCCACTAACTCGGGCGCCGCAAGAATCCACCCAAAGTGAGGGTAGCTTAATGACACGCTCAACTAGAGTTGCTCTTCGCGATCTCTCGCGGGGCGAGCACAACACCCCTCACAAGCGCTTCTCCGGAGCGCCGCACAATCTTCTTGCGCGCTTCGACGGAGCCTCAAACCACCAAGCCGTCTAGGAGGTGGCAACCTCCAAGAGTAACAAGCACTCCGGCTTGCAACACGATCACCTAGTGCCACACGATGCAATCTCTCAAAACAACGCACTAGAAATCGCTCTCTCACTCAATCGGATGAACACTATCGAAGTATGAGTGAGTTAGAGGGATCCCAAACCAAGCACACTAGAGGCAACAAATGTCCAAGGTGCTCTACCAGCCCCAAGGGCCGGCCAACAACTATTTATAGACTAGCCAAACAAACTAGCCGTTTTCCCTCTTCACTGGGCTCGCTGCAGAGGGTCCGGACGAAATGAACAGTGCGGGTCCGGACCATGCTTCTTGCGCTCGGATCCTCCTAGCCGTTTGAAACGGCCGTTGGCGCTCTGCTCCGATCGCTACCACGTGCCTCCGAACGCAGCCAACAGTGCTGCACCGGACCATCATGCTGCGTCCGGATGCGACACGGAGTCGTTACAGAGAGCTCCAACCTCCGGACGCAAGGTCCGGAGTTCACCGTCCGGACCAACAACTGCGTCCGGATCCTTACTGTTAGCACAACGCAGTCAGAGGGGGTGGCGTCCGGACGCATAACCAATGGTCCAAACCGCCCAAGCCCCTGCGTCCGGAGTCACCAGACTCGGCCAGACCTAGGGTTAGGTTCCGGACCCAAGCGCAATGGTCCGGACCCCCCTTTGCCCTTGCGTCCGGAACTCGGTTTTCAGCCGAGACTCCTCCGCACTTCTTCCTTTGCTTCTCCAGTGCTAACACAAATGTGTTCACCACCTTGTGCATGTGTGTTAGCATTTTCATAATATTTTTCAAAGCATTTTCACTTGCTCTTACCACGCCACTCGATCCTAATGCATCGCAAAGTTAGATCGCTCACGGTGGCACTAGATAACAGATATGCAAACAAGTTTGCTCTTCTTGATAGTACGGTTATCTATCCTAAACCTGGTCATAATCTTCTCTACACACCTATGACCGGTGAAATGAAATGCCCTATGGTTATACATTTGCCTTGCGCATTCCATTACATCTTCTTTTCCAATGTTGATGCAACACATGCACCAACCACTTGTCAAATGATATGATCCACTTCATATCATCACATGACCGTGTTGATTCATCGATCTTGACCTCACTTGCTCTTCACCGTTGCCTTGGTACATCGACGTCAAGCATCACCCGCTTGCCCTTCACATTTGCAACCGGTCCATCAAGCCAAACCTCATCTTGATTTTCTCCACCTTGATCACATGACTCCATGTCATGTCTCATGTGCAATAAGCTCCTTCATCACACAATCACATGTGAACTAATCTCTTGTGTATATATTACTTAAACATATATTAGTTCACCTAATTTGTCACTCAATTATCAAAATCACGCAAGCACCCTTCAACCGGCCAGTGGAGGCTCCTACCTATAGTATAGTACGTCGTTTCCGCTCTGTCGTCGACCTGTTTGCAAGTTGCAACGCCAGAGCAGGTCAACCAATCTCCCATGATGTGCACTACTAATTAAAGCTCCCTCGTAGGCTTGGGACTTTGGATGTGTTTTGATGTGGGTCATGGGCATCCACGGTGATGTGCAGAGAGACGGCGACGTGCCGGGCGGCCGGTGTGTACGGACAACACCCAACACCCAGGCTGGGTAGGGGCTCCCCGGTTGGCTACACGCTGCAGCCTCATGAGTTGCAGCAGTCGTGCACCAGCAGCTAGCGATTCTGTCTGTGTCAGGGAGAAAGCGGTGCAGTGCAGACTTGCAGTGATGGGGCTTCCGTTCCGGCGTTCCGGTTCCCTGCCAGCAAGGAAGGAAAACCATGCCGTCCCGATCTTCCCGTTGGCATCCGTGGAATCGTGTCGTGGTGGTGCCAGCCAGCCTGCCCTGCGCACGCTCTGGTCGCCTGACCGATCGACGACGCAGCAGCAGTGAGTGCTCCTGGCGCGGCCGTGGTCAATGCATGCTACGAGTAGTAGCTTTCACCCGCCCCGCCTGCCTACTGCTGCCATAGTTGGCGAGCTAGCAGAGCACTCGGCGTACGTCCCCGGGAAGCGACGACGAATGGTTGCCGATGCCAGCCTAGCCTGCTGGAGTGACGGGCACGTGCCGACCCAAACAAACGACCCTCCACGAGGCAACGCAACGAGCGCGCGGAGCGGCAGGTACCGCTTCAGATCGAGGAGCGATCGAGCGAATGGCAACGCCGCCCCACCCGTGCGCATCGGAGAAACGTGAAGGCCGAGCGGGCCGTTTTTTGGGTTGATAATCTGGTTGATGTTGTTTTTAACTATTTTTCTGTAATAGTGTTTCGGTGGCTGATAAGCCGAGCGATAAGTCAAGCGATAAGTTGCTCGATCGATCGGGCTGACAGGTTTTGAGTGATGGCGTACACTGACTGCACTGGTAGAGCTACTAGTAGGGAGACAGAGCACCAAGGCACCACCAAACCCTCACAAAATTAAGAGCAATTACTGGATCTACCACAAAGCGTACGCACTGGTGCACTACCGAAGGAGAGCAGGACCGTGTGGGGAGGAGGATTCTGCAACGTTTACAGGCCAGCCTTTGGACGATCCTATTCCTTTCCCTTCGGTGGCGACAAAGACGAGGTCAAGCAATAGTACGTCTCTTCTCACATCACATGCACGCACGAGAAACCAATATGACTGGATTTATGGCTTCCAGAGCAAGAGACCGGACCGGTCCCGGCGACGCGACGAGGCAGGCACACATGCACATGCACTACGGCTACGAGATGAACGCTACGCGACATGGGGTTTGTGCGCGGCGACCTGCTGCTTTTACGCGCGAGTGGGCACGGGATCGACCGAGCGGCCGGCGCGCGGCGGCAGTGAGTGAACGCAGGTCAAACTATTGGCAGAACAGTTGTTGTTAGGGCCGGGCCGTGCCGTGTCGTCGGTCGGGTGTTCCTGTCATCCTGCTGTGGCTGTGAGGCGGATGCGGCGTGAGTGGGAGCAGTTGAGCTGAACAAGCCTTCCGCGCTCCCGGGAGGGACCATCGTCATATGAATCTGCCGGCTTCATGATGGGCAATGGCAGCGACAGCAAGTGGCACAACAGGCTTCAGAATTCTGAATTTCTGGAACAGAGATGGCTTCTTTATAGTTGGGCCGAGATGCACCACCACCTCTACGACAGCCCACTATATGGGCCGAGATACACAACAACCTTCTACGACGGCCCATATGGACCTGCCACTAGTTGAGCCGATATACACAATAACCTTCTACGACGCCCCATAGTGGGCTGACTTTATATCGGTTTTATCAGGACTGGCAATCGTCTCCACTTGCTGACACGGCACCGTCGCCACGTAGACGTAGCCAGGCTATAGCCCAGAAGCTCTACTGTCTACTCTGTACTTTCTTCTCTTCGTTCTAAACCTGTTTTTATTTTAAAAAATAACTTTAACTAATTTATATAAAAACATTAATATTATGATATAAATTAAATATCATTACATAGATCATTAAATGATCTATTTTCATAATAAATTTATTTATAGATATATAAATGTGACATGTATTTTCTATAAATATAGTTAAATTATGGCACATAAATAAAAAAAAAGTACATCTATTCTAGGAGGGAGTATGTACTAGTCTGCTAATGAGGACGGAAGATTTATTTATTCCATGCCAAGGAAATGTTTACAGTTGCTAGTGTGTGGTCTTCGTCCTACAAAAGTGGTACTCCCTCCGTTCCAAATTATAAGACATCCCAAGAATCTTGGAGAGTCAAACTATCTCAAGTTTGACTAAATTGATATGATAATATAATAACATTTATGATGTCAAATGAGCATCATTAGATTCGTTATCAATTATATTTTCATAATATGTTTATTTGATGTCATAAATATTTATAGTTTTTTCTATAATTGTTGATCAAACTTGACATACTTTGACTTTTCAAGATTCTTGGAATATCTTATAATTTGAGACGGAGGGAGTATTAGAGAGCACTATACCACAACACTCTTACATCTATGTACGGTCCGGATCTAAGGGACGATCCCTTCGTACCACTTCACTTGTTCATGAAAGCGATGCCCTTTTGAATGCTCTCACTCAATTCCTTCTTTGCCGCTTCCAGACCAGCTCTGTTTCCCAGAGACCGAAGAAGCATTAGGTCAATGAATTTCAGAGAATCGAGAGAATTCATCATCTAACAATTTTGACGCAATGGAACCACATTATTAAGCGACAGAGTGTGTATAGCAAGGGTACCTCTCAAAATCATTCAAAGGTCCAAGCGGGAGGATCTCCTCGGCTCCACCACGGCCAAGCCTCACTTTTGAGGCAAAGAACGGCAGTTCTGTCACCTGATGCCAAATAGAAAAACGGAGATAAATACAGCCCTGTGGAACTAAGAAAAAACGTCGATGTTTGGATGATATGTGAAGGAGAAATATACAGATTTCATGTAAGTATACCTCGGATGCAACATATGAGCATTCCACAATGCCAGCATCGCCCCGCATAGCTCGCAAGCATGCATCACCGAATTTTGCAGCAGCAAAAGCCTGGGTTTTTTCTTCCGTTAGTATGGAGACTAAACTTTTGATTACCTAAAGTAAGCTATCATGTATAATATAACCTACCATTGACAGAGTCGCAGAGCCTGATCCAGCCTTTGCCTGAAATCAATGAAAGCAATGTTCATTACTCATACATTTTTTTCAGTTAACTGGACATTACTTCAGGAAGCAGTAAAAAAAGGACTCGTGGCAGATTCGGAGATGCATAATGCATCAGGATATTCAACTTCAGGTATGCAATTTTGAGTGATGAATGACATCATCAATTTCATTGTGGTTGTTTAAAGCCATTAAGTTACATTTGCGATGTTTTCCTTAAACTCGTATTAACTATTGAGAAATTGTTACAACTAATGTGTAATGCACAAGGGTATGCAAAAGGGTATGCCGTAGGCCTTCAGCTAGAAAAACCGCATTGCTTATCAATGTTGCAACCACAGGTAGCCCTCACAATTCAAGCATGGCCAAATACTTAGTCTTGCTGTCTCGACTCCCGGCAATAAAACAAGTACATTAAACTAAAATCAGCCAATTTATTGACATAAATCATATATACATGACAGCACTGGAAGATGGATTTGCACTATATATTTCTCCAATAACAACATCACTATGTGAGCTTTATGCAGAGAACATAATACATACATAATATATGTATCAGTTAAAGATGCATGTTCACCAAATGTTTGATGGACAAAAAATCGATCATGTAAAACTCATCTCTGTTTTGGCAGAGAATATCAGATGAAGAGGTTAGACTGTAGCAGAGCAATATTTGTTATATTGGTTTTGTTAGACCTAACTTCAGGCAGTAAAGTCAAATAGCATTGTACCTCCACAACTTCTGTGCCACCATTCTGTATGCGGTCTGTCAAATATTTCATTTCATCCTGAGTGAATGAGCTTGGAGGTGTGACCTGCAGATAAACAGGTTTCAAATCAGCACCTAGTAGTGTCATAGAAGCTAGATAATATTTCAATATTAACATTCCCATGGGATGAAATCAGCATATGATCAGTACCTGGGAGAGGAGGGGCAATATAGTTACCCCAGCATGGCCACCAACAACAGGGACACTGACATCCCTTGGATCAACTCCAAGCACTTCGGCCTACAATATGCAATATGAAGCAGAAATGCAAATTACCAATTGAGAATTACAATGACCCTACTAGAGTACACCTTCATATGGAATCTTATGTTAGTTTAGTTATGTCTGAAACTTTCTAGATATATCTCTTTTGTGCTAGTTGCCTGTCTCTGAGACAGTGATCAGGTTAGCTAGTTGGTTGCCTCATATCTGAACATGTTCTCTTCGTTCTGTCCCTTCTGAAAACTGATGTATTTCCGTTTATCGATAAATGGGAATGGAGGATGGCCTTCGTGTGGAAAAAAAAAGACCCTACTAGAGTACACAAGTATTCCAGGTTCTTAAGAGATGCTATGTATTAGGCTTCATACCACAAAAGTGTTAGCCCTCGCAACATCGAGCGTTGTCACTCCAAGAAGACGCTTGGGATCATAAGTTCCAGCTTTCTTGAAAACCTCAGCAGCAATGGGAACAGTTGAATTCACTGGGTTGCTGATCAAATTCACAATTGCATTAGGACAGCATCTTGCAACGCTTTCACAAAGTGTACGGACAATCCCAGCATTTTTGTTGAATAAATCGTCCCTTGTCATTCCTGGTTTCCTAGGGAGACCAGCTGGTATGATTACAAGGTCCATTCCTGTAAGTGCTGCATCAAGCTGCTGTGCCCCAAGGAAGCCACGGACCTGAAAAGAAGTTTTGCCAAAGTTATTAGGTGGACTAAGTGGATGTTCGCATTTGAAGTTTTTTGCCCCTAGGTAATTTGGGCCAAGGAAACAGTGGGAGGTCAAATACGTTTTTTAAGAGATAGTCTGTTTACACTATTTTTTTTTCTTTTCAAACTCCAGAGAGTAATTGTATTTTTTTCCCTTTTCTTTTCTTTTAGGCATTACAGACACCAAGACCTGAACTATATACTCAATTGGCATATGTAACGTACAGAAGTTCTAGTTGGTTTTCTTTTAAGTACAACAACAAATGTTGTGAACGGTGTACTGAAAACATCAGTCACCACAATAATCAGCTTTCAAACTCCACAGAGTAATTTGTGCCCTTTTTTTCACTTTTCATTGTGCTATGTTTCTTTTAGGCATTACAGACACCAAGACCTGAACTATATGCTCAATTTACATATGTAAGGTAAATACAAATAGAAGTTCTAGTTGGTTTTCTTTTAAGTACAGCAACAAATGTTGTGAAAGGTATTCTGAAAACATCAGTAGCCTAACCACAACAATCAGCGAACATAATGGTTGACAATAACAAGTAACATAATAGCCCATAATAATAGTATAATGAGCTGGTGAAACCAACTAGAAGAAAATGAAAAAGCCGCAGAATTGGTCAATTGGGTGCCTATTGTGACAAATCAATCAATTAAGTGCCTAGCCTGCCAAATCCATCAGTTGGCACATAGAACAATCAAACGCTGCTGTCTTGCTGATTGTATAGCAGCAGCATCACAGAGGTTGTAGCCATCACTCCCGAAAGTACAGTACCACGGATCGAGGGGGTGAAAAGAGGGGAGAAAACGTTACCACAGCGCTGGTGTCCATGTGGCTGATGTCGGCTGTGACCCCGGGCGTGTTGACGACATCGTAGAGGTGGAGCACGGACACGAGAGGGTTCATCTTCATGAGCAGCGATAGCGGCTGCCCGATCCCGCCCGCGGCGCCCAGGATCGCGACCTTGAAGCCCGGCGCGCCGCCCTTGGCGCGGCACACCGCGGGCCTCAGCGCGGACGCGCCTTCCTCTGTCTGCGGGCGCTGGGGGTTCAGGTGCGCGGCGAGGCGAGCGAGGCGGTGGGAGGGGGCGTTGGTGTCGGGCTGCATGGTGGCGGCTCCTAGTTCCGCGGAAGCCGGAGGGGAGGGGAGGGGAGGGGAGAGTGAGCTGCTGCTGCTCCAGGTGTTGGTGTTGGTTGATTGGCGCGATGCGGGTGGGGTTTTGATGGGGAAAAAGCTTCCCGTGTTTTTGGATGGTTCCGCCGTGCGTTATCCGGTGGCCTGTGGCTGCGGGCCGTCGCGGAATCGGGAGGCGGTGAGGCGGCGACGGCTCCCCGCCCTCTCTTTTCTCCGCAGTCCGCACTACACTTGCCGGTGCGGCCGTATGCGCTCGAGCCTCGTTTTCGGCCTCGCATAGTTGGGAACTCCAACAATCTGACGTCTTGCAAGGTATCCAGAAAAAACAAAGGCCCTGGTCCTCATGTCACGAGTTACGAAGGTCTTTCACTCGCAGAGGTCAGAATCTCATGTCACGAGTGGATGAATTAATCGATCCGGTTACAGGTAGCTGGGACGAGGCCCTGGTAAGAGCAACATTCTGGGAGGAAGATGCAGAATGTATCCTATGCATTCCGCTTCATAAAGGTATGGGTGACGTGGTGGCATGGCACTTTAACAATGATGGCCAATTCTCAGTGAGATCGGCCTACAGAGTGTTTATGGCGGACGAAAAATTGAGAAAGGAGAACAGAGGTGGAAGATCATCTTCTGGAACTGCACATCGAGTATATGATCCATTTTGGAACCGGCTCTGGAATTTGAACTATCCAAAAAAGATAACTCATTTCCTTTGGCGCCTTGGACATAACAGCTTGACTCTCGGAGTTAACCTCAAAAGGAGAGGAATGCCTATAAATGCAAGCTGTGTGATGTGTGGGCGTTTGGACGAAGATGGAGCTCATCTGTTTTTCAAATGCAAGTGTATCCGAGCTGTGTGGGCAAGCTTGCAGCTGGACGCCGTGCGTGAAGACCTTGCAGCTTGTCTATCGGCTAGGGACGTTCTGGAGAAGGTGCTGAATATGGAATCAGGCTTACAAAGAAAGAAAGGTAGTAACTCTGTTATACCTCTGGTGGTCTGAACGGTGTGGGGTTAGAGAAGGGGAGCAACCGAGGAATGCAAATAGCCTAGCAATCCTGGTCGGTTCCTATGCATCAGAATGGTCACCTATTGCGAGTCCTAGAGGTGTGACTGATCAAGGGAGACCAAAGAGGAGATGGACACCGCCGCCAGATGGTTCTATGAAGATCAACTGTGATGGAGCCTTTTCACAGACTATGAGATCGGGAGGTTGGAGTTTTGTGATTCGGGAATGGGATGGGGGTGTGGCGAGTTCAGGCTATGGTAAATTGAAAATGTTAGTGAAGCCTTCCATGTCGAGCTTGTGGCGTGCCTCCAAGGTGTCCAACGTGCAGCTGATCTGGGGGTGCAGCAAATCATCCTTGAAACAGATCCTACAAGAGTTGTCCAAGCCGTTTATAACGATGATTACAACAGGTGTTCAGCTGGTGTCCTGATTTGGGAGCTCAGGTTCCTGCTTCGGAGTAATTTCAATGCTTTTTTTGTTGTTCATACTCCCGGTCTTGTAATTCGGTGGCAGATAGTCTTGCTGCTCTAGGAGCGAGTTTGAGTCCGGGTGCTGATCCGATCGTGGACAGTATTCCAAATTGTACTCGTGTGATGGTTGCCGACGATGTGGCGTCGTGTTATGAGTAATGGAGAAGTCTTCCATGTTAAAAAAAAACAAAGGCGAAATAGCCATCTTTGTCCTTCAACTATTGTCGGAGGCTCACTTTGGTCCTCCAACTTTCAAAACGTCCAGTTTAGTCCCTAAACTATTCATCTGTGACTCGATCTCGTCCATTCCCATCAAATAGTCGCCACGTGTCCAGGCCTGAATGACAAAAGACATTATTACCCTTGTCATCCTTTAGAAAGCTGCACAATCTTCACGGCGCCATGTCTCTGTTTTCCCACCGTTCCTGATTTCGCCACCGACAGCGCGAGGACCTCAGGTCTATCATGTTTGTCATGTTCATAAACAAATTTAATATGTCTGTTATGTCTCATGTCTGATGTCCAAAAATAAATTTAACATAGCGTCAATACCTCTTGTCTTATGCTCAAGTTTTTAACAATACAAATTCTAGTGTTCACAGAAATTAGCACCAATACCTCTTGTCTGATGCTCAAGTTTTTAACAATACAAATTCTAGTGTTCATGCTCAAGTTTTTAACAATACAAATTCTAGTGTTCACATAAATTCATTATGTGAACACTAGAATTTGTATTGTTAAAAACTTGAGCATCAGACAAGAAGTATTGGTGCTATGTTAAATTTATTTTTGGACATCAGACATGAGAACAGACATATTAAATGTGTTTATGAACATGACAAACATGTGCGCTGCCGGTGGCAAAAAAAAGAAACGGTGGGAAAACAGAGACATGACGTCGTGAAGATTGTGCAACTTTCTAAAGGATGGCAAGGGTAATAATGTCTTTTGTCATTCAGGCCTGGACATATGGCTACTATTTGATAGGGATGGACGAGATCGAGTCACAGATGAATAGTTTAGGGACTAAAGTGAACATTTTAAAAGTTGGAGGACCAAAGTGAGCCTCCGACAATAGTTGGAGGACCAAAATGGCTATTTCGCCAAAAACAAAATACTACTCCGATGCATAGTTGGGAGTACTCTCTTATAATTTACTCCCTCCGTTCCAAATTATAAGACATCCCAAGAATATTGGAGAGTCAAACTATCTCAAATTTGACTAAACTTATATGAAAATATAATAACATTTATGATGTCAACTAAGTATCATTAGATTCGTTATCAATTATATTTTTATTGTATGCCTATTTGATATCATAAATCTTGGTAGTTTTCTCTATAATTATTAGTCAAGCTTGAGATGCTTTGACTCTCCAAGATTCTTAGGATATCTTATAATTTAGGACTGAGGGAGTAGAATAGAGTGAGTAAAACATGCATATTGTACCACACAAATCTTCTTTAAAAAAAGCAAACCGATGAGAAGCTCCTCACGTTGAAACTTACAACGCTAAGGTAAGGCGCATGGTAATGTTTCTTTTTAATTTATATAGAGTTATAGTTTTGTTCAATATGTGCTTTAATTAATCAAATGCATTGTTTTCCCTAACATGATGCAATTTCGTGCAATTAAAGAGTGTGAAAGAGTTGTAGTTGTAGTAGATCGATGGTAGCCGCTGGCCTTTTCTTCACGTTGAGAAAGAGGAACGACCGCCTTCACGGTCGGGGCGGCCCTTCACGGTCGATGAGGAGGAACCACGACGGTTGCCTTCCGTCACTTCAACGTCAATAGATATCGAATTTTAGGATAGACATAAGATATGCATAGACATTATATAAACTCTCGGAACATTGGTTCCCGAGGGGTAGGAGTCATCCTCTTATAAGCGCGACGTGACGAGGGCTCACAACCTCATACGTTAGGGTGCCCCTGATTACGGCACGTACGGGGAATTCACGTACCCCTTGACTTGACTACAGGGCGGTTAGGGCGTTGGCCCATACAGCCCATGGGGCTGAGATTATTTATTCCAACGGTAGTATGCTATAGAATAGAAGGAGCATGGGTGATGTGGAGGCTGCTACAGTAGTCAGACATGAATAAAGGCAATGCTAACGAAGGAACGTGCAGAGGTAATTACCTAATTCGCCTGGCGAATCATCATCATAGATCGACGTTCCCCACACATTAAAGCGATTGATTGAAGCCTCGTGGTGCTAATCTTAATACGATTCAGTAATGTTTTGAGCTGGAAAGCTCTCGGCAAAGCACTTTCTAGCCTACTACCTGCTTGAACGTGTGGCGCCCGGTAGACTCGCTGTTCCAGTCAAGTCCACGACGACGCTCTTGTTTTCAGACAGTGCACCTCTAGTCCAGTCCTCAGGAGTTGGGAGGAATTTGTTGGCCAGCGCGCGATGGCTGGCATCTCGACGATCACGTCGGCATCCACTTCCACTTGCACCTGCGTCGGCCTCATCTTCTTCTTCGTCTCCTCCTCCGTGCTCGTCGCAGCTCCCGTCGCCGCCTTGTCCTTCAACTACGACAGCTTCAGCCCAGACGACCTCAAGGAGGGTGGAAGGCGACGCCTACATCAGCAGCGGGTCGATCGAGGTGACGGCGAACAGGCTGTCCGGCATCGGCCACAGCAAGGGCCGCGCGTCGTACAACGCCCGGCCGATGCGCCTGTGGGACAAGGACACCGGCGAGGTGGCGAGCTTCACGACGCGCTTCGCCTTCGTCATCGACCCGCCGGGGGAGCACGGCATCGACAACAAGGGCACCGGCATGGCCTTCTTCCTCGCCGCCGCCTACCCGTCGAGCTTGCCGTCGGACTCCTACGCCTACAACATCGGGCTGACCAACCAGAGCGCCGACGCCGTGGCCGCCGGCGACGCCCGGTTCGTGGCGGTGGAGTTCGACACCTTCAACGACACCGTCGCGCACGACCCCAACGACACCTACGACCACGTCGGCATCGACGTCAACTCCATCAGGTCGGTGGCCACCCAGACCCTGCCGAGCTTCACTCTCACCGGGAACATGTCCGCCGAGATCACGTACCACAACCTGTCCGGCGTCCTGGAAATGACGCTGTGGCTGGGCGATGGAAGGGACACGCACACGCCGTCGTACAACCTCAGCCACAAGGTTGACCTCAAGAGCGCGTTGCCGGAGGACGTCTCTGTTGGCTTCTCTGCCTCGACGTCCACATCCATCGAGCTGCACCAGCTGCATTCTTGGTACTTCAGCTCGTCCTTGGAACCCAAGGCCACACCAATACTACTAGCTCCTCCGCCAGCGCAGCAGCGGCCGCCGCCACCACCACCACCACCCATGGATGTGTCAGGTTCTGGACGTGCTGGAGTAATAGCAGGATCCAGCGTCGGCGCTGCACTGCTGCTTGTGCTTCTCGTTGCTTTGGCGGCTCTACTCCAACTCCAACGGCGACGTCGGAGGAAGCAGGCACAAGAGTTGGAGTTCGAGGACATATTGGGTGGCTCGGATGGTGACGACGAGCCGATCATGGAGATTGAGTTGGGGACGACGGGGCCGAGGAGCTTCCCGTACCACGAGCTCGTTGCTGCGACCAAGGGTTTCGCGCCGGAGGAGAAGCTCGGGCAAGGTGGCTTCGGCTCCGTGTACCGAGGACACCTGGGTGATCAGAACGCTGCCGTGGCCATCAAGAGATTCGCCAAAGGATCCTCCACGCAGGGGAGGAAGGAGTACAAATCGGAGATCAAGGTGATAAGCAGGCTCCGCCACCGGAACCTCGTGCAGCTCGTCGGCTGGTGCCATGGCCGCGACGAGCTGCTGCTCGTCTACGAGCTGGTGCCCAACCGCAGCCTCGACGTCCATCTACACGGCAACGGCACCTTCTTGACATGGCCGATGAGGTTATTAATTAATTAATTATCCTTCCGATAACCCAATCAATCCTGTTTTATAGTACATGAATGATGAATGGAATGGTGAATGTTCACGTTATTACGTTGGCAACAATAATTAACAGGATCAAGATTGTTCTTGGGCTTGGCTCCGCGCTGCTCTACCTCCACGAGGAGTGGGAGCAGTGCGTGGTGCACCGCGACGTGAAGCCCAGCAACGTGATGCTGGACGAGTCCTTCAACGCCAAGCTGGGCGACTTCGGGCTCGCCAGGTTCATCGACCACGCCGTCGGGATGCAGACGATGACGGCCGTCTCGGGCACGCCAGGCTACGTCGACCCCGAGTGCTTCATCACCGGCGCCGCCAGCGCCGAGTCGGACGTCTTCAGCTTCGGCGTCGTCGTGCTGGAGGTCTCCTGCGGGAGGAGGCCGATGAGCCTGCTGGAGCTGGTGGACGGCCAGAAGAACGCCGTCTTCCGGCTCGTCGAGTGGGTGTGGGACCTGTACGGCAGAGGAGCCGCTCTGTCGGCGGCCGACGAGCGGCTGAGAGGAGAGTACGACGCGGCGGAGGTGGAGCGCGTCGTGGCCGTCGGGCTCTGGTGCGCGCACCCTGACCCACGCGCACGCCCGTCCATCAGAGTAGCCATGGCCGCTCTCCAGTCCAATCACGGCCCCGTGCCGGCGCTGCCTGCCAAGATGCCCGTGGCGACATACGCGGTGCCACTTGCGTCGCCGGAGGGCGGGGGGGCCTTCTCGTACAACGCATCCTCCTCAGGGATGACGTCTTCCAGTTTAACTCAGTCGTCGTCAACGACGGTGACCTCCCAGACATCCTGCTCCTCCGACACGCCCGCTGCAACCGGTTTCAAGGACTCGTCATCACTGCTCAAACATCAGTGAGGGCACCCGCCCCAACAGTACAAGTCAACCACTATTTTTAAGTCAACCTCTGCAAAAATACTATCTCTTAGCAATAAGTCATAGTGCAAATGATACACTCACATTATCAAGAGCTAGTTTTTCTCTCTCATCTATTAAAGTATGATGAAAAGAATACTTATAGCTAGCTTATGAGCTAGCCATCAAGGGTGCCTTGAGAAGCTCAGTGTGCACAACCTACCGACCATACAGACTCTACGCGTGCGTGATTTGAGCATTAGGGCCCGCAAGTCGGCAAATAAATAAAGGGAAATTTTGCTACAGGACACCGCAAAAATACATAATAAGCTAGCACACACCGCAACAACGAGAATTTGCCCAATACCATTATAAATTTATAGTTGTTTGCCGTAACACATCGCGCCTATTATTTTATTCATTTCTCAAGTTTTAAGAGAGAGAAGGTGGGAGAAATGACTTCTTTGCCCTTGTCTTCAACCTTTGGTTATTCACTAAATTTTGATGTAACACACCACCGTGCAAAAGATTTGGCTAGTATTTTTTTGAAATATATAGATATTCATAGGGGTTATTGAGATGACTTGATAGACTCAATAAACATTGAAATACATAGAAAGAGAAGGGGGGGGGGCTTTATGCAAATGGACTATCTTCCTCGGAACATGAAAGCAGTTTTTTGGTGTGTGCATGCTAGGCAAGCACTATTTTCACCGTCCATCAACGCATCGAGATATGTGTTATTCCAAATCAGTAGTATAAAATAATTTGAAGAGTGTAACACGGATTTCAAAGCCTATAGCACGAATCTCAAAGCATAACTAGACGGTGCATATAGCACACGCTCAACATCTACATGCTGCATTGAGTTTTTTGTTGGAACATACATCCATGGCTGTCCTCACCCACGCTGCTGCAGTGGCTAGCCGCGCCCCCCACCACGCCGCCCTAGGTGGCCATCGCCCCTAGCCGCACTGCCCAAGGAGGCCACACCACCCACAACCGCGACGTCTTGGGTGGCTGCGACACCCCCAATCCCTTCCTCTCTGCTCGCCATGGCCCATCGACCATAGGCTGAGCACTGTCGCCCTAGCTCCTTCCTCGCCTTTGCGTCGTGCCTTGTATGGTCAAGCTGAACGGACCACCTCCTTCCTCGGCATGTGCCTCCTCAGCTTGTGCAGTGTGTTTGTCGTCCCTTTTCGGACCGAGACGACCGCTGAAACGCCGCCACTGTTGGGCCGCTTGACTCCACGCCACCAACCCTTGTGGTCTCGTCTCCTCCAGCCACACTAGGGCATGCCGCAAGCACAAGGGGGCACACCCGATGATGGGATTCTCCACCTCAACTCGTCGTCAGCCCTAGCATGGCCTCCCGTGGCTGATGGCAAAACTAAATGAACACCCAGCCAAAGGTTGAAGACGAAGGCAAAGAAGTCATTTTCCCCACCTCCTCTCCCTTAAAACCTCAGAAATAAAAAAAATAGACGCGGTGTGTTATGACAAACAACCTTAAATTTGTAATCGTACTAGGCAAATCCTCACCGTTGCCGTGTGTGTCAACCAATTACGCAATTTTGCGGTGTCCTATAGCAAAAATTTCCATAAGTGAAATAGCGTGTACAAACAAATAAAATAGTGTGTATGTCCATGCGAAAGCACGTTTGCTCTCCCGACTCCATGCGAAAGCACGTTTGCACTTGAAGATGATCAAGTTGGGAGATATTGAAGGTTTCATTTCAAAAAATAATAAAAGAATTATGCTTTTTAGTAGAACATAAGGGCAATTTGTTGCTTGAATACTATTTGTTTTAGCATTAAGATTTGGTATGTTCTTATGGCCTGTTTAGGACTGCTTTGCAAACTCTGCTCAACAAACTCCACTATGGAGCAGCTCCTAAAAAAACTGGAGTTTGTGGAGTACCTCTTTAGGTGCTCTCACAACTCCACTTTTTTTTCTGGAGCTGTGTGCGTAGAGTTGAAACTGTTTGGCTAAAAAACATGGAGTAGAGCTGAAAAACGTGGAGCAGAGCAGTCCCAAACATGTCCTTTAGAATCGTATAAGAATCACATATTGTTGGAATTTATATGGGCTTGGCCCAATAACAAATTTAAAAATTCCTAATAAATATCAAAGGCCCATGCATGAAAGCAAGAGGGGATGTGAGAACTATTTAGTACCACCTTGCTTGTGGAAGTGGAGGTATTGGTTGGACCGGACTATATAACTAGACTATCCGTCACGCCAATAAATCATAAAATTAAGAGCTAGAGTTTCTACCTCTTCTCGCTGTTGCGCGACCATAGCTACTCCAGTCCGATCGTCGGCGTGCACTGGCGAGCAGGTCTCCGGAACTCTCGTCTTCGTGATCCTATAGCGGGAGAAGGCGAATAAGGTTTTTGGGAAGCGCTCTTAGCGCGACTGCTCCCAATCTTCACGACGGGTCGTCTTCCGTCCAAGTCAGGCGGTGCTACGTCCCGACGTATTCGTCGTCAGCTGAACCGAAGTCTACCGTCGCCGTTGATCGACATCGACATCATCTTTAACAACCTGAACGTTGCTCCATCGACACCTGCATCTTCGCCATCTTCACCGCAATCTACTACTTCTACAACTAGTAGGTATAAACCTCGTGATCTAATCTTATCGTTCATATTGTCCAATCTATCTAGTATACAAGCCATGTTTATGCTAGTTAACTTGAACATGCTATGTGATATGTGGTTTAATCATGTTAGTATGCAGTACATGCTTATTCTAGTTCTTCAATCTATCATGATTTATATTTTGGTATTAATCTAAAAATTATCATATATTTCAACAATCCAAAAACCTTATTGTAGATTTCCAGAATTATCTATGGCTAGTTTTGTTGACGCGTTGAAGCCAGAAAAGTTTAATGGTGCAAACTTTAAGAGGTGGTCCGTCAGGGTCACAGATTGACTTACTGTCATGAAAGTTTTCTGGGTCAAAGATGGCTTGCCCGAGGGTAATATCTCTGATGAAGATCAGAGAAAATACCAGGAAGCTAATAAGATCTTTATGGGAGCTGTGCGTATTGTGGTGTCGGATCATATCTATGATGCCCTCATACACTATGAAGATGCACAGTCTCTGTGGAACTATCTGAACTCCACCTATGGAGCTTCGGATGTAGGCAAAGAGCTATATCTCATAGAGAGCTTCCATGACTATAAGATGGTTGGAAACAAATCTATAGTCGAGCAAGCTCATGAGGTGTAGCGCATGGCAAAGGAACTTGAGCTTCTTAAGTGTGTTATACCCGATGAATTTGTGGCTGGTTGCATTATTGCAAAGTTGCCTTCTTCATGGAGGAACTTCGCCACAAGTCTTAAACACAAGAGACAGAAAATATCAGTTGAAAACCTGATAGCATCTCTTGATGTTGAAGAGAAGGCTCGGGCTAAAGATACCACTGAGAAAGGGAACGAGGATATAGCTACTGCCCACTTTGTCCAGAGAAACCATGGCAAGAACAAAGTAAAGGTTAAGCTTTTCAATGCCAAATTAACTACTCCCTTCAAGAAGAAGAAGAAAGACAAAGCTGTGATGCCTTGCTTCACCTGTGGAGAGCTTGGTCATTTTGCTAAAGACTGTCTGGAACGAGCGGACCGAAAAGAGAAAAAGAAGGTCAACCTCGTGACTACTAGCAAAACTGATGACGGGTATGGTAATTTCCCTACTGTACTATCAATTTTTCAATCACCAAGTTGGTGGGTTGATACAGGTGCTAATATTCACGTGTGTGCTGATATCTCTTTGTTTTCTTCTTACCAGGGGCTCCAAGGTTCCTCCGTCCTAATGGGGAATGGGTCACATGCTTCTGTTCGTGGTGTTGGCACGGTAGATCTGAAGTTTACTTCGGGGAAGATCGTGCAATTGAAGAACGTGCAACATGTCCCTACTATTCGCAAGAACCTTGTTAGCGTATCCATTCTTTTGAGAGATGAGATTAATGTAGTATTAGAGTCCAATAAAGTAGTTATGTCCAAGCATGAGCAATTTATTGGTAAAGGCTATAAATGTGGAGGCTTGTTCCGCTTATCATTGGCAGATTTTAGTAATAAGTCAGTTAATCATATTTGTGGCACCATTAATGATAATTCAAGTGTTTGACATTCTCGTTTATGTCATGTGAATTTTGGCTTGATGTCGCATTTATCTAGCTTGAGTTTAATTCCAGATTTCACTATTGCCAAAGGTTGTAAGTGCCATAGTTGTGTGCAATCAAAGCAACCTCGAAAGCCTCATAAGGCAGCGGAGGAGAGAAACTTGGCGCCTCTTGAACTCATACATTCTGATCTTTGCGAGATGAATGGTGTGTTGACAAAATGTGGAAAGAAATATTTCATGACTTTAATTGATGATGCAACTAGATTTTGCTATGTTTACTTGCTAAAAACTAAAGATGAATCACTAGACTACTTTAAAATCTATAAGGTTGAAGTTGAAAATCAGTTAGAGAGAAAGATTAAACATCTAAGGTCTGATCGTGGTGGTGAATATTTTTCTATACTATTTGATGAGTTCTGTGTGGAACATGACATTATTCATGAGAGGACATCTCCCTATTCACCCGAATCAAACGGGATTGCCGAGAGGAAAAACCGCACGTTGACTGACTTGGTGAACGCCATGTTAGACACTGCTGGACTATTTAAGGCATGGTGAGGGGAAGCTTTATTGACTGCGAGTCATGTCCTGAATAGAATTCCAAACAAAAATAAAGAAACAACTCCATATGAGATATGGGTTGGTAGGAAACCATCACTTTCATACTTGCGCACGTGGGGATGTTTGGCGAAAGTCAATGTTCCAATTTCTAAGAAGCGTAAGCTTAGGCCGAAGACTGTGGACTGTGTCTTTCTAGGATATGCTCACCATAGCATTGCTTATAGATTTTTAGTAGTAAAATCTGAAGTTCTTGATATGCATGTAGATACAATCTTTGAATCTCATGATGTTGTATTTTTTAAGAATATATTTCCTATGAAATATATGCATAGCAATGCTAAATTTTCTACTGAATTAGCCCATGTTTTTACTATACCTATCGAGCATCCTGTTGAGTCTTTTGAACAACCACTTGAAGAATTCTTAGAGGAGGATGACAATGATGTTCCTGTGAGGAACAAGAGACAAAGGATTGCAAAATCTTTTGGTGATGATTTCATTGTGTACCTTGTGGATGATACTCCCACTTCTATCACATAGGCATATGCATCACCAGATGCAGATGATTGGAAAGAAGTTGTTTGTAGCGAGATAGACTCAATTCTTTCTAATGGAACTTAGGAGTTATCTGAATTGCCATTTGGTTCTAAACCCATTGGTTGTAAGTGGGTGTTCAAGAAGAAGCTGAGACCTGATGGTACTATTGATAAGTACAAGGCCCGACTTGTGGCTAAGGGTTATACTCAAAAGGAAGGCGAGGATTTCTTTGATACTTATTCACCTGTTGCTAGAATGACCACTATTCGAGTTCTACTTTCCCTGGCTACCTCATATGGTCTTCTCGTTCATCAAATGGATGTGAAGACAACTTTTTTTAATAGAGAGTTGGATGAGGAGATTTATATGGATCAGCCTGATGGGTTTGTAGTAAAAGGTGAAGAGCAAAAGGTGTGTAAGTTATTGAAATCGTTGTATAGCTTGAAACAAGCACCTAAACAATGGCATGAGAAGTTTGACACTACTTTAACTAGTGCGGGCTTTGCTGTTAATGAGGCTGATAGGTGTGTGTACTATCGACATGGTTAGGGCCAATCTGTTATTCTATGCTTATATGTTGATGATATTTTAATCTTTGAAACAAATATTGATGTCATAAATAAAGTCAAGTCTTTTCTGTCAAAGAGTTTTGACATGAAAGATCTAGGAGAAGCTGATGTAATTCTAAACATCAAGCTGATTAAGGAAGAGAGTTGTATTACTTTGTCGCAATCACACTATGTTGAGAAGCTTTTAAGCCGATTTGGCTTTATGGATAGCAAGCCTTCTCCAACACCTTATGATCCTAGTGTGACACTAAGAAAGAACAAAAAGAGTGCTAAAGATCAGTTGAGATATTCTCAAATTGTCGGTTCACTCATGTACCTAGCTAGCGCAACCAGACCAGATATCTCTTTTGTTGTGTGCAAATTGAGTAGGTACATGTCCAACCCGGGTGATAATCATTGGAATGCACTTGAAAAGGTCTTGCGCTATCTTAAAGGTACAATGAGTTTTGGGATTCACTATTCTAGGCACCCAGCTGTGCTGGAGGGATATAGTGATGCGAACTGGATTTTTGATATTGATCAAATCTATGCCACTAGTGGGTATGTTTTTACTCTTGGAGGTGGCACCGTGTCATGGAGGTCTTGTAAACAGACTATTTTGACTAAGTCAACCATGGAAGCAAAACTTACTGCTTTAGATACAACATCTGCAGAGGCAGAGTGGCTGCGTGAGCTCTTGTGTGACCTGCCGGTAGTTGAAAAAACAATATCGGCTATCCTTATGAACTGTGATAATCAAACAGTGATCATTAAAGTGAATAGTGCAAAGGATAATGCGAAGTCAACAAGACACGTTAAAAGACGTTTGAAGTATGTCAGGAAGCTGAGAAATTCCGGAATAATAACTGTGGCTTATGTCCAAACCGACAAAAACCTGGCAGATCCTTTTACTAAAGGGCTATCACGGAATATGATAGAAATTGCATCAAGGGAGATGGGTATGAGACCCATGTAAGTTTGCAGTAGTAGTAACCCAACCTTTTTGATCGGAGATCCCGTGACTAAGGATCTAGGAAGAACAAGCTATTGATAAACTGAGGAGAGTATAACTATAAACCCTCTCTAAGTGAAGATGCAAATACTCTCAAAAGCAATGAGGCACTGTATGGTAGATTGGATAAATGCCTTAATATGTTCTATTGGCTTTCATTAGCGAAGATGTTGTCCTACAGAGCGTTCTTGAAAGAACATACCTATATGAGTCCGACTGTTAAAACGTCGCACTCTATGAGACTTGGGTAGTCTCTAGTAAACTCATTAAGAGACCACAGAGTACGGCGTATATGCTCAACTCACGGAGTAAGACTATTGGTGGTCAGGTACTAGTTTGGCTTTGGGTAAAGCTCATTCGCACAAAACTTGCAATTCAAGGCGTAGTCCATTGTTCAAGTTGTGGATGAGTCTAACTTGAGGTTCTAGGCGGAAGTTCAACTTCACAGTCTCTGCCGAAACACTGGTATATCAAACAGGAGTGAGAACAGGCAAATGTCTAAATGGGTATTTGAGATCTGGTGGGGGATTGTTAGAATTTATATAGGCTTGGCCCAATAACAAATTCAGAAATTCCTAATAAATCTCAAAGGCCCATGCATGAAAGCAAGAGGGGATGTGAGATCTATTTAATACCACCTTGCTTGTGGAAGTGGAGGTATTGGTTGGACCGGACTATATAACTAGACTATCGGTCACGCCAATAAATCATAAAATTAAGAGTTAGAGTTTCTACCTCTTCTCGCTGTTGCGCCACCATAGCTACTCCAGTCCGATCGTCGGCGTGCACCGGCGACTGGGCGAGCAGGTCTCTGGAACTCTCGTCTTCGTGATCCTCCAGCGGGAGAAGACGAATAAGGTTTTTGGGAAGCGCTCTTCGCGCGACTGCTCCCAATCTTTAGGACGGGTCGTCTTCCGTCCAAGTCAGGCGGTGCTACGCCCCGACGTATTCGTCGTTAGCAGAACCGAAGTCTACCGCCGCCGCTGATCGACATCGACGACATCGACATCATCTTTAACAACCTGAACGTTGCTCCATCGACACTTGCATCTTCGCCGTCTTCACCGCAATCTACTACTTCTACAACTAGTAGGTATAAACCTCGTGATCTAATCTTATCGTTCATATTGTCCAATCTATCTAGTATACAAGCCATGTTTATGCTAGTTAACTTAAACATGCTATGTGATATGTGGTTTAATCATGTTAGTATGCAGTACATGCTTATTCTAGTTCTTCAATCTGTCATGATTTATATTTTGATATTAATTTGAAAATTGTCATATATTTCAACACATATATTTGGAATATTCAAAATCAAGTGAAATTATGCTTTGGCTTTGTTGTTTTCTTGGATTTTAGGGTTCCATCACGCATATCTTCTAGGAGCCAACATATCATAGCTACAACACTAATCAGCAACATTACCTTCATCCTTTATCGCGTGGTATCTGAGTTAGACCCATTGATGTTGGAGTGTCAATTCTCAAATAGCAAGAAGGACCGACACACGACTCTCTAGCGTCACTCTCTCAATGTTTAATCAATGGGAAAATAGGATAAAGAGCAAAGTGGTTGCGAAGGCATTTGATTTCTCACTGTCTATATATAGCGGATACAACCATCTAATGACTTTCCTAAAAAAAAACAACCATCTAGTGATGCCTTCGCATTGTAGTATTTGAAGCGAGATTCATTATTTTAACAAGACCTGATTTTCTTTTGGCTTAACTCCCACGCTCTATACGGCCTTTGATCCACTATACTGGCCCATTACAGTTGCAACTGGGCGGCCAGCAGGATCAAGCGCCAAAGGGTATCCCTGTATTTTCCCGTGACGGTGCGATGTTTCAAATTTCAAAATTCGAAACGGCCGGCCAACAGAACCCGCCGCTCCCCTGACGTCCACCCATACGGCTCCCCAGTGTCACACACACAAAAGTCACCCGCATCAATGCTTCATGGGGCCAGATATTTCTGTCCATCCAATGGTCCCACGTGTCCGTGTCACAACATCCACGACCGCCGGTAAATTTCGCCGAGCCCGAGCGCGCCGGCTCCGCGGGACCCACTCACCACCAGCTCATTCCCATTTCCCACCGTTGCCGGCCGCTGATAACGCAAGCCTCAGAGCCGTTCGAAGCCAAACGGTCGTTAACCCCTCGTTGCCTCCGCCCCGTCCACCACGCAGGCTGTTCCGTGGGCCACACCATCACGCCGTCAGCCCCGAACCAGACGGCGGCTAGGTCTAGCTCGCCGCGCCACACCGTCACGGGCCGGCCGCGGCCGCCTCTCCCACGCTGCTTATAAAAGCCGCCGCGGGGCTGGGCGGCATTTATCGCTTCACTTCGGCGTCTTCACAAACGCCGGCGCTTCCACTCTCGATCGATCGATCCTCGACCATTCCCCTTTCCTTCCTCCCCAGATCCAGCTTCGCGAGAGTCTCGGTCTCTTCCGAAGGCGTCGCGCGCGGTTGTTTTGTTTGAGAGGAGAGGAGGAAGATGAGGGAGTGCATCTCCGTCCACATCGGGCAGGCCGGCATCCAAGTCGGTAACGCGTGCTGGGAACTTTACTGCCTCGAGCACGGCATCCAGGTACGATCGCTTCATATTGTGCTCCTCGCTAAGCATTCCCATCATCGTGTTCGACTGATTTCTGATCTGTTGTCGAGGAGCTCTGCGATTTTGCAGTTGTAGGGCGTTGCTACTTGAATCAGGTTGAAGTGGTCAGAGTTTTTTTTTGTTAGATCTGTTGGTAGTACTAGTAGCTGTAGGGTTCCAAATTTCCTGCGCGATTTAAACTGCGATCATCCTGTGTTTAGTTGTATTGTTGATTTCGTTTGCTATTAATACTTTGCGGTTGAAATAACATGCTGTTCCGATCGAATTGGACATCTCGTATGCACCCGTCTGTTGCTGGTCACGCCTATTCGATGGATTGCGATGTCGTAATAAGTCATCGGCCGTTCCGTGGTCGGTTTGGATCTGGTTTGTGCTTGGATGAACTGCGCCTCTGTATCTGTTATTGTCGTCTAGGAGTTGATTGAATTATCCTTGTTATTTCGTGATTCGTGAACCAAGCTCTGATTCTGTAATTTTTACTCAAGTTGTTTTCATTTCTTCGATCTGATTCCAAATTGGTCTAGGGGAACGATGCTTTAGTTTGTCCTGTGCAACTGTAATTGTAGTTGAGTTAATGAAATTGCTCTTTCTTATGAACTGCGATATCTCTGTTTCTGTTGTTGTCGTTTAGGAGTTGATTGAATTCTCATTGTATCATTTCGTGAATCAAGCTCTGTTTCTGTAAATTTTACCCATGTTGTTTCAATTTCTTCAATCTGATTCCAAATGGGTCTATGTGAATGCCGCTTTAGTTTGTGCTGTGCATCTATGACTGAACTGAAATTTCCCTGATGTGCATCTACGCAGCCTGATGGCCAAGTGCCTGGAGACAAGACCGCGGGACACCACGATGACGCCTTCAGCACGTTCTTCAGCCAGACTGGTGCAGGGAAGCACGTGCCCCGTGCAATCTTTGTTGATCTTGAGCCCACTGTGATTGACGAGGTGCGCACTGGCACTTACCGTCAGCTCTTCCACCCTGAGCAGCTCATCAGCGGCAAGGAGGATGCTGCTAACAACTTTGCCCGTGGCCATTACACAAGTAATTGACCAATCTAAGTGTTCCACAGAATTAGCTCATTTATGTTTGATTGATCACTGATGCATCATGCTTTTGTTCCTGCAGTTGGCAAAGAGATTGTTGATCTGTGCCTTGACCGCATCCGCAAGCTTGCTGACAACTGCACTGGCCTTCAGGGCTTCCTTGTCTTCAATGCTGTTGGTGGTGGCACCGGCTCTGGCCTTGGTTCACTCCTTCTTGAGCGCCTGTCTGTGGAGTACGGCAAGAAATCGAAGCTGGGCTTCACTGTGTACCCATCTCCTCAGGTGTCAACCTCTGTTGTGGAACCCTACAACAGCGTGCTCTCCACCCACTCCCTCCTGGAGCACACTGATGTCTCCATCCTGCTCGACAATGAGGCCATCTACGACATCTGCAGGCGCTCCCTGGACATTGAGAGGCCCAACTACTCCAACCTGAACCGCCTTGTGTCTCAGGTAGAACAATTGCATTATAACGGCTGGGGATGTTCTCTGGTTTTTTTCATACATATGTGCTCTGGTCTTTTTCATACACATCCTTGTAACCACAAGCTGATGCTAAAATGTTTGCGTTAAACTGTTTTGGTGTGCAGGTGATCTCATCACTGACTGCTTCCCTGAGGTTCGATGGAGCCCTCAATGTGGATGTGAATGAGTTCCAGACCAACCTGGTTCCTTACCCGAGGATCCACTTCATGCTCTCCTCGTATGCACCAGTGATCTCTTCAGCGAAGGCCTTCCACGAGCAGCTGTCGGTGGCGGAGATCACCAGCAGCGCGTTCGAGCCGGCTTCCATGATGGTCAAGTGCGACCCACGGCACGGCAAGTACATGGCTTGCTGCCTGATGTACCGTGGCGACGTGGTGCCGAAGGACGTGAACGCGGCGGTGGCCACCATCAAGACGAAGCGCACCATCCAGTTCGTGGACTGGTGCCCGACGGGGTTCAAGTGCGGCATCAACTACCAGGCGCCGACGGTGGTGCCGGGGGCCGACCTCGCCAAGGTTCAGCGCGCCGTGTGCATGATCTCCAACTCCACCAGCGTCGTCGAGGTGTTCTCCCGCATCAACAGCAAGTTCGACCTCATGTACGCCAAGCGCGCGTTCGTGCACTG